>JAWZYV010012226.1:0-340245 GCA_038373885.1 Cheiracanthium punctorium | reverse complement strand
TTCAGAATAGTGATTTCTCACTCTATGGAGGTTGGCTGATTTTTGTCACGAAGGTAGGGTGATATATCACTCCTCAGCACTGGTTTTTCACTCTTGATTATTAAGAGAGTAGGAACTAGCATAAATATTTCTCTTACAAGAACACTCAAAATAGTTCGCAAATATGTCGTAACTGTCGCTATTCGTCAAATGCGTAAAAAAATCTAAATTTATTAACTCTGCATACTTTCTTACTTTAAATGAAGTATACTACCATGTATTATACTTCATTTAAAATAAGTAAAAAATAAATTATATTTACATACAGTCACTTTAGTCTATAGAGCAAACATTAGTTATTCACACATGCTTCATTTCTCTCCGGACCTAATTCTAAAGCCGACGCGGACGAAGTCGCGGGTAGCAGCTAGTAAATAACATAGTTGTATCACTTGCCTTTAAATGTCCCGCAACGGCCAATAATGAAAAGTAGTTTTAAAAAAAAAAACGGTTTCGTAGGTAAACCCTCGTCAATCGAAAAACCTCTCCTCGAAAAACCTCGTCAATCGAGACTCCTCCGAACTTTTCCAAGCAAGTCTGATGTTACGGAAGTGAAGCAACGAGAATTCCGTAGGATTCCAAAGGTGTCGACCAATCAGATTGCATGGTTGCCAATTTCTCTTACTGCCGTTTCTGAGTCTCGCGAATAAAGCTGCGAGTGGTGAAAAGCTCTCGCAAATCGGCGACACAGTTAGTAGCACGGAGACGGTATTAGCTATCTGATAGTGAAGCCGAAACTGTAACTGATCCGCCATATTGCTTAGACCATATTGCAATATGACTGTGTTATTCTACTATACTAGAAGATAAAACCCGTTGTGGAGACAATTACAGCGGACGCTAGAAAAAAACATTCCATAAAAATATGTCTACACTCAATATATTTAATCTTTGCTCACTTAAAATAAATAATTTTATATTCAACTTTTAGTATATACCGAAATCAAAATTGCAGTTTTTCTTCTAAAAACGTGCGGAAACTTTTAATATTCGAAAGATTTCGTTTCGCTGAGAACATCCTCTTATCTTAGTTTTCTGCAGAGGAAATTATTTTATTTGTGAAAGGTTTGGAAAAGCTATTTGAAAAGAATTGTAATTGTATATTTCCTTTCAAAGCCTGATAACCGTGACTTCAGTATGGCGTTACTATCCTTTGCGACACCTAATTTTTTCACTCAAATGACTACCTTTTTTTTCTTTCTCTCGGAAATAAAATAGAAAAATCCCTTGAAATTAGGAAAACGGGGGAATTTTCAGATTTTTAAATTAGCGCAGATTGTTTTCTTTGTTTTTATACATATAATAATGAAAATTTTTAAGCGGATCATACAAACAGTGTAGATTTTATTAGGGTTTTTTTTGTGATTAACTTTTTAATCTTTTTGGAGTAATGGTGGTAAAAGTTTTATATTGGTGTGGTTGAACCGGTATTGCTCCATAGTCAGTGTGTCAGGAATCAGTGTAACTACATAGTACACTGTTAAAAATAATCTGAAAATTCAGGATAATTCCAGCCTTAATTTCCAGGAAAATGTCCGCTTTCCCCAACAATTGGTAATTTTCTGTTAAACGAAGAAAAATGATTGCAATTTTCGGAAATTTCTTGTGAAAACGGTAAATTTCCGTTTTTGGTTTAGTTCGTAAGTTTTGTAAGTAGTTTTGAGAAATGGATTTTCGTTGGACATTTTAGATGGATAAAAACATTGACACCAAGCGCATTTTCATGAGTAATTAAAAATTAAACTATAATGAGTAATTAAAATTTAAACTATAATTAATTACTTTTTAAAAGAAGAATTCCCTTTCATAAAAAAAGAGTATTTCAAATCACATTCCTAAATGTACAGGACTGGCTAGAAAATAATTTAAGTGATTATTATTAATATTACTTCAAACTGAGAACGAAAAATCAAGGTGTATTTTTTTATATTTTTAGCAGCCAATGTATTTCTTTCCCGATTTTCAGTGTTTGCAGTAATCTGTATGGAAATCTAAACCGATATGACAAATAGCTAAAGAGTAAATGTTTTTACTAACTACATACATTTGTGAAAATTGAAATTAATTTCTTGCTAATCCAATAATTTGACTATGTTGATAATAACTGGACAACACTTTATCTCGAATTTTAAATCATGAAACGCACGAATTCCTCTCCCGTAAGGAAACTAAAATAACCTTTACTTCACCCTTTGACCAGTCCAGAACCAGTCTCAGTGTAGTGTCTAGTGGTTAAAGCAATCGTCTCCAGATACGAAGGCCCAGGGTTTGATCCTAGCGATGGCCGGCTTATTTTATTTCGCAGTTTTTGTAAAGCGGAAAGTTACAAGTCCAGAAAACTGAAAAATAATAAACAGAACGGACATTTTCTGGCAACTTTGCTGCCAGTCCTTTTTCCGTTAATTTACGGATATATTTTGTACAGTGTAGGATGTAATAAAAATATTAATTAAAAGAATTCTTATTAATTAAACGTCTATTACTACAATAGTTACAACCAATATAATATTTATACAATTATTCTGAAAATTAATTTTAATTGTATTACACATTCATCATCTATCTGCACAGTCATACATTCAACTACTGAATAAATGTTGCCAATTAAAAAAAAAAAAAAGTATGGCGATTTCATTATTTTAAAAATATTGTAAGAATTCAGAATCTTCCATTACTTAAAACAAGTCTAAGAAGTTTTAAAATAATACATTTTTATTGATTTTATAACATTTTCATATAAAAGTAAGTAAAAATATTTAAAATGCAAGTAGATTTTTGATTTCAGAAAGAGGAGCCAAGTCACCCTCTTATCACGTCCTGTGTTAAAAAATCTACTATTTTGAGCTATAAAACTCATATAATCTTTCACAAACACTTTTTTTTCTTTTTTTGCATGGAGGCATAAACTGTCGCTCAAAATTCACATCCACACTCACGTCAAGTTCGTAAGAAATATGTCATAGGGACGAACATTTTCTCCGAGCGTGTTTATACTTCACCGTAAGCTGCTCGCCTATTTAATATTTAATGATTAATGCACCCTATATACCATTCGGTGCCGTGCGTTACGTGTGTTCGTTGAAAAATCCCTCTCTTCAAAAGCAATCTTCCCGTCCAGCTGACTCTAACCAATATTAATGCAACATGTCATAAGTGACGTTTAGGGATTAATGGCGAGGGATTTTCGAGCTAAATACGTGATGTTGTCTTTTCAATTATTACCCAAAGCGTTGCGTTAGGCGAAGGGATTTTCAGGAGTTTCCCCGTCATATCTACGTTAAAAGAAATACAGAGGTGTTGAGGTACTGTTATTATATTGAAGAAGGTAAATTTATGCTGAATAGTTAAGAGAAAGAAACAAAAATATTCATAAGGTTTGAATAATAACATAATATGTAAGACGCCTAGCCCTATGTTTACACAACCTTCGGTTATAGGCTTATATTTTCAAAATATTTTAGAATAGAAAAATATTTCTTTAAAGTTTTCTATGCAGGCAAATTAATTTTTGTAAAGACTACAGAATCTACATTTCAATGTAGTTTCATAACGTTGCTAAAGTTCTAAATCTTTAAGTTAAGTATTGATTGAAAATTTTCAGAAGCTTTTCCTAAAAAGTTAGGAATAAATTGAAAATGATATTAGGGCACAATTTTCAGAAAACAATTATCAGCTGATATCAATCATTGATGCACTGATCTGTTTAGTTTTTCAAAAATACTCGTATTTTTAACATCGGTGCGCTTTTCCCATGTCTAATTGTATATAACTTTTCTCTATCAGGCTATGTTTACTTAGCCATTATGATTTTTTTTAATAATTATTGAATCTTATCCTATTAATCACAATATAATTAAATATTTTTTTTAGTTTATTTAGGCGCGGCCCCGGCAGGGTTACATGAGGTTTTACGTCATGCTTTGGAATGTGCTACAAAATTTAAAAGTCTGTGAAAATCACGGAAACTTTTTTACTTTTCTTAATCGGGATAAAATAAAGCCTATATGCTATTCATGGTATAAGCTACCTCCATTCCAAATTTCGTCCAAATTCCTTGGGCTGTTGATTCAGCGTTAACCCTTTAATGCACAGTGTTCCGGCTCTGGGAATACAAAACTATGACGTTTTGACTGTTGCCAGTCACGAAGAGTAGATTTGATTTCTATAAAAATAGTTGCGGGTGACATGGCTCCACGAGAATCCTTTACTTTTTAGCACTCCATTTCCCGTAATAAAAACTGTCACGATTATCTTTAACAGCACTGACATCTGCTGAAAAATTGCAGAATGCGAGAAACAGCTGGATAGATTGCCCAATGCTGAAAAAAGGGCAGCCGTTGACATCGCTCGACTGAACTACCAGCAAGATGGCGGACGATCGAAACGTTCATCGCGTGCCACAGATCGAGAGACCCTTTTTTAACGCAGCTGGCTGTGCCCGCGCACAGCCAGCTGTCGTCAAAAAAGGGTCTCTAGATCTGCAACATTTTCTCTAGAGAACTCTAGAGTCTTTTCAGCATTGGGAAAGGGTTAAAGAGTAATAAACAAACAAACTTTCTCACTTATAATATTAGTAGGATTATTACTAATTCGTGCAGTTTTTCACTCATTTTCCTTATTTTTTCTTCCTTTGCCGCAGTGCCACCTTTCGAGCTGCTGCTCCACAGTAACATCCACAGGCCTTTCGTTTCGGACCAACACGTCCAGATATCTTGCCAGAGCCTCGGGTCCTACCCCAAAGCCAGCGTCCTGTGGGAGAAAGACGGACTGCCCCTCCAATCAGACGAAAGAGTTACGGACAACGGCAACGTAACGACGAGCTTTATCCAATTCACGGCTCAAGCCAAGGATGACGGAAAGGAGGTGGAATGCCGGTCGTTCAATCCGGAAATAAAGAACCACATTCTGAGGAGGACGTTTATCATAAGGGTTCACTGTGAGTATATTGCATGTGTCTTAACCATGGACTTGGATATACGACGGTTATCGAGTGGCGGCAGACGGGCGAAATAACGCCAGCCTCTCAAAGGAAAACACTCAACCCCTTTTTAATGATTAGCTGCATATGCGCCCTATAGCGACGAATCATGTTGCAATCTTCTACTAACGCACGCATGCGGACAACATAAACTTAATGATTACGACACACAGTGCCATCGTACAGGCAAATTTCGTTTAGCTCTTTTAGAATACGTCGATGATCGTCCTATATCAACAGCTTCTAGATACAGAAAGCCTAACAACTGAAGCTTTGACATCATCCCTAGATCTTCTTAAATGAAGTCATCACAGTTTCATTTTCACAAAGTATATCTATTTTAAATTTGTGATGAATTTTCCCACTCATAAAAAAATTTTAACGATTTAAAACTGAAAAGTTAATTTTACGATAAAAGACAAATTTTGATCATCACTAAATGTATAATATAATGCACGAGTGCATCCCAATGAATTATTTTGAATCAGAAAGGTGTTTTAATTTTTATCTTTAATTTAAGCTATTTTCTAATATTTGTAGCATTCACCAGAAATTTTAAATGGTTTTACTTTTTGAAGATAAAACTGTGTGATGACGTAGAATATCTAGTGATGACATCAGAGCTTCGGTTGTTAGGCCTTCTATATCTAGAAGGTGTTATCTATATCCAAATCCGTAGTCTTAACCCATTTGTTCCCAAAATGTTTGCTTTCTCTGATCTTTGCTGATACCAGCAATAATAGATAAATTACTGACAAACTCCTTGAACAAATGATTATTTCTCTAAAACAAAATATTTATAAAAGTGAAAATTTTACATCCTACTTGGCCATATTAAGGTATTTTGTGGAATTGAGGTTTAACACCCGTGAGTGAATAAGACTTCGAAAATCAAATAATATTGATAAATTTTTTTTGTGACGGCAGTGAAAATGCTAAAATTAGAAAAGGATGCGTTAGACACTCATGGGTTAAGGTTAAAACCCACTTCTTTCTTCGTTACTGAGACGATAAATAAAAAAGGAACAACAAAGCGTAGGGTTGGTTTAACCGAGCTTTAATGGCTTTTTAAAGGACAGTAATAGAGAGACACTATATAAAAATATTTACGGCAGGGGAAATATTCTCTTAGGTAAGGCGATTTCTGGTGCTGGTATCGATCATTTTGCTGGACTGGAAATGTTCAGTATTTTTACTACTTTAATAAGGGTTTTCTTCTATTTCATTTCCTCCAAAACGAACTTATAAGAGGGTTTCAACCTCTATTACACAGTTTTTTGCTCAACAAAACTGTGTACATGTGAAAGTAGAATTGTACATGAGATGCATTTCTACTTTTCACGTACTTTGAAAATCATTGAATTAAACCTTAATAGAATTTACTCACTCATATACCCCATAGGAAAAATATGAGGTATCACTACGAAAAATCAAAATTATATATTATTATGAATATTTTATTTAATCAACTAGTTGCATAAACGGAAGGAATCAAATACTTTTTTACTCATATAAATAAAATTAATTCTATCTTTGCAGACTCCCTAAAAATATGAAATTATTTGACTGATGACGTAAACTTTGCCTTGCAAATACTAACTTGAACTGATATATAGCGCAACATGATGACATGAAAACTATGTCAGTGTCACTCGCGATAAAGAAAAAAGTCTGATTTTTGTAGACGAAATTCTTCACAAAATGCCTTATTTCTACAAAATAAAATACTGGCTTTTAGGTGCAAATGCTTTAGAAATAAAATTAGATGATGTGAACAACTGTTTTATTCTGTTTTAATTCGTAAAGCATAAATGATGCATAATCGCAGTCTTTCTCCAGAACACCTTAGTAAAATTTTATTTAATAAAATAAAATAAAAAGTAGTTCATATCAAAGATACAGAAATGCCTACATGCAACACTCAATGTTTCGCCTACGTTTTGGCTATCATGGCTTTCGTAAAAATAAATGCTTGTGATGTAATTTTTCCGTAAAACCCGTTACCCTCAATGAATTTCTGGTGCTATTCAAAATACTTGTCATTAAAAAACTGATGTCAAACACTCACTTACGATTAGAATTTAAAATAAATAACTAATTTCATATTCAATTCCTTATAATACTTACCATCATATCAGAATCCATTATTGCCCCTTAAGCTGTCAAATTCGTGATTAAATTAAAAACAATGTAATTTTAACAGTTCTCAATTTAAAAATAATGAAAACATATATCTATATAAATAAAATTAGACTTTTGTCTGTACATTTCTTGGAATTCAAAAATTTTACAATTTCTATCCGTTTCAAGCACCCGGGATTCCGATGCGACCCTCAAAAAAAAGTTTGTCTGTCTGTCATTCTGTCATTCTGTCCGTGACGCTTTTTTTGTTTAAGCATCACGTAAAAACGACTGAAGCGAATGATATGAAATTTTGTGTCATGATAGGTGGTCACTCAACTTAAAACATAGGCGTCGAATTTTAAAAAAATCTTGATTAGATTTTCCGATTTTGCGAAAATCGTTTCAAACTGCGTAAATTTGTGTTCAAGCATCACGCAAAAACGACGGAAGCGAATGATATGAAATTGGGTGTCATGATAGGTGGTCCCTCAACTTAAAACATAGGCGTCCAATTTTTAAAAAATCCTCATTGGATTTTGAGATTTTGAGAAAATCGTTTCAAACTGCGTAAATTTGTGTTCGAGCATCACGTAAAAACGACTGTAGCGAATGATATGAAATTGGGTGTCATGATAGGTGGTCACTCAACTTAAAACATAGGCGTCGAATTTTAAAAAAAATCTTGATTGGATTTTCCGATTTTGCAAAAATCGTTTCAAACTGCGTAAATTTGTGCTCAAGCATCACGCAAAAACGACTGAAGCGAATGATATGAAATTGGGTGTCATGATAAGTGGTCACTCAACTTAAACTATAAGCATCTAATTAAAAAAAATCGATCAGATTTCGAGATTTTGTGAAAATCGTTTAAAACTGAGTGAATCTTTGTTCCCGCATTACGTAATAACGACTAAAGCGAATGATATGAAATTTGGTCACACAATAGATGGTTGCTCAACATAAACTATAGGAGTCCAATTTTTTAAACATTTTTATTAGATTTTGAGATTTTGTGAAAATTCTCTCAAAATGCGTTTATATTTCTTCAAACATCACGTAATAACGACTAATACGAATGATACGAAATTTAGTGATATGATAGGTAGTTGCTAATCTTAATTTATAGGCGTTGAATTTTTAAAATATTTTGATTACATTTTGAGATTTTGCGAAAATCGTTTTAAAATGCTGAAAATTTGTTCCAGCATCACGAAATAAAGATTGCAGGGAATGAAACGAATTTGGTTGACAGGATAGGTTATCACTCAACTTAAATTCTAGGCTTCCATTTTTTCAAAAATGTTGATTGAATTTTTAGATTTTCCGAAAATTATTCCAATATGCGTAAATATTCGTTCGCGCATCACATAATTACGACTAAAGCGAATGAAATGATATTACATAGTTACTCTCTAACCTGTAATATTTTAACAATACATGAAAATTATAACTTCGCTTTCTTTACTTTGGCAACATACTACATCCATTCTGTGTACTCCTACAATGCTGACGAAAGTTCTTGCTTTTTGGAAATTTTCATTCACTAACCCGTCGAGGACGGGTACTTCAGCTAGTTTTGAAATAAGAAGAATAGTAATTCCTTGGCGCTTTAAAAATTCTCGTATTTTTAATGCCTTTGTAGCTATTTCAGTTTTCCATTCGCATGTGTGGCAACAAACTCTTAAACTAATCTGCAGCTGCACGTTCTTTCTACTCTCTTAACCATAACAAATGCAATGGAGTTTTATCCTCCAGCTTTCAGAAATGATACATAGCTTTAAATTTTAATCAATGACTACTCCTCACTTAATCGGAAATCTGAGAATTTGCTAAATTACTTCATAGCTTGAGATTTATGTCAGAATCTGTTAACTTGAATGGTTTTCGAACGCGTTTTTAAATTCGTGACATCAGAGTGACGTTTCTCTCACTAGCGATTTAATACCTGGAGTCACGTTTGAAAATATTATAGAACATATTTTCAAATGCACAATTTTATTGTTCGAGTTACCAAGACGACGCAAACCATAAATGTAATGGGTAAATAACGAAATTTTTACGCAACAGCTAATTGAATATAAAATCTTATTTCCCTCCAGAATGCATAGAAAATCTCCTAATTTATATTTTTATTTCGTTAAGTTTAAAAGAAGGTTCAATTTGCATTCTATTATCTCACCAAATTAAAATGTATTTTCTGATTTTAAGATGCGACAGTTCCCAAAAAAATTTTCTCAAAAATTCCCAATTAAAATGGAGTTTCTTTTTAAAAAATTGCAGAAATCGGGAAATTATATTAGAACATTCAGAACAAACTGTTTTTGAAAGAAAATTTTCTTTTCTATCCGATGATATAACGACCGTTTCTTTTAGACGTTATTTTCGCTCCTATTACTGAATATTCGCGAAAAATTTCTCAAAAATACATGAAATATTGAATTTAAAAAATTTAGAGCGAAAAAAATTTAGATTTTGAAAATTGCTTCGAGCTGCAAAACTTCGTGTTAAGTACCAAATTTGGTATATTTACATGTAACTGTTTATTGTAACGCTAGACAGACAGACGCACACGCACACACATCTTATAATAGAAGATTATATTTTATGACTCTCGAAATTGTGTGTCTATAGAATGCTTTTTTTGCGAGTCAAATTTAAATCAAGAAATGGGATTTTCTATTAAATTAAAAACAAAAAGTTGGGGAAGGGGGGAGGGGGACATTTCCCCTGAAGCTAGATCTAAGTTTGCAGGCTTATTGAATGTAAAACTAACTGTTTACAGCTTGGTTGGC
Source organism: Cheiracanthium punctorium (assembly GCA_038373885.1). Lineage (NCBI taxonomy): Eukaryota > Metazoa > Arthropoda > Arachnida > Araneae > Cheiracanthiidae > Cheiracanthium > Cheiracanthium punctorium. The sequence goes on along the minus strand of JAWZYV010012226.1, from coordinate 330,312 downwards.
TATAAAACTTTCACAAATTTGAAGAGTTTTTCGTTTTACCGCAGTAATTATCTTAAGAATGCTTAAAAATTATAAACAAGAACTATTTTTCCAAGAAAACAGTTTAGCAAAAAGAAAAGTACTAGAATATATGCCTATAATTGTTCCTCGAAAAATTTTATGGTACATTCGAGTAGCATCCAAAAACAAACAAAACAATAAACTTTTCTTTAAAACGGCAGAAAGTCAAATTACACGTTACCGCATTTTAGAATTAAGGGGAAACATTTTTATTTTAATCTGCGAGTATCGCGCTTGTAGCATCCTTAAAAATCTTTTCTATGAAAAGATATTTAATTACAGCTTTCTCGCAGTGTTTCGACAGAGCACTCAAAAGAGCAAAATAATAACAATATTTTATTGTACCTCAAACGCAGAAAAGAGATATTAAGAAGTTATAAAACTACCATTCTATTAAATCTTATAGAATGGTAGAATTCCGAATATACTTAATGACCGAATTCCGTTCTTTGTTGGAAGAGGCACTTTTCAAGAAAATGGGAGGATTTTATGTGCAAATTGCTTTGTAAAAACAAATAAGAAAGCTGCGTAAATATAATTTTAGCTGCGATGAAAAGCCATAACGAGAAACCAAGTTTTTGAAAGGGCATATTTATGAATTGGCTTGCTGGGCGCTCTGTTACAAGTTGGAAAATAAACTACAACGTGAAAATTATTCATTAGATGTGAAGAGTGGAAAGTAATAATATAGGGCAGTAAATTTTTGGATTATGCACTGTTTTTTGTGAAAGTATTTTAAATGTAAATCCTAGCGAAAATGGAACGATGTTTATTTTATAGTCTTTCTATAGTGAATGCTTTGCAAATGATTGTATAACAATGAGTGTTGCTGCACTACCTGTTAAAAATATGCAAATGGTAGGTTTATGAAATACCTATATGCATTTCTTTGAAAAAATATATCTCAGTCTATTTAATAAACTAAAAATTTGAATTTATAAACTATTTTTAATATGAAATGGGAAATGCCTCTTTAAAGCTATAAAATATTATTTTGTATAATTATTCTATATATACTTTTGAGCTACGTTCAATCAAACATTTCAAACAAAAGTAACGTAATTAAGACTTACTTTTGTTTAAATTAATAAGCAAAAGTAACGTCTTAATTAAAATTGATAAATTTATGATAATTATTTTAACATAATTGTGCTAGAATTGTTTACAACGGCTGTTGATGCTCTACCAGTTACAAGTATCAAAAAGTAATTCTATAAAATACCTACCTGCACTCTTTTTAAAGAATAGCGCACTCTGCGTTATAAGCTATAAAAAAAAGAAAAAAAAACTGAATTTATTTATATTTTTTTTTTTATGAAATGATTTTCATGAAAATGCCTGTGTTTAAAGCATGTAAACGTTATTTTGTATAAATTTGCTGCAACTAAGTTTGAACTGACTTTGTTCTGGAATTTAAATATGAAAACATAAATATAAGGTGATTATAAAACTCGCTAGATTTGTTAATTAAACTTAGGCGACAAAATTATTTATTATTATCTATATGAACTCTCGACAGCTCGGCGCAAAAATTACAAAATGCTAAGACTTTGTAGTACAGCTACATCAAGTAAAATATGGTGTATGTTTCTAAAAGCTTCAATGGTCATTAATTTGCATCGAGACCTGATTGATAAGCTATAAGCTTTTTAAATACTGTTACGCATTTTCGATCTGTTCTGCTCCCTGCCTGTTAAAAATAGTTTAAAGTTTGTATAATAGTTAAGTTTTGAATTTTATTGCATCAAAATCGGTTAACTAGAACGCGAGACCAGGAGTTTTGGGTTTCCCTATTCGTTTAGATAGGGTTTTCTAGAAATCTCGAGAAATATTGATATTAGAGCTTTTCTAACCTCACTTTTGGGGACTTATTTTTGGCACCAAATTTGGCGATATTTTGCCAAAAAGTCGCCAATCTAGGTGAGATTTCGGACATTTGGTGCGATTTTCCCAATGGAGTCTTTAAAGTTTGTTTTACTGCATTACCATCCCATAATAGCCTAATATTTCTCTTCTATGGCGTAATCAAAACGCGGTTGTTCGGTGTCTTTCTACACATCCGATTTTTCTAGAAAGTACATCGGAGGGTATAAATAGACAGACAGGCCGGCGATGAACTTAATGTTCATCGAGTTTTTGATGAATTGGTTGTCTGCATTGTTCTGTGAATTGTGCTATTGAAAGCTATAGTTTGCTTGCTTTTTGAAGTTTTGTTTTTAAGTGCTGTGTGTAAATTCTTCATTGCTGAGTCTTGAGGAACTGTTTACGATTTCCTTCGTAAGTTTCCACTGAAATTTTGCCTTCGGAAGTATTTTGTTTTGTGGGAGAATCACAGTATTTGTGAAAGGTTTGGCACTGAGCGGGCTGCTACAAACAAGCAACTGGCCGTTAGTGCCTGTGAATTTTGCACAACTGATTGTTCGAAAAAATTCTAGAAGTAATAAAGTTCGTGTTCCATCCTGATTAGTGGACTCTTTACTAGAATTTTCTACACCTACTGGACTTTAGAATGACGTATCCAGGAAACTAGTAGAGTTTTCTACAACAAAGCCAAGTTGGACATGACACAGAACATGGTAGAAGGTAGAGGACTAAAGCGTGAAGATCATGCGTTCCTACTACGCGGCTGTCGACCTAGCGGTCTGGAGTTTGGGGCAGTTTTCACCAGATGTAGTGTGAATACGTGTTAGAATCCTTTTAAAAACTCCTCGGCAAGGCACCCATCTCCTTTCCGCAGGCAGGTGCCTCTCGTCTAGGCTTGTCATAGCGCAAAGCACATCAACACAATGTTACATGTCAATATATATATGCATATATCTTATATTGAATGCTGTTTAAGTCTGCATTTTTTTTTCGCATTCACACTTACACAAATATTTTCTGTGCACTCGATGTTGATATTCTAGCTAATGTACTTTCTCCTACATTTTTAACACTTTCTAAGAAATTTGTAAACCATTTCAGTTTGTTTATCTGCTCGTCAGTACTTTCTGTAACTGTCGTAAATGTACATCGATAGCCACGAAGTTTTTATATGTCCTCGTTATGTAGCTTAATGTCCAGCAGTGGTCTAGTCACTAAACTCTGTTCCCGTAAGACCACGGAAAGCGAAGCAACATTCGGCTTGACCAGTGATTGGGAGGCTGAACGCCTTTCTCGGCTGGACTACTGTGGGATCCTGGACACTAATACGAGCTGGTTCACGTACAATCCGTCGTGACTCCAATGTCATTTATGTTCAAACGATACCTCCGGGATGCCGATTCCAGGTGGTGGTTGGTCCCTCATCTTGAATTGGTTCAAAATCAGGGGCCAACAGGCAGAAGTCCGACCTCCTAGAGGACAATGGTACCTCTTTCCATGGATAGTGCGATCTTCTATCCATGGACACGAGAAAAACAATAACCACAACATGTAGCTTTTTGAAAGGATCTATGAGCATTTTATATGGATTTTCGGGCCATGAGCAAACATAAATGAAGGCTATGTACATGATTAAGATTCTTCATGAAAAACAAGAATGTACCAGAACTATACTGGGAAAATCGGTCTATTAGAGAGTAGGCAGTTGGACCCAGGGATCTCTTTTCTTCTGCACACAGGGTATGTATTTGGTTCTGTGTAATTGTAATATACAGTAGAACTTGTCTAATGCTTCTTACCCTCTAATGCGAACACTATGCGAACACCATAGCGCGTTCTAATGCGAACACCCTCGGGACGAACAAAGCTGGTAAATTTATAAAAATGGTCACCTTATAAAAGTTATAATGTATGGTGGTTGTAAAATGAAATTGCACAAAACTGGTCACTAGAGACAGGTGGTCTATTTACCAAGGTGGTCACTTTAGCAACTTCTACTGCATACATAAAATATTATTGTACCACAACTTTACAAAAGACTGAGTTTTACGTTGCAATGTTATAAAAGACTGTCATCTCTGTTCGATCGTGGTCCAAAATGCCCATCCTCCTTTGTGTACATAGCAGGAATAGCTGTTTTACAAAGAACACTCAGAAGAGTTCCATTGCATTACGATTAAAAGACAAGCATTGTTTCAAATGCATTTTGAAGTCCTGAAACTCAAGCATTCATATGTTCCAAGTAAAAGAGATAAATAGAAAAATAATTAATATACAGGGTGTCCCAAAAGTCCTTCATACATTTAAAATATTCATTGAAAAGCAACAAATTGTGGTACGAATACGCGGTTTGCACATTAATACTTCAGAGGTTCCCGAATTTATTTTTTGACATTTTAAACAATTACTTCAAAATTGTATTCATAGGTGGTGCTGTACCGTCACAGTAAGAAAAACAAACGTAATGTAAGGTATTTAATCATTTTATTAAGCAGAAAGCAATACCTTTCATTACCAGAGTTCAATGTGTGCACCTTTTATTGCTCGAACCACATCTAAACGGTACTTAAGTTGATCCCATGTTCTAGCTAGCATGGATTGCGGTATTTCTTAAACGCGTTACGAAACTTTCTCTGAACTGTAGTTATGAATTTTGATTCAAAATACCAACCTACACAATGCGCTTTCTCAATTGCAGTCGTCATAGCAGACATGAATATTCCCGCACCGTCAGTGCTGTTTGAAACTCACGAAAAATCCCTATTGGCTCTCATTGCTGAAAACTGGGTATGCAGCGCCATCTATGACCACATTTTGGAAATAATTTGTTTTAAGATGGAAAAATAAATTCTTGATTCTGTAAAGCATTATAATGGGAACCGAGTATTCATACAATTTGTTGCTCTTCTGTGAATTTTTTAAATGTATCAATGACTTTTCGGACACCCTGTATTTTAATTCAGTTTATAAATGATTTTATCCGCCAAAAATTGTGCATGTAACATTTGCAGATCTTCCATGATGTCAAACATATTAACTGCACGTAGATTAATGCTTTAGATAGAGGAATTTTTTAAAAAATGTACTAAAGTGTTTTATTTCATATAGCTTTTTACGCTTCCATCTTTTCCAAGACTTAGTTTATACATATGCCTCTTATATCCATCGTTTCTTCCATTTAAATCCTTGTCTATGACTACAGTGGGATGGCGATCCGTATTACAACTAAGGATTTTTTTCTTCTGACTTAGTCCGAAATCCATTCTTCTTCTTTACTCCTCCTAAAACACCATTCAAAAAAGAATTTATTGAATTTTTAAGATCACAATTACTTATTATTTCTTTACGTTTCTATTTTTATAACATTTCTTTTAGGTTGAAATAACAAGATAGATAAAAGTTTACAACGATACAAATCTGTCAGTCTTAATGATTTTGCATTTAAAAATGGCTGACGTGGTAATGTTTTCCGAAAAAATTTCGCAATGTTGCAGGAAATTTTCAATTATTGAATCGAATTACAGTAGACCACCTTAAAACGGTAGATAAGTTCCATGTTTTACGAGTCACAAATACAAGATCAGCATCAACTAACAAGTAATACAGACAAATCTGTCCCATTTTTTCACCATGTTGTATGAGTCTTTTTTTAACGTGTTAAAGGAAAAATATCACAGTTTTTATACCATATTACACGAATCACCCCTTATATGAACCCATCTACTGAATATAGTAACGATTCATATAATTCCTTTCGGGGTTTATTAGGCTGCATTAAAAAAAAAAACTAAGGCAAATACAGCAAAAACGAACCTTGCATGAAATACCAGAACACGTCAAATAATTTTCACGAACTTTATTGGTGTTCTATTTGCGAACTCTTGCTCACGTGACATGCATCAATACGATAAACCATATCCTGCCATACTCTTCAATATGATAAGATAGGTATTGACGGCATGTGTGATTTGTTCTTGCAATTTCGCTAAATCACGAGGCGAAGTACACGATTTCTTTTGCATAGCTCCGCAATAAAAAATCATACGGTGAGAGGAGTATCATCTTCAGTAGATCTTTAAAGTGTGTAATAAAACTCAAATTTCTTCTGTATTTAGTGTTTTTCTTTCGCTATATTCGTCTTAGTTTTTTATTACAGTCTTTTGAAATATAGGAGGGGATAATGCGTCACTATGTACATCACGTTATAGGATAATATTCTAAAATTGTTATAGCACAAATTAAAATTTGAAATACTGAAATTTATTTACTCTCTTTTTTATTTACTTACAGTGTTGCTTAAACATGAAAATCTTTTTAAGAAATTGAACTGTAAATCTTAATGTTACCAATTTTATTCCAATTAAAATAATAACTCAAGTATCTCATTTTAAAACATGTTAAATTTATTTCATCGGTATTACAGCTTTAAAAAGTTTAATAAATCAGTTAAATTAGTATAACTGTTACGAGCAAAAGAAAATATAAAATCTGAAAATTCTATATTAGTAAAACTTTCCCTAAACATGCTACTGGAATGATATTTCTAAATAATTTCTGGCAAATTAGAGTAATAAAATATTTGAAATTTTATATAATATATATATATATATAATTTAAAACTATATATTTTAGGTGTAATACTTACAGCTTAATCTCTGTTACTCTAGCTTTATACATCGGAAATCAATTTTATTTTTCATTTTAACGTTATTAGAATAAGATATTCAACTACGTCGTTGAAATTATTTCAAAGAAAATTTTATTGCAATTTATCTCCACTTTACTGAAGGTGGGAGAAATAATAACAATGTTTTACTGCACTTCGAACACAAAGAGAAATATTAAGAAGTCATAAAACTTACTATTCGTATTAAATCTTGCCTTTGCGAAATTCTATTTGATGGCGCAATTCTCTATTTACTATCAAAACATCTTCCAGGGAAATGAAGTTTGATGCACAAAGTGAATAAATGAAGGAATTCAGTACATATAATTTTAGCTGTTTTGAAAAGCTTTAATGAGAAAGATAGTTTTAGAAAACTGTATATTTTTGTATTTCTTTGTTCTAAATGCTTACAGCACTTAAACTGAAACGTAAATTAACAGCATTCATCAAAAATTTTGTAGGACAGTGCAATAATATTATGATTTAAAATAGTTTTTCTGAATATAGATGCTGACACAATAGAGACGTTTTATACTTTAACAAACGGATATATTACTTGTTTAAGTCTTCAGTGAATAATTCAAGCTATTCCAAAACATAAAATCACTTAAATAACTTATTAAAATGTGCTATTATCCCGATACTTTGTTTCAGAACTTTTATACATAACAGTACAGCCATTCTAAAGCCTTTAAAAATTAATTTTAGCTTATGTTTAGGAAGCGCGTTTCATCAATTTTCTCAAATAAAATTTTATCTAAAAAGACTCATAACATCTGGGGAAGTGGGCGATTTAGAAATAAGTTCTTGGAAATAGCATTTCAAAGATTTATAACTTAGAGATAATAAATATTTTTACAGAAGCTTTTCAAACTCAGTTTCATTTTATTTAAACAGAACAAATGGGTTAATTCTTATGCATGGTTAATTCATATTACTTATTATGCATGAGTAGCAGTAATATTTGAAATAATAATAATAATAATAACAATTTCTGACATTTGTTTTTCTCTTTATCTTTTAATAACAGTTCCTCGCTATTTTACAGCAATAAATGTCTTCAAGTATATACCACTTTAAAATTTCGGATAATTAAAAACCAATGATACTAATTGCAATGCCCATATTTTCTCTTTTTAACATATTTTCATTTAACCTCTTTGTTCCAGCGGTCCACTTATGTGGACCTCCTTGTCCTTGTTTTCACTATTAACACGATCTTTTAAGAATTTTTTTTGTTGTTAAGTGACGTACACATTTTTGTATGCTTTAATTTTGAATAAATGATTTTAGCTCATATTAATGTGTAAATTCTGCACCCTGACGCACATATTTTATTTTTCTTTGTCGTTTTATAAAAGAATATTTTTATTTTATTCGTCGTTGATGAGAGAAACAGGCTGCAGTGCTGACATTTTGGTCAAAGTCTTTTGCCAACTCAGAGTCATGTGACCTGGGGGTGTTGCCTTCTTACCGTGTCTGTCTCAGATTAAGATGGCCACACCCCCTAGGTCACATGACTCTTAATTGGTAAAAGTGTGTGACCAAAATGTCAGCACCGCAGCCTGTCTTTCTCGTCAGCCACGAATACTTTAATAGAATGCCCTCAGAAGTGTAAAAGAGAACTTTTCTCAATACAATAGAGCTCCCAAAGAGCATACAAATGCTGTGAAATTACTTGTCTTATATGCTCCACCTTTTTCTCATTTTTCTGTAGACAGGCCTCGGTACAAAGTTTTCTCCCTTTAACTATTTGTAAAACATTCTATAAAGAAATTTCTTCGATACATCAGTATTACTAGCTATACGAATTCTTTTAAATTTCGGGGAAAATAAATTTTTATGCAAGTGTCAACAACACTTTTTACTTTTGTTAGCGCTGTATCTTTTCTGTATTTTGTTGACAAGCCATTTTAAGGAAAAAACGATCTTCCTTGATTCTGAAGTACTATGCGTTGTGTATAAATTTGTAAATAGTTCAAAACTCTGGTTAATTAGCTCTGAGTATTAATAACTTTCCCTATGTGTTTAATATCTTGGCTAGCTCTATGGGCTCGGACGGAAGCTGCAAAGTATCTGGATTTTCCAACAAATATTTGATACTGACATTAAATGTTGTAAACTCTCTTATAGTGTCGACTGTATGGCCTCCTTGGATAGCCTTAGAATTGTTGTATTCGGATACACTTCGTAAACTTATTAAAATTAAGACTTCTTTAGCACTGCAGAACAAACGAAATTCACATCGGCTTCTTTTTTGTTCTACATAGGTAAAAATCGTTTATTTCATGGAGTACATTGCCCTTTTGATTATTTACACTGAATTACTCTTCATTCATCCAATGTGTTTTACAGAAACATCAGACGAAGCTTTTTTTTTTTGTTTTGTTGAGGTAGTGTTAAAACTTACATCAACTAGAATACCCTCAGAAACGTAAAAGAGAACTATTCTCAATACAATAAAGAGCAAACAAATGCTGTGAAATTACGTTTATGCTCCACCTTTTTCCCATTTTCCTGTCGACAGGCCTCGGTACAAAGCTTTCTCTCTTTAACTAGTTGTAAAACATTCTATAAAGAAATTTCTTCGATACACCGATATTTCTTGCTACACGAATTCTTTTAAATTTCGGGAAAAATAAATTTTTATGCACGTGTCAACAACGCTTTTTACTGTTTTTAGCGCTGTATTTTGTTGAAAAGCCATTCTAGGGAAAATTTGAGCTGCTTTGATTCTGAAGTCTTATGCATTGTATATAAATACAGGGTGCCCAGTAATTAACCAAAAATTTGAGTTGCTTAGTAAAAGAGTTTGAAACGAGATAAAATAAAAATATTTACTTCACGTATAAGAACTCTTATTCCGATTTAATGCACAAGATTTTCGAAGTGCTTCCCATCCCCTTGCAACAATAGGCGAAGTTAATAGGATCAAAGTTGTCAAAAATTGAAAGAATAGTCGGCAGTGTGATGTCCGGAATTTCAGCGGGAAATGAAAATCCTCTGTTCTATGGTCAAATTCGGCATTTTACTACTGCTAACTGCTTGCAAAGACGCGAACTCTTACTGAAAACTGCTTGCAACTTCATGTCTGTCTAGTGATGCGCCACAGCACAAAATGAAAACTCGTTTTAATTCAAACTCGTTCAAACTTGTTTCGTAATTTGTAAACCTCGTAGTGTTGCATCACCAGGCGTTGCGTCAGTACGACTTCACAATATATAGTTATTGCAGTTTCAAATTTTCGATTAATTCCTTTACACCCTGTATGTAAATAGTTCAAAACTCATGTTTATAAGCTCTGAGTATTAATAACATTTCTTATGTGTTTAATATCTTGGCCGGCCTTATGGGCTCCTCCGAAGTCTGCAAAATAGCGATATTATCTAACAAATAATGGAGAATGACATTAAATGTTGTAAGCATCCTTATAGGATCGATTGTCAAGCCTTCTTGAATCTGAACCGGATACTTCGTATCTAAATTTCGGATAAATCAGAGAAATTAACAAAATATAGCACATTGTAGGATAAATTGTATATCAATCAATTGATGAAATAATTAAAACTTGGTAAAATACACACATAACAGATACTTATCAGATAAGACGCGTGTTTAGGCAGAAAAGTTTTCAGCCTTCCTTAGCAGGATTCCACTCACAGTGTCGTAGAAGAGTGGGAACGTGGTGAGTTCTCACTCTTCTGCACGTCCAGTCTATAAGTACCTGTTATGTGTGTTATTTTACAAAGTTTTAATTATTAATTTCTGAATTATTACTTCCATTTAAGGAAAGTATTGTAATCATGAAAAAACTCGATTTTGAGATTTTGGTGTATTTACGCGTTTTAAAGGTCTTCTGTATTAATATGTGCTATTTTTAAGAGATGCATGTATGCGTGTGTGTGTGTGAGAGAGAGAGAGAGAGAGTGAAAGCTCGAATTAACTTAAATTCCTCAAACTTTTTTCTTAAGACTAAACCGCTGAATCAAATTTTGCTCAACTTATAGCTTAAAGTGAGCAAAGTAACCCTTCAAATATATTTAGTACATAATAGGTGCCACCCACTTCCATTTTAAATAACTTCTGGACATCGAAGTTTTCCCCTCTGGACTTTTCTTCATTTGATAAGCTAAACTTTTTATTCGGTTAAATGTAGAAAACAGCCTTCTTCATATACTTAACTTAACTTTCTTTTCGAGTAGCTCAATTTTACCATTTTTCGATATCGGTTGCAAAACATTATTCTTTTTCCTATTTTAACCTTTTGCGATCGTTTAAACTTGGACATAGTTGTCGCACTTGTTGAAATTAGTTTCACGAGACTAGCCTCAATACTACAGGTCCTCCTTCTGCTTGATAACAAGCAGTTTTCGTAATAAAAGAACAGGAAAATCAAAATCGAAAGTTTACTTAACCTTTTACTTAGGAGTAGGTTAAACTGTCGACTAAAGTAAAACCTCCTACTTAGTCGAAAGTTATCCATTACAATCATCCAAAAAACTTAATTTTTTTACTTTTTTTCTATTGAAAATAGGGTTTTTCCCCACTGAAATACATTACGAGAACCCAAAGTTGTAGAACAGAAGGAGAACCCGTCACAGAGAGGCTAGGCTCACCGAAATGCTCTGTGATATCTGAAAGCAAACATAGGACTGCTAAGGGTTAATATCTCCAAAAATGCATTTGATTTCCACAACTGCTAAGGGATAGCAAAGTGACAAAGGGGAATCTTTCGCTGTTATATTCAGATTCTTTATAAATGCCACTGATGTCTGAAATTTATTTATCACTGCCAGCATCAGCATAAACTACAGTTGGAATGATCATGCGCTATTGGGACAAGAGTATGCATATTTACTATGCCTTTATCAAAAACTATGTTATGAATGTTATATTTACACTTTTTTACAAAATATAAACTAATTCACATATGTAATTTCTTTACAACTTACAAAATTTTCTATACTTTGCCATTATTTGCCCATCTTAACTACGTAAGAAGACAAAAGCTGTTTTGGCACTGAAAATAAATAAAACTCACATCGATGTCTTTATTTTGTTCAGCATGGATAAAAATCTTCATCGCCTAACTTAACAAAGATCCACTGCCTTGCAATGGCTTTAAATATTTACGCTGCATCACTCTCCATTCAACCAATTTGTTTTACGGAAGCACCAGAAGAAACTTTTTTAGCTGAGGCAGTGTTAAAACTTGCATCAACTTCAATGCCCGCGGAAATAAAAACTTTTTCAACACAATAGAATTCCCAAAGAGCATACAAATGCTTTGAAATTTTCCATCTTATATTTCCACCTTTTTCCCATTTATATGTTGACAGGCCTCGATATAAACTTTCCCCCACAAGTATTTGTAAAAACATTCTATAAAGAAATTTCTTCGATACATCGATATTTCTAGTTACATACTTTTCTATCCTTTTTTTATTTTTGAAGAAAAATAAAAAGATTTTAGGGAAAAGAAATTTTAATAACTGTCAAATAATGCTTTTTATTGTTGTTAGTGTTCTGGTTTTTCTAGGAATTGCGTGAGAAAAATTGATAGTCAAGTGAGATTTCGAATTCGGATTTTTCATATGCCAGGGAAATCCACATAACATTATACGTTGTACGATTGATCTATCAGACAATAGCATTAAATTAACGGCTTTTCACCATATATTAATTAGATTTTTCTTAACAGTTATATGAAATAAAATAATGAAAAATATACACCATTCTCTTCAACCTTTTATTGGTTATTTATAGTTGATGTGCCATTCGAATGATTTCCATAACTGATTGCTACTATTCGAAAAGTATCAATAATCGATCAATCAAATTGTGAATGTTCGCGATTTTTACTATTCGAATTGTAATCGCGATTTGACTATTCGAATATTCGAATTGTATTCGCAATTAATCACGATTTTAGCATTCGAAACATTCCAGTAGTAATCGCGGTTAGTCACGATTTCACTATTCGAAGAGTATTTGAAATTTAGAATGTTATGCGCTGTTCGAATACTATGTGCTGAGCGTTCGAATGTATTTTTCAAAATCGATTATCTCGAATAGATTTAATAACTGATTATTTCGAATAGTTCCATTCATTCATTCCCTTAACTAATTATGAGCACTTAATAATTCCCTTTCCGGGATGTACATTGGCAGATTTATTGTTTAGTAAATTCATGTAACTGTGCATGCCCCCACACACATATATACATAAAACATGCCATCACTTATGGGTAAGATATAGTACACCACAGCAAAATAAAAAGAATTGACAAACATTGCAACATTACCTGAGAATTAACAAAAAGCATGGAGAAAAAAAAAAATCTGTAAACTTTATAAATTTCTTTCAAAACTACTTTTCTAAAACTGTAAGGGTCCAAGTTTGAATTTTAGCCTGCTTGGTATTTCATTCAGTGTAAATGATCACCAGTTGAATCTACGAGGAACCATTTCTTGCGTTTGTCACACTGAATCCGATGATGTACAGTGACTTTTTAAGCGGAAAAGTATCTATTAGACACAGTACAAATTTAACTCTGACCAATAATTTAATTATAAGGTATTAAATTCATTCTGTCGGAAAAACACTGTCATTTTTCTATTTAAAGTTTTCAGGTACTATCTGTGTAATAATAAAATGACAATTTATTTCTTTTAAATTATTAAAGTTGTGCTTTAAAACAAGCATAAAAGATACGCAAAACTATAATACACATACATTATAGGCAATGTAAGATATTATATAAAAAATATTATAAATGTTGTTAAATGATATAAAAATAACAATTATCATAGTATTGTACTATTGATTCAATTTCAATTTTTACACTATAATGTACAGTGTATAAAATAAAAAATAGAATTTTAAATTCACTTATTTCTGAATCATCTTGCGTCTTCCCCAAGTATAGAGTGAGAAGATGCCACAAACGTTTAACGTAATTTATACATATCACTTTAGTTGCACATCTTGAAAGAATCATCCGTAATTATAAGTGCGGATTGCCTTTAATTTCTGTTTCATCCTGTACACTGAGGATGAACGATAGAACAATTTGACCCCCGACCAGCTTTCCCCTAACCGATGATTCATCCGGATTTGGGGGCTCGGTGAAAATTGTAAATAAAAGGAATTCATTACCTCCATCTCCGCCGCATTCACTGTTTAATTGGAAGCCCCGTGTTTGAGAGTGCTTGCGCTCCCGAAACAGCAACAGTGCATGTTAGGTAAAAATAGGGCCGCGGTAGCCTAGTTGAGAAAAGCGTCGGTCTCGCAGCCGAAAGGTTGTGAGTTCGTTCCTGGGACTAACCAAAGACCGCCAAACGATTGGTAGTGCTGCCATCTATCGGCTCCTGAATGAGGTTGATATGAACTTCTCGGAAGGCTGAGGTAGAAACGAACACACATGGCAGGTACTGCCGCTATCCATCTAATCTCTATTTGGGGTCGGTACCAAATGCTATAAAGCAGAGGTACCGAAACCCGTAAAATTTATTGACCAAAATGTTTTTGTTGTGCAGTTCAATAAAACGGTTATTTTTATTTTTGTATTACTTGGAAATATGTCTGTAGTGCGCCAAAGTGTTACTGAAGTGATAACGAAAAGTTTAAGCTGGCGACTTTTTAAAAAATTATTAACATATTTGTAAGGTTGGCCTACGAAGAAACATTGCTGCAATAACCAATAGTATGACTGCTGAAGGAGAAACTATAGTCTCATGTTACAGTATTAATTAAATATCAAAGCTTTTCAGATTTAAAAGAAAAAATCTGTGTGTGAACAGCACATGACTTCCTTGCACGTCTATTAAATCAAAAATATTTTCGGCGCACTTCATCTAAACTTTTTTTTGAAAGAGATAAAATACTGCAGTAGTACTAAAGTTTAGCGATTTCTAGCCAAATATTTCCAAAATTGCGAAGCTGTGGGCAGTGATTAAGGTGGTGGACCCGTACCCGGAAGATTGCTTGTTCAATACCGGCGTACGCCACCAGTTTACGAGGGGTGCCAATATTCAGAAGTACCCCACCTTCTGGTGAGGATCAAAATTGTGGCGGGAAACTCCGGGAAGGACGTACGTAGCTCTAGACGACACATTCTGTGACGTGTGCTGTCCTCTCCTGGCAAATAAATAAATAAATAAATAAATATCGCCAATAATAATATAATACATAAGTAATATTTTTGACACTTAATTTGGTGATATTTCGACAAAAGCCGATAAGCTTGAGATACTTTGCAAGATTTTGGCGATAACCAAAGTAGTAATTGACCACAGACTTCCACGTCAACAAATTAAAGCCTTCAGCTTTAAGTATGATGAATGTAGCCATACACCTTAATGTATTTAAAGTCATTTGGGTGAGTCTATAAATAAATTACCCAGTCGATTGCAATCAAAAAAGAGATGCACAGTTAGATGTTACAATAGTTCTAAATACAAAATTTCAACATTCTACGGTTAAAAGTTTCAGAGTTATGCGAAATATGAAATTATTTTTGGCGCCAAATTTGGCGATATTTCAGGAAAACTTCCAAAGGTCGATGACAAATGGCAAGATTTTGGGAATGCACCAAACAATGACTGATTACAGACGTAATATATTGAAGATGTCCATAGTCATTAATGTATTGAAATTATTTTAGGTGTTCTTGTAAATAAACTCTTCAGTAGATTGGAACCAAAAATCAAGATGCACAACTAGATGTTACAACAATCTTCATGAAATTTCAACATTCATACCTCAACAACTACTAATAGTTTTTGAGGTATGAAAGTTAAATACATACACACGTACACCAAAAGTCGCCAAGCTTCGTAACTTTTGTAATTTTTGAGGGAGGCACGTGACCGTGGTTGGACAGCTACGTAACTTTATGGTAGGATGGTATTGTGCTTCAATTGCATGATACTTTAAAACTGCCATTGGCCGTAATGTGTTGAAATTCTTTTGAGTATTCCTGCAGAAGAACTATACATGATACAGAGACTATTTTCGATGAAGGGATTCATTTTGTAAAGCTTAACTACATATATCACTTCTAAGTCTTTTGAAGTAGCCTAATACCTCTAAAACACGCTTTAATAAAATTTATGCGCATAGAGCGCAATATATTTAAAATCTTTCGAGCGGGTCCTATAGATAAACTATCAGGTCGATTGGGACCAAAAGGGGAGGTGCAAAACTAGATGTTACAAGAATCCTAAATATAAAGTTTTAATATTCTATAACCAATAAAGTTTGAGATATGCGCGTTTTCTGCCCATAGAGCGTAAAGTATTTAAAATCTTTTGGTCCGCCCTGTACATAAGCTATCCAGTCGATTGGGATCAAAAGGGGAGGTACACAACTAGTTGTTACAAAAATCCTTAATATAAAGCTTCAACATTCTACGATCAATAGATTTGAAATATGCAAGTTTCAAACGTATGGACGTCAGTGAAAAACTGGCCAAAATGGACTCGCGGTCGGTCAAAATGGGTTGCACACGCAATTATATGAACGTACATGGTAACGTACAATGAGATGCATCGCAAAAAATCTTAAAAGTAAATTTAGAGGTACTCAAAATCTGGCTACCGAATTTTTTTGCGGTCGCCTTACTTCCTTATACTCCGTCAAGGAAGAAAAAATGCGTTGAACATAGTTCTTCCTACATTTTTTAAAATCATTATTAATGAAACTGTAATATTGTTTTCCAAGAAATATAGAAAGCGTGGAGGAACACATAAGAAGACATTATAATTTGTGTATACATATCGTTTTCTTCTTTAATATGCACTGGAGACTAACTATCATGTGAAAGGTGTTTATTTTCATTTTTTTAAACAAATTATATAGTAAAATAGCGTAGATGGATATTTAAAAAGTGATAGATGAAATTGGTGGTAAGTACACTTGCTGCTTTAGAAAGGATTAAACTGTACTTTTAAAAAAATATATAGACATGTAGATGGCTTCTCAAAAAGTTAAAACTTATATCGAAAGACAGCAAAAGTTTTACGTTGATCTAAACAGCGGTTTTTCCTCCTACAATCAAAACTCGAAATGTTGAATCTTGCTTGATTGCAGATAGTATCTTTTTCTGTATTGTACATAAAGAATTCTCATTATCTAAAATGGCTTAAATCTCGGCTCTCATTAATTTAATAAAAAAGAAATAAATACTGTAGAGTCGTAATGTAACGTATGGTATTATTTAATGTGTCCCGCTGTGGCCTAGTCACTAAACTCTGTTCCCGTAAGAACACGGAAAGTGAACCGGCTTGGCCAGGGCTTGGGAGGGTGAGCTCCTGTCGCGCCTGGGCTGCTGTGAGACCGTGTACGCTAATGTGAGCTGGTGCATGTAAAATCCGTCGTGGCTCCAGTGTCCTCCATGTTTAACGCTACCTCTGGGGGTGTCGAAATACCCTAATACCTCTAGAGAATTTCAGATGGTTGGTCCTTCATCTGGAATGGGTTCAAAATTAGGGGACCCTGAACTAATTCGGACTTCCTCCCACTAGGACTCATTAAAATGGAAGCCGCCTCTTGGGCCCATCACCTTCCCATACGGGGGAAGGAGGGGGGGGGGGGGAATCTGACAGTGCTCCGCGGTTGCCAGAGGGTATTAGCAACAACAACGTTATTTAAGGTATAAATTTCCGGAAACTAAAAACTTAATAGCCTAGTTAGGCTGCCGTAAACTATTGTGACGACTGCATATTAATACTCGTAATGCTTACTTTTCTTATACGTGGGTATCTTATGCTTACGTGGAAGAATGTTGTGAAGTTCATTGCATATATTCGTCTCTTTATGTAGAGCTGCGGGAAAAAAAAAAGTCCCATTTGTACTTTTTTCGGCCGTCGTTCGTTGTACAGCAAAGTTACAGATATCAATCGATTATGATTGACGTACAATTTAATTTGCTATGCATAAAAATTGCATAAGGGGCCATCTACATATTAAAATTCGCACCAACTTTTTTTTCTCAATAGCAACCACTAGATTTCACTTCATATTTCAAAAATTTAGCTAATTTAAACCCCGGACACCAATTTTCAATACATTTGGACTGAAAAAGAGTGAGTTATGAGTACCCAAAATCCCCCTCCCCCTGTGTTAAAATATTTTTTCATACTTCAATTCATATCTCATATAATATTGATAGTAAGAATCTGATTTTTATTCGTACTATTAGAACTAAACGACCCAAACATAATTTAATGTTATTATGATTTTTAATAAATTATTAATATGAATTATGAATTATTAAATTAATATTTAAAAAAACTATGAATAGCGACCTAGCCAAATTTCGATGGAAATAGACAGAAAGTAATATTACATGGCTGTGCAAAATTTCAAATTTTTACGTTCAGTAGTTTCATTTATATTAAATAAAATGTTATTTTCATGAGTTTAAGGACCATATATAAATTTATTAAGTGAAAACTTTTAGAAAATTGCATAAAATAAACTTAGATTTATTTTGTGTAAAAACACAGTAAAAGATACCAGTATTAAAAAATATCAAATTTTGAAGCAAATGAATTAGAGGTTTTTACAGTTTGATGGGGATTCTATAAAGCGTGTATTGTTGCGTCCGCTACCATATTCCCCCAAATAAAATATTTTTCACCTATAGAATTAGATGCAGTAGATGTATGTGTTCTAATACAACGTCCTATTTCTGAAAAACTGACATCCTCAACTTTCCAGGCATGAATGTGACCTTTTTTAATATAGGAAACATTAGGTCTTTGGACTTCCCCATACTTTATCAAACATTCAAAATCACGTTTTTCTGTGTAAATTTTCATCTAACTAGTATAAATTAAAATATCGCCAAAAGTCTTAAGAATATTGCACATTGCAGACGGTAGTATTAAATGAAGAAAGTGAAATAACAAACACGGTGATAATATTAGGTCGGCAAAAAAGTAATTGCATTTTTTACATGAAATTCAAACAAATAAATTTTCTATCAGGAAATCATTCTTCAAGTTCGACCATAGCTCAGTAATATTCATGCATGTAGTCAGAAGAGCAGAGAGCAGCCTCTCACTCCTGCCAACATTTCACCTGTCTAAGAGAATCATCAAGGGAAATACTCAATAACAATTTCAAAATTACAAAGATTTTCAAAATCGTGAGCAGTCATTTTGCATTTTCCCCTTAAATCATGTGTACGAACCAAGGAAGTTATGAACTCATGGGTCATTTGGACCACATACTAAATATTCTAATTTCTACCCTTGATATTCTCAGTACAAAAAACTTTAAGAGAGATGGAAACAATATTTTCCTTGAAAATAATATTAATTTCTTTTAACTCTCGCGAGCAAAATTAATGAAAGGCGAAAAGTTCGGAACCTACAAATAGCGTTTCTCAATTTGCAGAAAGTCCCTTAAAAACGCGCAAAAATTAATTCGCAATATCTCCGGAAATTATCGTAGAAAATTGGTGAAAACTAATATTTAGGGTAATTTGAAGGTTTTCTTTCGTTTAATAAAGTCAAAATACGGTGTTGCCATTGAGAAAAACGAAGTTGATGCAAAATTAAATATGAAGACGGTCCCTTATGCAAATTAAATTAATAGTAAATTAAAGTACGCGTTATTTGCAAACGAATGGTATATATAACTTTGCTGTACGACGAATGACGCCGAAATAAAGAGCAAGTGGGACTTTTTTTTCCGCAGCTGTACATAAAATAATCCATATCTACTGCTCAAATGATGAGTTCATGGAAAACGAGCATACGCACGTAAAATACAGTTATAAAATAAACTCAAGATATTTTCTCAAAAATTCATATTTTTAATTTGAAAATAAAGACTTTTTTTCTAATAGCCAACTATTAAAAAAAAAAAAAAAAAAAAAAAAAATCTGCTTTCCTTACTTCCTTTTTCCAAACAAATACTGCTGCTATTTTTTTCTAGCGTGCCCGATAAAAACATATAAAATGACATAAAAATCACTTTCAAACAGCTGTCGCAGAGTCAAAAAAAAAAAAGAAAGAAGAAGAGAAGAAAGGATAGATCGAAAAATTTTAAAGTAAAATGTAGTGGAAACAGCACAAATTATTTTTTCCATCCCAGATAAAATGCTTTAGCTAACTATTTAGCGCACGCGACGCAATAAAACTTTCTTCTTCAAAACAGACTTTTTTATATAAACCAATTTTAAATAAAGTATGTCGCTTTAATTTACTCTAGATACATTCTGGATTAATTGTACTAAAAACTTTTGCAGATTTATTTCAGTAAGAAACGAAGTACTTTTTCAATAAGAATTGTGGGGTTTTTATTTTTTATTTCTTTTTGTGTTTATGTAACTGCAGACTGCTGTAATTTATGAGACAACACTGAATTATATTGACTTTTCCACATTAATGCAAAAGTTTCTGAAACTTATTATTAACACAGTTAAATTTTGGAGTTAACTTTTTTTACTATTCAATCAATACTGAACCTATCGTCTTATTCGTAACCATATTGAAAAATATAAACATACGTAAAATTTCATTCCCTGGGTCTCGGAGTTACGGGATTTTAATAGGCGCACCGGAAAAAAATGCCTTTTATCAAGTTAATTTCAAATAAGTTTTTAAATACAAAGCAGTATAACCTAAACAATAGATTCATATTTTTTACAAAGAATTAATACATTTTTTTATTATTATTTAAGAAGGATATGAGAAAAAAGGTTGTACTCTTTTTTTAGGGCGACTTTCAAAATGCCCCGAAATTGATTTTTAGGTGCATTTTACAGCAAGCATTTTATAGTTCTCTCTTTTTTTACATTTAATTTATTTATTTTTATATTATTTTATTGTATTTATTTATTTATTTAGCTTATTATTTTTATTTACTTATTTATTTATTTGTTTGAGATAGGGACACATACATGTGAAATGAACGTTTTGAAACCAATATTTGCAAAGGTAAACGAAAAAGATAGAATATACCCCCCATAGCTTACGAATTTTAGAAAATTCTTGCCATTCACTTACATTCCAAACATCACGTACATGACGAATGTCATTATTTAATTCAGCGGTTTCGGCTGCACAAAGTATTGACACACCGGAAAAATTACGTTACTTTCTGGTTCCTCCAATATTTACTCTTAAGTTTGCATAATTCATAAACGTATTGGGCTCCTTTAGTTTTGCTTGTAATGCACATTGCAAGCAATTAAAAAATATCCTGATCTGATCATCTATCGACTTAATTTTAAAAAAATGTTCGGCTTAGTATTTTTTGTCCCATTATTCGGTGCATAAAATTTGATACATAATATTTAACATTTATTTAAAAACAAATACCTATTATTTTCTGTGGTAACAAAACTGAAAGCTGTTCCAGCGTATGTACAGACCCGGACTGGGAGGGTAGGGGCCCGCCCGTCTCAAGAGAAGGGGGGCCCGGGTTATTGTATAACCGATAAATAATAGGATGTGTTAACTTTTGGGGTATGGGGGGGGGGAAGTATGGTGTTATTATTAATTAATTATGATTAATTAATGCATTCATAAAATATTGATCTATTAATTAATATGCGTCATTCATATTAATTAATCCCTTGTTCATTCGGGAATCCTCTCTCTAAACATTTTGAGAACTACATATAAAATAAAGTGTTTTGAAGCCTTTTGGGGCGCAAATACAGCTGCAAAAGTTTTTCTGTGGCAAACTTCATTAAGTGCTATCAGTATAGCACTTTTCTTATTTTCTTTTTTCTGTTTGGGGGCCTGCCCTTAGCAGGGAGGGCCCACCTGCCTGCAGACAGTCAGACACCCTGGCTAGTCCGGGCCTGCGTATGTAGCATTTAATATTATTTACATACTGTTTAAATTTCCATAAGTTAAAAAATTGGATGTACAAGGGTTAATGAAAACTGATAAAACATCTTAAAAAATACAAAACTTCGAAGAAGTTTGTTTTTTTTTTCAGTGTATTAGAATTACTATCAAATGGGTCTGGCTCACTTGCCTCATGAATGGGGTGATATGAATCAGTAGATTGCGGCACCCTTGCTGGTTTACACCAACATGGAGCAGCGGAGAGTCATTAGATTTCTATTAGATGAATTGTTGAAACCCGTCGAAAGTTCACCATGTTAGACTGCAGTTTGATGGTGAATTTCTATGAGAAGACGAAACAAGTCTATTCTTATTGCTATATAAGGATTTTGCGGTTCGGGACAAAGCTTTGCCGCTCCTATGCGAGATGAAACAATCCTATTTCTTGTCTCTCAGACATCTATAAATTATTTTTATAGTACTGGATTTTACTATTCTAGAACTTTATTCTCATACACATAAATTCTCGGAAATCAATTACATGTGTGTAAAAAACTGTGAAAAGTAACAAAAATTACCTACTTTAAAATATAAAAATAATAAGTAAATAAACAAACCGTTTTTCCATAACTAATTAAAAGAGTAATTTTTGGAAAACGACTACAAGATAAAGTCATAAAATAAACTTCCGAAATTTTTCTCAGTTTTTTTTTTTAAACTTGATAACGAAAAATTAATTTCTGATAGCCAACAACTAAATAAATAAATAAATAAATAAAATAACTAAAATACCTTCTCCCCCAATTTCCTATTCCCAAACTAATTCTGCTGCTATTTTTCTGGTGAATCCGATAAAAACACATAAAATGACATAAAATCACTAGCAAACAGCTGTCGCAGAGGGAGGAAAAAAAGATAAGAAAATATATACCGAAATAGTTTAAAGTAAAATGTAGTGGAAACAGCAGAAATTATTTTTCTCGTCCCAGAGATAAAATACTCCAGAGAAGTATTTAGCGCACGCGACACAATAAAAACTTAGTAGAATGAAATTTTTCCAATTTTTTTTCCTTTTTTCAATAATTTTAAGTGTGTCTCTTGAGTTATCCCTAGATATAATCTAGATTAGTTGCACTAAAACTTTTGCAATAAAGGGTTTATTAGCGATAAAAATAAAACTTTTTTCATAAGAACAAAAAATTCGTTGTCGTACTTGTAGAACTACAGATTGTTTAAATCTATTCAAGTTTTTTCAATTAAATATTTATTAAAATTGGCGTATTATTGCCTTAATTTCACTTAAATGTTTTAGCATTTATTGTTAAACCAATTTAATAGTTAAATCTTAGAGGTATTTCTCCTATAATTTCTTTAAAGGCAATAATAAACAGTTAACCTTGCAATTTTTTTTAATATTTAATATTTGAAGTAATCTAAAAATAAACAGTAGAAAGATACGGAACATGTATTTTTTTTTTAATGAAGTTATTTCAGTAAAGATAAAATTTTTACAAATGTCAGTTTACATCTTAATGAATCTCTCTATTCTAAAAAAAAGTAAAGGCCGCTGGCACTGTCAATAGCTTGTGTGTCAATAGCTCCTCCTAAACCAAGGGAATTTGAGTTTCGACTAAGGTGCCCACAGATTCGAAAAATTCCGAGGAACCTGCTAAGCTGACTTAAATTTCGAAAATCAAATTATATTAGAAGATATTAATAAAAAACTGAAAAAATAAACAGAATGGTTGCCAGATTTGGCATAAAATCATTCATTCCTTTGCAACAAAGCGTTTCCAAGTATCTAGAATCGCGTGAAATTTACAAAGTTAACACAAAAAGCCTAATAACTTCTTCACCGTTTGCACGATCCGCTTGAAAATTTTCATAATCATGTATAAAAATATAGAAAACAATCTGCGCTGCTTTAAAAATCTGAAAATCCACCCGTTCCCTCCTTTTTAAGCGATTTTTCGCTATTTTCAGAACCATTTTATTTCCGAGAGTCAAAAAAGTAAATCATTTGCGTGACAAAATTACCCTTTTCAAGTGAATATGACGTCATACAATTGGGATTCAAATTCATTTAAAAAAGCTTTTCCAGATTACACAGTTTATTATCATTTTTTTTTTCACACATAAATCGTTTGCATGGACATGAGAATAGCTGTGTACACAAAACGAAATCTTTCGATTGCGAAAAGATTCCGCGAGTTTCCAGAACAGCATGAAATTTAATTCGGGTATCTCTCTATTTTAAAAAAAGTAAAGGCCGCTGGCGCTGTCAAAGCTTGTTGGCCTATCTCCTCCTAAACCGTGGGGATTTAAGTTTCGACTAAGGTGCTCACCGATTCGAAAAATTCCGAGGAGCCTGATGAGCTGACTTAAATTTCGAAAATCGAATTATTTTAGAAGATATTAATAAAAAACTGTAAAAATAAACAGAATGGTTGCCAGATTTGGCATAAAATCATTCATTCCTTTGCAACAAAACGTTTCCAAGTATGTAGTATCACGTGAAATTGTCAAACATGAAGTAGAAATACACCCATTTTACGCCAAAATAAAAACTGCATGAAATAAGTAACTCAATATGTTACACAAAGTTGACAATTTTCAAATAGTAAGTTCGCTTAGAGAACAGGAGTTTAGAATTAGCGATTATCCGTTTTTCAAAAACAGAATAAATAATATCTTGAAAATGAAAAATAATTAAAATGCAGATTATTTTAAAACCGGTTCGGTCCAGCTGGATTATTTGCTACCAGTAGAAATATTTGGTGGCGTTAACTATGCCATTATAGCAGTTACAGTACACTTTGGATATTTGCTAGCGCGACGAGATGGTATAATTTGTGGTGCTAAGTACGCCAATCTGCAAACGATTATGTAAATGAAAATATGGATAACGGTTTTCCGGTAACCTTAAATGAAGAGTAATTATAGATTTTGAGCATGTGTAAATCGCCAAATAACGAAAAGTCGCCATTGGTGGCAAGCTATCCTATCTGTTCCGTAGCTTTTATTAACATTACATGTGCGCAAGTCGCCAAATAATGAAAAATCGCCATGGGTGGCAAATTCGCAAGGTGTCCAATAGGTTTTACATTATTAAAAATACAGCTGAAACAGATGTTCTGATTTTATTATGCTTTAGCTCCTAATTAATATAACTTTTGAATGGCAACATTAAATATCACTGTGTTTCTGAGGAGTGCAAATAATTTTTCCAGCCATTATAAGCGGAGTCCGCACTCCAGGTGGAGTATAGCTCAGGACCCGTACAACACGGATTCCCATAGCAAAATATCTTCCGTGTTATGAGGGGGAGGGGGTCTACTGTAGTGTGAAGTTTAAATTTTTATGTACCAATGAACCTGCAAGAACCAAGCATTGTGTAGCTCTGTAACATTCTATCTGATCCAATCTTCGGGTTTTGTCTGTTGAAATTATGTCTTTTTTACGAATAAGCCTTATTAGGGGCCGAATGCCTCATACGAAAAGCGACCGTAGCGAGTCTGGGGGCCTTGGCCCCTAGTTCAGAAAAAAAAATGGACAGCAAGCATTACTACGGTTCAAAGACCGTTACCAAACACTACCATGATGATTGCAGTCATGATAGGATACAGAAAAGTCCGCAGTTTTCGATTATAGTCTTTTCAATAAGGCTGAAAAATCGTACAGTTATACTTTAAAATATAGAATTAGTGGCATTTAAGAAAAGCAATAGGTGTCAGCTTCCTATATAAATATGTACGAAAAAATAATTCAAGTCATTTCATCAAAACTAAACTGTTTACATCTGACAGTTTACAGTTTAAAGAACACAGAAAAAATAGTGAACATGATCAGTGTACAAGGGAGTTCAACTGACAAAACCAAAGTGCGTGTGGTTAAGGGAAGATGCTAAATAGTCCATAATTTTAAATCGTTATACTCATTTCAGCCAATACTTTGTTTGCATATAGCTATACTTGAAAATTTTAAACTTTATTTAATTTAACATTATTTAATATTAAAATTAGCCAGGGAAATAGTCTTCAGCTATTTCTATAAACATGTAGTTTTTTATGAAGCTATTGCATTACAGCGATAAATTTCTCGGAAAATAGTTCATAACTTAAAGAGCAGAAAAAGAAATAGTCACTTGGCATGGTAAAAATGACTGTCATTTGGGTAACAGAAGCACAACGCAGTGCATAATATTTAGCAAGATGTTAAAGAACCAAAAATAATCTAGCGTTTTTGACAAATTATTAATTTTTTGCCTTGTAAGAATTCTATTGAGATTTTCCAATGGATGTTTCATTCATAAGCGGAATTTAGTATCTCTTTCATCTGCCCAAATTTAAATTTCTAAAGGGCCAGCAAGGAAAGTAACGCCACTGCAGCTGGACCTTAATTTAACGTTCATACCATAGAGATATGAATACAAGGAGATGGCACTAGCCATCTTGAGCATTGAACAAAATTAAGTAACTACCCAGCAAACAAACACCTACTGGCGGAGTACCTTTCCAGTGCCTTTCTGCGTTTACGTCTAGCACCGGCCTGGCACTGCAAAAAGTAACTGAATCGTACCAAAAGTGGCCGCCCGAGAAGTACCTTGCTAGAAGCCCGGGAAGGCAACGGCACTCTGCTGGCATACTGCATGTGCCGGCCGTTACTCACATTAAAGGCACTGGCCCAAAGTTTATAATGCCCAAAATGAAACGGCCGGGTGCCGGCTATTATTAAAAATAAAGGCACTGGCCTGGCATCTTAACAGTGACTACAATATAATGGCACGGTACCGGATTAGTGCCTATTTACAGTAATGCTGCCATAATTAAAATACGAGCCAGTGGCGGATTCGGGTAGGAGGCTTATTCATCAACCCCCACCCCCACCCCGCAAAAGAAAAAAAAACATTCCTAAAGGGTAACCTTTTGAAAGATAAAAAACAACATAAATGAAAGATAAAAGAACAGCAAAATCCGTTGTCAATCGTTTGCAAATTATGTGCGCCTATTATTAAGTGAATTGTGCGATTGAGTTTTCATAAACTGCAATTTTCTTACAAATTTGCAGTCGCGTAAGATTTTTTTATGAGAGAGGCGGTAACATATTTCAGAACAAACATAAAATTGTTTATAAACAGTTTAATTTCAATATTTCAAAGTTAGAGATTTTATAAATGAGTTATAATACTTTATGGTTGATAAATATGTATGTGTGTATATACTGATCAAAATCTTACAGGAAGTAATAATAAATAAAATTGTACTATGGTTACACACATAAATTTAGGGTAACCTTTTGCTTTATTGTACATTTTGTTTAGATCAAATTATTTATTAAATGTTAGCTATTCTGAAAAGAAATTTTCTGTATCTATACCTGTTGTATACTACATGATTCAAATTTTATGGAGTAAAGTACTTTTATACACTAAAATAAGTATCATTAGCAACCTCACCTACATAAAAACAGTCACCGGTTTAGTAGCCATTTTCTCAATTTTAGTTCCCAAAATAGTAACATTTTTTAATGATTTTCTAGTTAATAAAAATCATGCTTAATTTAGCTTCATTTAAGAAGGATTGAATAAAATGATAAATTTAAAAACTTCATGCGTTATATATATATGTATATATATAACAAAACATGTAATACATTTATTTTTATAGAACGATTAAAAAAAAAACAGATTAGAATGTTTGCTGAAAGCTCAATATCAACCTCCACACCTTCATTACACATCTTCACAATTGCATGGCAAAAACAGCATTTACTGTATGGACAAATAATACCTACTCCTACCACTTTCCTATCAAAAATGGGGTCTTTCAGGCCTTGGCCCGGCTTTATTTAATGTACATATAAATGACATTCCGCTTTATGCGTTTAGGTCTCTTGCCTTATTCGCCGATGATTCAGTGGTACTTTGGTTCTCACATGTTGCTATTTTGATGGCTCAAAACATGCAAAATCACATCGACTCATTGGAGGATAGGCTTCATGAAGAGAAGATAAAAATTAGTCCCAGAAAATGTCAAGCAATATTCTTCTCGAGAAAACTCCTGCCACCTAGATTCTGTTATCAATTGTATTGACTTGGACACTTACATGGCTTTGTCAAGTCTCTTTATGGACAGCTCATATGCAAAAAAACTCCAAACAAAATGACTCAATCTGCTAAAAGGATCGTACCTCTCTTTAACTCCAAGACAAAACACTTAATCTTACACTTAATAAAAACAAAACTCCTATCAGACCTGCTACTCAAAATTTACAGTTAAACAGATCAATGAATATTACATTTACACATGTACAGGTTTTTTGTATATTACTGTTTGAAGATAGGACATCATTTTTCTAATCTGAATTTTTAATCTACAAGATCACCATAATAAATTATTTCTTTTTTTAAGTATGTATGGCGTAAAATGTATGTCATTAGAAATTTTTTTTTGTAATTGGAAATATATTGTAATATCAATATAGTTAGAAAGTTTCTCCTCTGATAAAACAAACTTTAACACTCAGCACTGCATACCTACAGCCAATATAAATTTCATAAAGCAGTTACAAAAATAAATATAAAATAAACATATAGATGGCTTATAGGAAAATTAAATTTCTACGAAAGATGAAAAACACTGATTTATAAATAAAGGTCAAAAGGTGGTTTATTCTGCGAACTCGTAGTATAACTTGTGTTTCGGATTTTTTTTTTTTTTTTTTTTTTTTTTTGTGCTGCATATAAATTTTGTCATGTCTGCTTGCTATCCGCAGTTTGCTTGTTTTTTTTTCTTCCTTTTAAATTTACCTTCTGATATTTTAATTTTACCAAATTATATATATATATATATATATATATATATATATATATATGCGCGAAGGTAGGTGATGTATTAAAACTATTTTAACAAATAACAGTTCTCTCTCATACAAAATAAGCAGCTTCAGTCATGCTAATACGCCATAAAATTTTCCTGGAATTTTAAGAACGGTTTTAAGTTATTTTTTACAACTCACTCTTTTCCTTCGAAAATAACGTCAAAACAAATCTACATTTACTAAAACGAAATTTAAATCTTATCTTCTCAACTTTCTCTGACGTGCATCTCCTCAGAGTATAAATTTATAATCTATAAATTTGGGTTTTGTCAAAGCCAGTTATATTTCTCAACTCTTATGTAACATAAATTTTATGCGCTTTAAGCCACATGTGTTCTGTCATTCCAAAAATATAAATTTCTTTTTTATTAAAAATGCTAAATTTTAAATGCTGGTTTATCGTGGATAATTCAGTTTTACAACTTAAACTATCAGGATTCCAGAATATTTTCCAGTAAATCATATTCTATTTTTAAATCTGCCTACTTGCAACATTTTTAAACAAACATTAATAAAACACTGTTCATTAATAATAGCATTATAATTGTAATAATGAAAATTCAAGGTACCGGGTGACCAAAAAGTCCGTACAAACGTAAAACTCATTAAAAAAGAACAAATAATGATAGAAAAGTGTGATTTTCACAAATAGGTTTAGAAGGGGATCGGATTTTTTTTAATGACAAGAAAGTTTGTAGTTCCAAATGTTGCCAACAGGCGATGCTGAAATGCACTATGGTAAGCAAATGTATAATTTTAAAAAATATTAAATCTCTCTATTCTTATCCATGTAAACCGCAATTTCTTATCGTTATTTGTTTTTTTTTTGTGAATTTTTAAATTTTGATGCAAAGTATGCGTCAAAAGCTCGTGAAACTCATATATTTTCCCTCTACTGCAATATCCCACGCGAAAATTGGAGAAAAAAGTATTAAACAACATAAAAATTTTCCAGGAGAATGCATTAATTATTCACAAAATCAAAGTAGGAAAACTACCCGCTGCTTGTACACGGAATTAAAAGCAAAAATATATAATTAAAAGAGATGATTCTTATGATCAGTTTTCGAGTAATTATTCGAGTAATTTTCGAGTAATTATTTCTTTAAAATTACGAATGAAAGAAAAGTTCATAAGCCAAATATAATTTAGGATCTAGATGTATGTAAAAAATATACATCCAATATAACTGAACAAAAATCAGAAAATTCGCTAATAATAATTGATTTCTGTATTTAATAGACCGTTGGTTGAAAGTATTCTTACCGCGGCCTTATAAAGGCTTAATAACAAATGGAACTACAAATCATTAACTATCACAGCAATAACTCTATTCGAATTGTAATGTAATCGTATAGCTCTGTTCTCTGTATCATCGATCTTTTTCATTTAACTCGACAGCGAGGGAGACCCTCTATTTATGGATTTCTGAGTAGGACGTGACATCGTATTTCCCGATTTTTCTCGTAACTTCTTTCCTAATGTAAATACAGCCAAAATTGCACTACTTTCGAAACTACCATTTGGTAGCTAAATTTTTCGCCAAGTCAGGTCGCTACGTTTGTCGCCAAAGTCAAGGGATCACATACTCGTTTTACTTGCAAGAATGCCTGTACAGCTCTCTTTCTAGCAACACACATTACTGCAGGAAAACAACATTACAGTTTTGTAACAATACAATTGAATAGCTTTACAAACCTGAAATTATTTAATGGAAGTTTCTTTCCATTGTTATTTACTATACGAAACTTCCAATTGATTAAGACTGCTCACATTCTGACTTGTGACTGGCTGTCCTTAAAATGTCTAGCCAGATCTGCGTTGTGTTATAAGTAGGAGGGCTTTCATTTTTCCCTTCGTTTGATATAGACGGTGACCAATAACATTTTGCCAAATCTGTAAAGTGTTTATTCATTTTTTTGTTTATGTATGTTTGGCGATGCTTTTGTCTTCCCACTTTTCACCATTACAGTAAAATGGTTTGAAGACATTCTGAGAGAAAACGTTTTAGAGGAATGCATCGTTATATAGAGTGAGGATATTTCGATTTATAGGACTTAAATAGGCTGTTTTGATAAATTTATAGCACAATAATTGAACTTTTTTAAAAGGATCAAACTGTTATTGGAAAATAATACAACAATTTTATATAGAGAGAGGAACTTATTTATATGGAAAGAAATCCATTACTTTGTGTTCATATACAGTCGTACCGGTTTAATGGAATGTCGAAATATCGCTTAGAGAAATATCCCACTTTTTGTAATAAATTTGCAGTGTACCAAACCGTAATAAATATTCAGTGTGACCCCGGATAATGCAATGTCCCGTGTAATAAGAATAACTTTCCGTGGCAAATTGGCTATTCCATTAAGCGTGTTCGACTGTATATATTTTTACTGCTAAATCAACTAACAAAATTGCTAGCACGGAAATGAATTAGTCCAAAGGGACTAATTCATTTACATACCTCAAAAATTCTTTGTCTTTTCAAACTGAAGCATAGACCAGATATTGAAGAAACTCATAGCTTGTCAATGAAGAATACCGTTAAACTGTACCTTCATCATCATCTTTCTTTTAATCATCATTCATTATCATTGTTAATTTGATTATTAAGAGAAAACAATAAACACTGAATATCTCCTCTCAAATAACTCTATTTGAGAGGATTGTTACCAAAATTCCTTTAAATGAAAAAAAATGCGACCTGAAACGTGAAATTCTATGAATCCCCTCACAAAATATAGGCTGATTAAGGGTAGGCTCTCTTGAGCGAAAATGTGGAAAAACCAATTTCTAAATTGAAGGTAAGCAAAAAATATAAATATTGCCATCGATTATAAAACTCTTTTTGCCACATCTGTCGAGATTTTTAGCATGATCTCAAAAAGACAAAATAAAAGTTGAATCTCTGTTAATGTAATTTTGCCACACCCTATAAAAAAACGTCATTTCCATCCTTTAAATGAAGCTGTTACAAACGTATGTATGCTTAATATATTGTGGTTAAAAGTGATAAATAATCTCTAAACTGTCACGAACAGTAATGCATTACAATTCTTTTGAGTTCTTTAGAAGGACTATACAATTTTCACTACACTATTTCGCACTAGTTTCTAATCCTTAACAGCATATATTAATTTTGCTTTATTTGAAATAAATAAACGTCTCTGAAATATTCTTTAAACAATGACTGTCCGTGTTTTGAATTCTTTTGGGTACTTCTGCAAAAGAACTTAAGTAATACGAATATTACTTTCAATAGTGTACATGTTCACTGCCTCCTAGATAAAGAAAGACTGACAACTAAGCTTTGGCGTCATCATTAGGCCTTCAAATAATGACGTCATCACAGTTTCATTCTCACTAAGTAAAACTATTTAAATTTTATGGTGAATGCTGCAAATATTAGAAAACAATTTAAGCTAAAGATAAAAATTAAAATTATTTGTGATATAAAGTAATTCATTGTGATCTATTTCCTTTATTTCGTTATATAATTAGTTACAGTTAAATTTGCCCGTTGTAGTAAAATTAAATTTTCTATCTCAACTCATTAAAATGTTGTTAGAGATTAAATTTAACAGAAATTTCAAATAGTTTTACATTAGGAAAATAAAATTGTAATGACGTCATCTTTGAAGGCCTACTAATGACGTACAAGCTTGGTGACGAAGCAATGATTAGCCTTTCTATATCTAAGAGGCAGTGACATGGTAAAGTACATAGGAATAACGTATGTAAATCTAACGATAAACGATCTAATAACGTATGTAATGGATGCATTTTTACAGCAGTTGGGGCACGGAGGGCAGGTCGACAGACGTACAAAACAAAATTCTACACACTTTTCAACTTTGTTGGAAAGAAGACAATATGCGTACTTCCAGCTCGTGTTAAAATCAATCAACTGTTATGGAATTTTCAAAATACTATGATGTTTTAGAAATGTATTAAGTTTATGGTGTTATGATAAAATCGATAATTCACGATTCTATTCGTTTATACCTCAGTAGTAGTAAATAATAGTATCACTTATTCAATCAGTTTTATTCACAAGTTTGTAAATGTTCGTATAAATGCTACACTAACAATTTTCTCTGTACTATATTATAATCCTTGACAGCATATGTGTTTGTCCATTTTTTCAGATAAGCCCAATGTCCAGATCGTCATTCTCTCAAACCAAAGCCATCTATCTGAAGGAAACAACTTGAATCTTCTGTGCAATGTGAAGGCGAACCCACAAGCATATAAAATTCTCTGGATGTTCGGTGGCCAAGAAATAGTCAACAGTTCATCAATTATGATAGGACAAAGTACCTTGTATATAACTTACCTCAGAAGCACTCACTCAGGAAAATTTGAATGCATCGCTGTAAATGATATGGGTTTAGGAAGCGATTCAGTCATGGTTTCAGTTAAACGTAAGTAAATATGTACATGCAGGTCTCTAAAAAATGTTCATACGCTTAGTAGTAAAAAAAAATGCCACATATTTGTACGAGAGTCGTATCAAATTTTTAAATTTTCTTTTTTTTCAAGCCAATCTTATTTTTACATGAAAGAGCATACCTTAAACTATTTTTCTACATAATTTCCGCCAATCTTCAAACATTGTCGTTGCGGGTTACCAGCTTTTCTATACCTTCTTCACAGAAACTTTCCGCCAATGACAACCGACTACGACGGAGAAACCTACGGAGTGCAATTCAAAACAAACGTAGAGGAATGGTCAGCACAGGAATTGCATTGCTCCATGACAATGCTCGGCCTCATACTGAAAGTGACACTCAAAAGATGATTCGACAGTTTTCTTGGGAACAGTTCGACCATCCGCCGTTCAGCCTAGACTTGGTGCTGTCCGACTACCACTAGATCCTGGACATGAAGCGCGAGGTAGGCGGCAATTTCTTCTAATCCGAGGATAAAATGAAAAATGCTGTGGAGTCGTGGTTATCGTCATTAGCAGGAAGTTTCTATGAAGAAGGTATAGAAAATCTGGTAACCCGCTACATCAAGTGTTTGAACATAGGCTGAAACTATGTAGAAAAATAGTTTAAGGTATGCTCTTTCGTGTAAAAATAAAATTTGCCTGAAAAAACTTTTTTTTCATTTTTTTAAAACAGAAATTACTTTCCGAATACGCCTGGTATATATAGATAGATAGGTAGATAGATAATATGCATGGTGGCCATAATTAAACTGCAAGTGTTCAAGGGGTGCTGGAGAGAAAACTACCGAGAATATTCGAGTGAAATTTTATATCTACACGTTTCAGAACATGCGCAAGCCAATGACGGTCTCATAGCGAAAATAAAAGCTTAGTAGAAACGGGGCTTTAATCGTTTCATACGCCGCCGGTATTCTTTCAGAGTAGCAGAATAATTGCTACCATTCTGATAGAATATCTTCAATGCACGTTCCTTCTTATTCAGAATCATGATTGACCATTGCTCAATATGGTCTTGTTTTTACACTGTTCGATGGGCTTAAAATTTGCATATATAAGCATTGAAACACGGTATAGCGCCATCTGTCGGGTGAAAATGGCGATTTATTTGGGGGGGGGATATTTGACTTGCGCATGTTCTGAAACGTGTAGATACCAAGTTTCACTGGAATATTCCTGGTAGTTTTCTCTCCAGCACTCCTTGAACACTTGCAGTTTAATTATGGCCATCCTGTACATATATATATATATATGCAGAGTGTACAAAAACACGGGCACCTAACACATGAGTATCAGAATCATTATGCTTATATTCTTCACCTTCCGAAAGATTTTCGATATAGGGTTGAAAACATGTCTCATATGCTGTACCGGACCGATCACAGAAACACAATTCAGTTACATCTCGGAATACCATATTGTAGTATTAAAATGGCTTTCCGTCCGAAGAATCAGACCTAATCACTGAAATGAAACAGCTTAGGTCAGGTAACGTGAATGCGCGTTAGAACACTTAAAAAGCCCATCCCCGAGGCATTCCTGCATTTGGTAGATAGCTCTTGTGTTCTCTGCCGTAATAAAATAGCACAATCATGCGAGGTTAAAACTTGAGAGGGTTCCATATGGGAGCATCGCGCGCTATTCTTATATTGTTTTAGATGAAGTGGGTGAGACAGAAGTCTGTCTTGCTTAATCGAAATGTTAGGCCCGCTTGACAATATCTTTGGTCTGTAGAAGAAATTCTTTATGCATATGGAATGTACTAACGATAGTTTTTGCTCTCAGATGATTTTGTGGCTTGAAAAGGAGTTTTTCTGTGGAAAGAGTGATCTATCTTGGTAAATAAGATGAATACGTTGAATTCTTATTCTAAATATACAAGGTGTTTCCAAAAGGTGATAACGGGCTTTAATTCTTTAACTATTAGGATAAGTGGGTGATGTAAACTAAAAAAATGTTCGAAATAAGGTCAGAAGTAAGACTCCTTTAGAAAAATTTCCTCTCGTTCATTTACAAAAATATACACTTTTTAAATTTGTATACGTCCCCGGTACAAAAGCATTCCCAATTAGTAAAATGGGCCCCATACATTCTTGCTGTGATGTACCAAATTTGAGCCTTTCATCATACAACCTCGCAGAGATATCTTTAAAGAAATATGATCGGGGACTATACATGACTTTGAATGTAAACGTTTATTTCCTAGAGAGGGAAAAATATTTTCTTTTGTTATTTCTCAACAACCCCTGAAATACGATCATTCGACATGATTTTTTTTTCCCTTCGAGAGCCATGGAAAAGTGGTTTAAGCCAGTGTTATATTTATCTTCATATATCTGAAATTTTTAAGGTATAATTCTCGAATTTTGTATGTCACCTCATGAGTGTATCTGGCAGATTTTACTAATTGGAAATTTCTTTGTACGGGGGTCATATACAAATTTTAAAATTGTAACTTTTTGAAAATTAACGAGAGGAATGTTTTCTTAAGGGAGTCTTATTTCCGACCTTATTTCGAACATGCTTTCAATTTACACTGCCCATTTATCTCTAATGCATAAAGAATCAAAGCCTGCTACCGCCTTTTTGGTAGCACACCCTGTATAGTCAAAATAAAATGTATCTTGCTTTTTTTTAACCCCTTTTCCTATGAGGGATAGCAAAATAATAAACTAAAATGGAGACACAGAATCTAAATGCTAAAATTCTTGTAAGTTAAATCTTTTTTTCTAAACTGCTAAAAATTAGTTACGATGAATCAATTTAAAGACGATTTGGCTGCTAGAACTTAAAAATTACCAAAACACAAAGCATTAGTTGCTTTGACGTAAATGGCTTGCAAAACAAACAAAGCATTTTAATTACCTCCAACACAAAATCATATCCTATTTAAAATGCAAATCAGTTTTCTGTTTCCAAAGCCAGAACGTGCTCAAATAAACGTCATTTAAACGTCCCAAAAGTCCTGGAGTGAAAACATGAATATTTATGAACATTTCGCTCGAAATGAACTGTAAACATATTTCGAAAAATTAATTAGCATGCATATTCAATCCTTAATGGCAAATAACAATTTCGAAAATGAATATAAAAATCATTACTGATATGCATAATTAAATATTTAATATGTACGGTGGCACAGAGATATTACGATTATTCCCATCTTGAAATAAATACACACACGCCGTATACACAACTAGCATTTCAGGGCTATTTTTACAACAACGGAAACATTTAAACTAAATCAATACCCAAGTTCAGCCCCTGTTCTTGACGAAAATATTAATTCCCACTTAAAACTTTCTGGTAACATATTAAACTGAAATGCGCCGCTAAGAAAATGTATTTCGCCAAGAAAAAAAAACATTTCTTTACTAGGGATCAAATTTAACTTATTAAATACCTCATTAAATGCAATAATTAGTAGCTGCATTCGGAATCCGAGCAGCAATTTTTCAAAAGCCGCCTGCTTTATTCTTTAAAATGGTGTCATGGTTCACCATTGTTTACTCATTAATTGTAAAATGGAGCATTTAGTAGAGTCTTTATGAATTTTTGTTCGGTCGTTAATAGCGTTTTTGGTTGTGTATCCCACTCGAATGCATTATTTAATATTCATTTTTAATTTAAAGAAATGAAAGTTATTTTATTTTATTTATTATTTTTAATGATCAAAGGACGGGTTTAGTTTTCAGAAATTCGAACAGTAATATTAATGTTAACTCTACAATTAATCTTCAAATCACCCCATATTCAAAAGGCATGATTTTAATTTAATGAATTTTCTTTTTACACAAGTAAACTTACGATGAAGCAAAAAAATCTATATATATGTATGTACCAAATAGCTCAATTTTAAAATCCTGAGTATAGTAGATGGCTGAAGTGTTTAGGTCCGGGTATCTGCCCTACCCATAGGCTGGTAGTACAGCGATGTAGAGTTTGGGGCGGTTTTCTCCAGATGTAACATGAATACGCGTTAGAATCCCTTAGAAAACTATTCCGGCCTAGACATCTTCTAGGCACATACTCCTCATGTAGTTTTCCCTAAAAACACAGAATGATTGTAACACATACTCCACCACAATCTCATGTTCGTATGCAACTTTGTCAGCAAATTTAAGCTAAGCAAATAATGTCACAAACGCAAGAGTGTTCAATCTTTTCACTTCTATGGGACACGCTGGATAAAGACAAAGTATATTGGGTCACACAAATTATTTCTATTAACAGCGTCAGCTGGTGACTCTAAAATAAGTAAATCACACCAGTTGCGTAGATTTCATTGAAAATTTTTGAGTTTACTCAGAATAGATTTCTGGAAAAAAATCTTTGTTTAACCTCTTGAAGGCAAATATGCAAATTTGAAAGTATTAGCTCAAATTAGTTCAGTGTGCTGTATATGTAAAATCATACACATAATTAATGAAATAAAGCAGCAAAGTATTATTTTAGTATCATAGTATTTAATGCTGGGCAAAACCAGGACGTCTTTCTGCAGAGATATATGGCCTTAGTAATTATCCATTCTGTAAACATAAATCACTTTTGAGGCTGTAGCCACTGCAATCCGTTTCAGACATGTTTAAATTCACGTTCGGGTCGCATTGGTTTGAGTGTGTGCTCGAACATGCGCATATTCAAACTACAGACTTATTGTACCTGAAATATACATTCATATTTACATCACATCGCACAGAGATACAAGGAACAAACATGCGCGCCCATTTGATTTTTGTAAGGAGGAAGGGCGAATGTTTGGTTGTGGGATTATGGCAGATTAACTACTCGTGTGATTTAGGTCGAAGGGTGGGGTGCCCTCCACGGGGGTCTTTCTAAGGGTTCCTAACCCGTACTTACGCTGCGTTTCGGAGGAAATCACGGAAAACTACTACGGTTAGGTAGGTGGACGCGACCTGGTTTCGAACCAGGCACCTTCTGTCACCCAATTCAATGCGATATGCACTATGCCACTGGTGGGGCGTGGGGGTGGGGCAAATGAAGGGTTCTAGCTTAGACAGATACTATATTTTAGTGTTGAACCATTTGTACGTTACACTAGTACGTAAATCATAACGATAGTATAGAAGTTGCGGGGGGCATAGCCCTTCCTGCCCATATGTATGGGCGCCCTTGGGAAGAAACCATCTAACAAAACATGAAAATATGTACTTTAAAATTTATAGTAAGGTTAGATAAATATTCAAAATAATAAGACATGTTGTTACACAAACTAGATTTTATTTTTATTTTTAGTCAAAAGAAGAAATTTCTAAACTGCAAACCAAATAACGTTTCCGCTCTATGCAATACTTCAGTTACCTTCTCAGAACAGTGTGTAAGCAATCGACAATTGCGCCATCTAATCGATATGAGCTGAAAACGTGACATTTGGCAGCCACAGAAATTTATATATTTAATAAGCCGCCCATGTGGTGTAGTGACTATAGAACAATTCTATCACGCCTTAAGTCCGGGTTCGAATGCCGGCTTGGGCATGGGTGTTAACTTGTCCGTCCCTTCATAGGGGTAACGCTGGCCGCTCATTGGGTGCCCCCATAATAAAATGGCCAGTAATTCGAGTTTTAGTAGCGGTGAATGCTTGATGAGCAAGTGTCCGTCCTTTGAAAAAAAGAAAAAATAATGATAATATATATATATGTAAATGTATATAGATAGATATAGATAAATGCATATATGTATATTTAATAACAACTCCAGAGCCAAACCAGTATGTTATTGAAATATACACATAAGTGTCATAAAAACAAACTAAAATCCAGATTAATTATAGAAATATTTCATACGTACTAGAATAAGCTTTCTCTAAAATTTAAAATACTATATATGAAGCGTGTATAGATAAAATACATTTTTTAAGAAGGACTTTTGCAGACCAGAGAAAAATTGCCTTTCATATTAAAAAAAAGAGGAACTCTTTTCTGTATTTTGAACACAGGAGGTCATGAAAAATTGATATGTTTCAAAGCAGCAATTTTCTAAGAAAGGTAAAGTCGAATCTTCAAAAATGTTATTCGAGAAAAATTTCCTCTGTCAATATCTATGGTACTTGTTCCGTGGTTCAATAAATTTTTGAACCTTCAAACTGAGGCGAAGATAATGCAAGCTATTTTTAGAAAAATAATCAACTGAAAAATAGAATATCTTCAAAATTATATATTTTAACCATTTGCGGATTTCTAACACTGAACAATCGTGTAGTTTACGGTGAGATTTAAAAAAAATTGAATCCGAGATCTGAAAAAAATCATTATATTTTAAAATATATTATAAACATATAATATTTCAATGTATCATTGTTGATTATCAAAATATTATTGAATGAGATTATTTTTGAGACTTCGTTTCTCAAAGTTTCATATAGTTTACCGTTCTGCTCTCAAACGGGCTATCAAAATAATTTCTCGCCGTAAGGCGTTATTTTCATTAACACTTTGAGATTTAAGCCCGAATGTCACTCGTGTCGCCGTTTCCGGTGAAGCGAACTAACTCCCGAAAGTCTCTGTGTTTGTCATTTCCGGTGAATCGAACTAAGCCCAAGAGTCACTCGAATTGCCATTTTCGGTGAAGTGAATTAAGCCCATGAGTTACTCGGGTTGCCATTTCTAATGAAGTGAACTAAGCCAAAGAGTCACTCGGCTTGCCATTGCTGGTGAAGCGAACTAAGCCCGACTGACACTCGGGTTGTCATTTTCGGTGAAGTGAACTAAGCCCATGTTTTACTCAGGTTGCCATTTCCAGGTAAATGAACTAAGCCCAAGAGTCAGTCGGGTTCCCATTTTTAGTGAAGCGAACTAAGCCAGACAGTCTCTCAGGGTTAAATTTGAGCCCTCTGAGCTAAAAATGTACCGACTACACATGTTTGTCGTCCTTTCAAATATTATCTGCGAACCTTTTAGCTATTTTTAAAAATGTAGATAGCAGAACCAAACAGAATTAATTGCATGAAATGATCTAGAATTAAGAGTTAGTTTTTTGAACCTTCGATAACTGAAGCAAATTTTACTAAATAATGTTTATCTACAAGTAAAACCTTTTATCAATTATTTTGACATCTAAATAAGTTTTTATTGGGTAAGTCTGTAAACTTTTCTGTTAAAAATGAAGTTTGCTTATGTGGTACTTTTTCTTTCAATTTAAAACACGCTTTTTTCAATAACTTCTCGTTAAATATGGAGCGAACAAGATTAGCGAGCTCGTTAAATAAGAGCGAACAAGCTAAAGCACACCAAAGCATGCTACTAAATGATTTCTTTCAATCAGAGCTTAGTTGCAAAATCTATTCGAGCACTTGTTTGCATCTTTGCAGAACAACAGCAAATGGGCAATTTACTGTTAAGAGACACTTTAATATACGCTAATTTTATTGAATTTGTAACAGATTAATTCTAAACAGTGACTGCCTTTTAGGATGGTCGCCAGACAAATGTAGAAAAATTCCGTATATATTTGACGGCAATTCCTAAAATGTTGCCCATTGTCATGAGACCGTCAAAGTTTGTCTACAAGACACTCAAAAGAATCATCGCCCAAAGACCATGATGTATTGGAATTACTACGGTAAGATAAAGGCACAATTGCATATCTATAATAATAAAAGTGAATGTTTGTAAATCTGTCTGTCTGTATGTGTGCGGTCTCCAGACAAACCTACTGCAAGCAGAACTCTGAAAATTTGAGTATATAAGCCCATGAGTCCGATAATGTGCACCTGAGAATCAGAATTTTAAAATTTTAATTACTTTTTTAATTATTAATTAAAAACCGTTTTCAGGATGGCGAGTTTCGCCAGCATCATACTGTGAAACAAAATCGCATGCATTGGAAAACATGAAATGGCACGGAAATTCAGTCAGTTTTGCGCCAATCTTTATCA
The DNA here is from genome assembly GCA_038373885.1 of Cheiracanthium punctorium. Lineage (NCBI taxonomy): Eukaryota > Metazoa > Arthropoda > Arachnida > Araneae > Cheiracanthiidae > Cheiracanthium > Cheiracanthium punctorium. Next base: position 289,677 of record JAWZYV010012226.1, on the reverse strand, counting down.
ATAAAAATGAATGTCTGAAAATCTGCATGCGTGCGATGTCCAGAAAAAACTACTGGACGCAGAACTCTGAAAATTCGAACATATGAGCCCATTCCTTCGCTAATGTACACCTGAGGCTCAGAATTTTGAAATTTTAATTACTTTTTAAATTATTAATTAAAAACCGATTTTAGATCGTCATGTTTGGCAAACTTTGGCCTCATGAAAAGATTTATGCTTGAAGTGAGTGGTAACCGCAAAAGTAAAAAACCGTTTTTTACGTTGCCATGTTTGGCGAGTTTCGCCCGAATGCTACTATAAAACAAATCGTTTGCATTTGAGAAGCATGAAATGGCACGAAAATTTCATCAGGTTTACGCCAAATCTATCTATCTCTATAATAATAAAAATGAATGTTTGTAAATCTGTCTGTGTGCGGTCTCCAGACAAATCTACTGCACACAGAACTCTGAAAATTTGAATATATAAGCCCATGAATGCCGATAATGTGCACCTGAGAATCAGAATTTTAAAATTTTAATTACTTTTTTTAATTATTAATTAAAAACCGTTCTAAAACGGAAATTTTCTTACCCTGTGTTACGAATTTTGGGAGCAATCCGCTGTTCTGGGGTTTAAAATAGTTTAAAATTCGTATTCCATGCGTTAAATAGTTAAATTTTGCTTTTTGTTGCATTGATATGTAATGTTCTGGAAATCTCGGGTTCTATGGGTCGTAGGTCTTCGAAAACCTAATTTTGGGAACTTATTTTTAGCGCCAAATTTGGCGATATTTCTTTATTTGGCGCGTTTTTCCTAATGGGGCCTTTTCAAGAATTTTAAAGCAAATTATATGTTTATTTTTCTTCATCTATATCTATTCCTTTTACAATACCTGGCCAATTTTTTAAAATACTTACTTAAAAACTGTGGTTTAAAAAATTATTTTGTGAAAAATTGTTCTGCCATTCGAATACTATGCGAAACTCCCCTTCCGTTTTTTCAAATGGGAGAAATGTGTGACGTCACAGCAGTGAGTTGTTTTTAGTGGTGCGTTTGTAAGTACGTACCTGAAACTCTGGAACCATTATCTGCACATTCTGTTATATAATTGCGGCCTAGAGTACTAATCTGGAGTTGCAGTTTACATGTCAGATTTTGTAAATCGCATAATTTAAGGGGTTCACGGGCAACGCAGTGCGGCTCTGCTAGTGGTATAATATTAAGTGGTAAAAAATATGAGGAGGTAGCAAACAAAAGGGGGTTTTTTCACTGGGAAATTATGTGAAAGGAAACTTCTCTGAACGTTAATAGACGTTCAGAGAACGTATGCGTGCTATATAGAATGTTTTGCTTGCTAGCTCTTCATATACCCAAAGAATCGCGATAGGTGGCAGAACCATTATAGTCATAACCAGCCCAGACTCAGCCCTAAGCAGTTTTTATCTGTTTTGCTTACTAAAACATCTACCCAGGCAGCACAATTACGTTCTCTGGACTTCTTTTAACCTTAGGAGAACGTTCAATAATGTTCTCGGAACGTCTACTAATGTTTAGAGAATGGGCTGCCTGACTTAGAGGAGAACGCTTTGCAAATGATAATGACTTTCATGAATTCCTACTGTGGATGTGAGAGAAATTAACCCAAAAAATTTTTATGCAACTGGCATTGGAGTGGTGATGGGATATCTGCTTAATATTATTGGAAATTGTGTCGAAAAATTAATATGTGTTTCTAAGTCATTATCATAGTAAATTATTCTTACATTCTATGACTTACATAGTTTCCATATTTTGTGTGCTACAAAAGATTATAAATGCTCCATGCAATATTTTCTATAGTACAGTATTAACTTAAATTTAGAGTCAATCAATGCATATTTAAAGTCATTTAGCAATGGGTGCAGTTAGAATATGGATGTTAAGATCGGCCAATCAAAATAATGAGCGCATTTCAAAAATATTTGTCGGAAAAAAGGGGGAAAAAAATAAAACTAGATATAAAAATTCTCATTGAATTTAGCTATCTAAGTTTTATTTATCAGCATTACTTTTTGGTACATTTTTAATAGATAAAACTTAATCGCTGTGGATAATGTAAATCGTATCTCTTCTTTCTCTAACTTAATTTTGTTTTTCTCTTCAAAATTTAATACGCCCTTTTTATTATTGAATCACTTCTTTCCTTAGCCCTATACAAAAAAGAAAGTAAACAAAGCAACACTGTAACTTTAGATTTCAATAACCGATATTGCTTTTATTTACGATTTTCACGGCTGGAGCAACATATTTCTCATTTTCACTTCGATACTTCTTTCTCTCCAGACAGGCCGGTGTGCCGGGAAACTGATATGTCGTACGTTCGGGAGAGAAACGAAGTGGACGTGACGTGCAATCTGACCTCGTATCCAGCGGACGTGACTTTTTATTGGACACTTCGTAATTCTTCCTCCAATCACAGTTGGAGCACAGGTCAGACTCCACGCACTCGTGTAGAATTGCAAGAGTCAACCCTGGAATTGCTTTGCTGGGGCCGGAATGAAATTGGTGCACAGATATCGCCTTGTAGAGTTCTACTAGAGGAAGGTAGCAGCATTTCTTTTTTTTTTTTAATTCAATGTACGTATTTGAAATTCCGCAGATGTATTAATTTAATGTATCTCTTCAGGTTCGAAGTATTTATTTTTTGAAAGCGGTGAACCTTTAGATTAGTGGTGAAATACATAAGTTTTTACTTAAGCTGTGATATAAATTCATAATAAATGTAATTGACATATATATTTTTCATACATTTACTAGAAACAGACCATTTTGTTTTGAAATAATAAATAAATAAACTTCAAGTTCAAAGACTTAAAATTTATTTATCTGGATTAAAGTGGCATAAAAACAATGGGTTCACATTTGTTACATTTTAAAGGGAGAATTTCATAGATACTAATTGTTAGCACTTGTGTGCTATTTCTTTCAAGCACGGGATTTTTGTCTACGCGGCGCGCCGTGGTCACTTTTTCATTTGAACCATGTTTTCTGCAGCGTGATTTGATATTGCTAATGGAAACATGGACTATCCCTTCAGATGATTTTCAAATACCAGGATTCACTTTGGTCGAACGGATAGACAGTGGTTTCCAAAACAGAAAGCCATCTGGAGTTATGATTTTTATAAGGGAAAACTTAATGAAACACTTTACTCGTGCTTTCACGAGCCAGATCAATGGTGTTCAAATGGTCATTGCATATATTCAAGATAAAGTGAGATTTGCAGTTACATACGCTAGTCCTCAAATTTCTTATGAAGATAAATTAGACGCTCTATTCGAAACGTTGCTGAAGGAGGATGATTGTAAGACTGTTTTAGTAGGAGATTTTAACATAAAATTAAATTCCGATCAAGGATCCAATTTCATAACTGAAACGGATACTTTAGATTTTCCAATACGCACTCATCCAAAACATTTCACCACTAGGGGCCAAACAATAATGGATGCAATTTTCAACAACAAAATTATGCGAACAGGAGTGTATATAAGCACTTACAGTTATCATTTTCCTCCATATGGCAGAATTGATTGAATAGATTTGTTTTGTTGATGTTGTTGTTTCTCTCAAGAAAAATAGGTTGAAAAAGGGCAATGTGGCTGCCTACGCACCGTGGAGGATGAATTTCAAAATATTTTGAAATTGATTTTCAGGTATTAGGATCATTTTATTTTGCAGTAAACATTTTATTGAAATCTCTTTCAAGATAGGGATATGTGGAAAAAAAATCTTTTTGACCTCAACCTTCATAGGTAGAGACTGATCAAGGTAATGATGCGCCTCGGGCAAAAAAAGAAAAGCCCCTCATGACAACCTCCCCTTTCAGGAAAAATAATATAATTTGTATATTCCGAAAAGTTTTTAAAATTTCTCCTGCTCCCAAGCGCAAAATTTTAATTTGAGTAGTCTGCAAAAAGCGACACATATGCAGGTGTTTTCAATATGTATTACTAAGTATTTATTTCTTAAATAAAGCATAAGCCAAATATTCTAATTAATAGGTAGGCACACAAACACATACTTCAAGAAACAAAAAAGAAAATTTATTTCTTGATCTTTGAAAGGCTATTTTTAACTATTTTATCGCACTACTAATTTATGTAGGCTTGACAAAAAAAAAAAAAAAAAAAAATACTTGTATATCATTTAATATTATTAAATATTTTAGTCATGATTACATGTTTTGAGAAAATGAATGCTAAAAATTAGTTACTACTTAGAAACTTATTTCACAATGGTATTTAAAATATGTGTATACATCATTCATACTAAAAATAAACATGTTGGAAAGATGTATATGTTCAACAACAATCCCACAACATTTATTAGGTAAACTAAACTTGACTAAACATATACCTTACGGTAAGATTTAAAAATGAAAAATTGTGCATGAAATAACTATTTTTATTTTTAAAAAATTGTTTCATTTTATGATTCTTACATATTTTTAATTAAAATTATACTATTTATATGGATGTAGTGGTAATGAAATATCACTAACAATAATTTCAGCTTGACTTATACCAAGAAATTCTAACGGTAAACAATATGTAATAAGGATCTGTGACATTCACAAGTTATGAAAGTATTGTCAGGTTCAGTATTCAGTTCACTAGAATTTTTAATCCAAATTTATTATCACATTCAACAGAAAATTTAGTCGCATGGCCAATCTCCAACCTTTACGCAAATTATTAACTGCTTTTTGTAAACAATTTATTATTTAAATACTTTTTAAATTAGTAGACAGCTCACAAGTCAAATTCATTAATTTGGCTATAAGCCGAAAATTACAGTTTATAAAAAGTGATGAATTATGTTTTGTAAAAGTTTCAGACTGAATTATGAGTACTGCTCGTCATTGTGCTGTGTAGTATGAAAAACCAATAACAATCTCTATTCGTTATTTTACTGAAAGGAGTTAAAGTTTTGATAAATTAATTTATTTTAAAAAATTATGATTATTATTATTATTATATGCTGTAGATTTCTAAACAACTTTGCAGTCTAAATTTGAAACATCATTTTCAAAACGAAATATTGCTAATGCTGAAAGTTTTTCTCGGTTGAGAGTTGTTCTGAAGATTTTAGTCTTTCAAAAACGGAAAACTCCGTTCAAAGTTCGCTAATAGGTAATTGAGGGCTGTCTGCTCTACATCGTCAGATATAATCTGGATCAACAATGGGAGAAATGCAATTTCAAATAGCCAGAAACTGCATTAGTTCGTAATTGAGTGTTTGAAATAGATTAAAGATTTGTTAAGAAATCTCATTACTTTCATTTTCTAAGGGCATTTTATGTCATATTATTTCAGTTTTGAATGTGAAAAATAGTGCAGACATTTACAGTAGCATGGCAACCAGAGGCAACCTGTATCTGGGTGATAAGCAAAGTGTTTTGGTAATATATTTCAGTGGAGGATACCGATTATGAATGTGTTAACAAACCATTGACTTTAATGTTCCGGCATATTATACTTTATACTTAAAGATAATTAAAACCGGTTTCGGTTATCCTCATTTTCTCCGTTTAATACAAAAAATAAAAAATAAAAAAATAAAATAAAAACAATGAGGGAGAATGTGAAGTTGATTGTAGTCCCTCAGATAATGTCAGTATATCATCAGTTTCGGAAATGCTCTATAATATGTAGTAGAGCATTTCAACGAACTGAAAAATCCTATTGATTAATATTACTTTATACAAATTTAAATTGGAATTATTTTCATACATCATAATTCAAAAATAGTACAATTATTTTTTTAAAAAAACAGAGAATGTGATATTTTTGGACCTCTAACATCTGCGGGAACTGAGCAGTTGCCTCATGACCAATTGCCCAAATGTTATGAATTTTAGAAAACTTATCGAGCTCCTAGGTTCCAAATTTCGTATACATGCGAAATTTCGCATTATTAGGGTTACCAATTTCAGCTAGGTGTAATACTTACATGCGAAAAAAAGGATATAACTCTGTGGTCAACCCAAATGCAGTTACTATCTGTATAATTAATAAATTTGAAGAAGTTATTAAAATGCTAGTAGAATGCACAAAAGAAAGAAAAAAAACGCATGACATGTTGTTTGTAAGTTTGAGCTGATACAAGCGCTTCGAAAAGTCGAAAGCGTAAGCATTATTCAAATTTGTGTGAAGGTGTGTGAAAGAATTGTCTTAACAAATGAACTGTTGTTCAATACAAAGTTTCAAAATGCCTGAAATTCATTACTTTCACATGTGACATTGATTTACTTTTTCAGATCTTAGATATTTGCCACTACGGTGCGATGAAATATTTCGCGGTGTTAAATATGCCAATCTGCCAAGTATTATGTATAAGAATATATGGAGAATATTATTTTGAAGGTAACCAAAATGGGAAATGAGTACATATTATGCGAATGCGTAAAATGCCAAAGAATCACCAGAGAGCAGTGGCGGCTCCTCCATTTGAGCACATGAGCACGTGAACACCCCCCCCCCAAAAAAAACTAAAGAATGAACACAATAACAAATTAAATTTAAAACAAATATTAAGCACACTTCTAGATTTATGTGAATTTAAAACTTGAGTTTTACTCTCTGCCCCCTACCAACACTATTGTTAATTACGCTTATTATAGCTAACGCACTGTAGTGAAGGTTACTACAGAACAGTCTTTAATCAATTGCACGTGCGAACGAAAAATTTTCCCTCTGAACCGCTCTCTGGTGATACAATCGCAGACAGCTAGGAAAAAGTGCGGCTCTGCTGATATCACTCCTTTCGCACATTTTCACTGTGCACACAGGGCCATTATTTTTGCGGTATCTCTTCCGGATTTTCTCCTGGTTTGTAATGTTTGGTTAGTTAATTAATTTTTATCTAATTTTCTTATTATTTTCTTTATTTCTATCATTTTTCACTACATTTTTTTTACAAACTAATGTCAATAATTAAGATGGGAGTAAAAGACGTGTTTCGGAGCTAAAGCAATGACAATTTTCAATATTATCCTTCGTAAAAAAATTAAATGAAATGAATCAAGACAACACCTTTGCTAAAACTTATGTTGGTGACGGAATGTAAGACAAAATATGACTTGTTTTCTTTCAGTTGCGTGCATTGTTTTCCTTTAACTGCTGGAAACGCAAATCTATTTTAATTATTTGTAAGGTGCGTCGTATCTGCATATTTAATTTTCGAAATTTGTTTTGTGAACCTCCATTTAAATAACCCACGAGCCAGCACTGCCAGAGAGTGAAATATTGGTGGTAAATATCCAAGCTTTTCCGTTATTGACAAGCCCACAAATAGATTTTTTCTTAAATGTTTGCAATTTGTCAAACAAATAGGTATAATGTGATGCGTTAATATTTTTTGTTATAATTTCAGGTTCTAAAAGTAGCCAGTTTTACTTGAATGTATTGCTCATTTCCAGTTGTAGCATCGTCCTGTGTCTTCTCGCAGCCTTCATCGTTTTAAAAAAGTACAAATTTAAGTACAATCTTACTTCAGTATCAGCGGGAACTGAAATGTCCAATATTAAAGGTTATTATTATTATTATTATTATTATTATTATTATTTGATGTATACCATTAAAGGGAGAGCTTATCCATTCAAGGCATAAAATCACACAAAAGTGCTCTATCTTGAAATTTTTGGCACAAAACATGTTAATGGTATTAAATGATATTTGCAGGATAATTGCATAAGATCCTGTTTGTATAATAAAAATAAAAAATTGAATAAAGCACAGTTTATTTACTACTTAAATATACATAAATATGACACAAAGTTTCGTCTTCAGAGTTATTATAGCGCGAACGAGTTTTAAATATTAATAATAATTTAAACTACAGTCTCTACTAATAATAATTTAAACTACAGTCTCTTCTAACTATAATTTAAACTACAATCATTATGGTATTTAAAAATACCAGAGCAATAATCAGTTTTAGTTAGATAAAAACAAAATTCTGGCATTTTATGTGGGGTTTTTGTCTAAATAATCGGAGGGAAGGGTGCAATGCACTAATTTAAAAATCGAAAAACTTCAGAAAATGGCTGCAATATAGTAAAACAGTTCGATTTAAAAGCTGCTGGAGCTACTACTCTATTTTAATTTTCATGAAGCCTTCAATTTAGAATTACTTTAACAACATAAATGGCAACAGTGTTATTTCGGTAACTACAAAAAAAAATGGAGTGACACCACTCGACTTTCCGAATACTTGATATTTACCAAACATTTAAATAAATTTCATTCAACTCAATCGGATCTCTTGTTCAGTGCACTTAAAATGATTTGAGTGAATAGGCCGCAATGTATAAGAATACTTTTTTGTAGCCCTGCAAAAAACCGTAGTGCATACACTCGCTAAAATTTATACAGTATGTAAGACAGTGACCTGTAATATGCGTATCTAATTTTATGTCAATTGAATGCACCTTTTAGACGCTAACTCATTTTAAATCATTTGCGTCCTTGGGCCGTAATATATAAGAATTACTTTTTGAAAGTCTATGAACAAACTATCAGTTCTACACACATCAAAATCTATGCAGGTCATGAGACAGTGATCTATAGTATGCATACCCAATTTGAGCTCAATCAAATGCGCCCTACAGATGCTAGAGCACTTTCAAAATTTTCGTCCATTGACCATAATGTAAAAGAACACTGATTTGTTGCCAGGTCAAAAAACTATATGTCTTATACACAGCAAAATCTATACAGATTGTGACCTATAATATACATTCCCAAACTGAACTTCTTCTAATCCACCATTTAGACACTATCTCATTTTAAACGATTTGCGTCCATAGGCCGTAATGTATAATAATTATTTTTTTCCATCCTGTGAAGAAACTGCCAACTCTAGATGCCAAAACCTGTGCATATCACGACTGTGACCATGACCGTGACTATGACCTTTTATATACATGCCCAATTTGTGCTCGATCGAAAGCACTGTTAAAGTACTAGAGCACTTTCAAGAATTTCCGCTCATAGGCCATAATGTAAAAGAAATCTTTTTCGTAGCCCTGTATAAAAACATACCAAAGTCCTATACATACCAAAATCAATACCGTCATGCGACGGTGGTTTATAACATATGTACCAAATTTGAGCTCAATCGAATGACTGTTTAGGAGCTATCGTGTTCACTCACAAACGTACACACACACACATACATCTCGTAAAAATAGCATAGATGAATTCAGAAGACCTTAAAACGTGTAAATACACCAAAATCTCAAAATCGAATTTTTTCATGATTACAATAGTAGCCCCTCGTTATATGGCTCTTGTGGGAGACACGAAAACTGCGCGATATATCCGGGGGCGCGATTTAACAGGCGGAGATGAGGGGGGGGGGGATGATATGATAAAATCTTACTTTTATGAACATATGCTCTTAAAATATTATAAAATTAAGAGCATTTGTACTATAAAAAATATTCCCTTAAACTATAAAAATAGAAGTTTAATTATAGGCCATATTAGGAGGATTATAGGATTGTTTGTTTTATTGTTGCAACAATGCACATTTTATTTCCTACAGAAAAAATTATCCAAAGTCATTTGATTTGATTTTTCTCTCATATCTTGCTTTACAACAAAGGTCAAGGAGCGAAAATTAATTAGTTGTACCTCACTTATGTGTTAGATGTATTTTACAAATATACTGTATACTTCTCAAGTAAAGTAACAAAGGAAAACAGAACAGAAAAAAAATGGGAGACAGAAAAAGCGCGATATATCTGAATGCGCGATATATCGAGGTGCGATATAACGAGGGGGTACGTACTTTCCTTACATGGTGTGTTCGGAAAGTAAAAGTAGATAGTGAAGTTATGTATTTTTAGTAGATAAATGTTAAGTGACAGCTGACACTTTAAAAAAAAAATTACTTAATATATTTCGGCACAACTTAGTCCATGGCCAACTAAGTTCTGCCGAAGTATATTATATGTATACAGTCGAGCCCGCTTAGTAGAATAGAGCCAACACCTCCTATATATACAATGCCTGAGAACAGAAATTTTTAAGTCATCCCTAGGTCCACTAAAATGACGTCATCACACATTTAATTTCACAAAGTAAAGCTGTTCAAAGTTTGTGGTGAATTTACTCCAGCATAAAACATTTTAATGTTTTAAGATAGAAAATTTTATTTTACGACAAATAGGAAAATTTAACTATCACTAATTATATATCATACTAGCTGAAGTACCCGTTCTTCGCACGGGAATGAATGGACTTTTTGATATTACGATTTGTGGTGATTACTATTCATTGTAATAAACAGATATAGCAAAGTGGATATCGCGTTATATTGTGTCCAATAATCATGCATACCAAATTGCAAGGCAATCGTTTGTACGGTGCAGAAGGCCATGCGGCGTAGCGCAATCTAGTGGCGAGTTTTAGCAAAACGGATACGGCAAAAATATATTTCGCATTCAGATATCGAGGTATACGAATTTTCATGACTATCGGCTGGACAGTACTGAAGTTCATGTGTTGACGCGACATCTAGTGGCAAGTTATAGGAAAATGGATAGCGCCAAACTCTTCCCCGTGTTCAAATATCTATGTATACCTATTTTCATAGCGATTATTTGCACAGTCAATAAGTGATACACTGCAGGGCCATCTAGAGATTCAATAATGATTTGCTACAGCGCCGTCAAGTGGCGAGTTATAGCAAAATGGATAACGCCAAAATATTCTCATTGTTCAAACAGCTATGTATACTGATTTTCATAGCGACCGTGTTCAACTATCTATGTATACCAATTTTCATAACGATCATTTGCACAGTCAAGAAGTGATACACTGCAGGGCCATCTAGTAGTTAATTAAAGTAATGATTTGCTACAGCGCCGTCAAGTGGCGAGTTATAGCAAAATGGATAACGCCAAAATATTCTCATTGTTCAAATAGCTATGTATACTGATTTTCATAGCGACCGTTTGAATGGTCAAGAATTTGGCCTGCTGCAGCGTCATCTAGTGGCGAGTTAAAATAATAATGCATTGCAGTGTCATCTAGTGGTGAGTAACAACAAAAGGAACGCAGTTAGAATATATTCTTCGTGCTCAAATGTGTAAGTATAAAATATTTTATGCCGATCGATCGAACGGTATAGAAGTTGATGCTTTGCAGCGCCATTTAGCGGCAAGTTACAGCAAAATGGATAGTGAAAAATATTCTCCGTGTTCTAATATTCGCGTGTACCAAATTTCATCGAAATCGGTTGGACGATATTCGCATAGCAAACGGCTAAACGGAATAGAATTCAACGTTGTGCTGCGGCACCAAGTGGCAAGTTAAGGAATAGCATAAAAACCTTCTCCATCATAAAAGACTTAGGTGAACCAAATTTCATCGTGCAACGGTGCTCAACGGTGCTGGAGTTTTTCAACCTCATAAACACATACCAACATTCATTTTTATCGGCACCAGTGTCATTATATATACCAGTCTCAAATAAAATCCAGTTTCAAATCTAAGCCTCGCCAAAGTGCCAACATACGCCATTTTGCAAGAGTTTTTTTCAGGGAATCATTCGAAGCATTGACTTAGCAGCAATCAATATGGGAAATGGTTCGACCGCCAAAGAGTAGCACGCATTTATTTGAAAATTGGAATTCCTTAATACAGCCGATTTTTTTTTAAATTATCAACTATAATGTGTTTTATTCATCGTTACTCCGATGTACTAAATGAGAAGATTTCAATTTTCTGAAATTTGGCGAAATTCCCCCAACTTAAATCAATGTACTCAATTGGCGAGAATTCTGAAGTTAGATCGCTTGAAATCCCTTAAAAACTGCCTTATTTCTTCACGGATCATTAAAATTTAACGCTGTATTCTAATAAATCCTTTGCACTTGTTTTCAAAAATCTATTTCCTTAAGCTCTCAATAAATTGCGCAAAGACGAAAACTGTGCCAACCGCTAGAACTCACTTACTCAAAATCCATATTTCAGCCATTTTATTTTTTCGCCAAACTAAAAAAATTTACACATTAGCCTCGGAAATCTTCAATTCTTATTGTTTTGCGTGTAAAGCATTACATTCCTGCTCTGATTTCCCATGCATACGATATTATAATTTAAAAAAATAACCTTACGAATATAAACTAACAAAAAAAAATCATTATTATTCTTTTATTTTTACTTTGAGAATTTAAAACATTTTATTCTTCAAAATCGCCACACATGGCAACCACGATCCTTATTTCACACTTTTTTCACTACAGGGGTTACAATTACGGAAAGATTTTTGCGTGAAGAGCATAAAAAATCTCTTAAATTCCGGGAACGGGTGGACTTTCAAAGTTTTAAAGTGGACTGTGATTTATTCTATATTATTTTACATATCTGTGCTAAATTTCAGGCCGATAGGTCCATTTTTGTGGATTTGTATACGACTCAAATCCACAAACAAACAAACAAACAAACAAACAAACAGAATTTCATTTTTATTTATAAGATTATATAGAAATAGATCATAATAAATTGTTTTTTATCAGAAAGATATTTTTGTTTTTATTTTTAACTTAAGATATTTTGTAAAACTTGTATCATTCACCAGAAGTTTTAAATAGTTTTACTTTGTGAAAGTAAAATTGTGATGACTAGAAGACCTAAAGATGACGTAAAAGTTTCTGTTCTCAAAACTTCTATGTCTAGGAGGTGTTGATAGAGCATTTGCCACGAAAATTATTCTAATAAACCGGATATTCCATTATGGTACCAAACGGACAATTTACTACTGTTTTCTACATCGAAAAGTTATTACAGTTATCGGTATATTTTTTTAACCGATATTCCATTAAGTGGGCTGGAATGCATACCATACTGTTTTATATTTCAATAGTCATCCCACTAGTTTTACAAAGGCATAATGACAGGCATCTGCAAATGTTCTATAATAATCCTGTAATGCATTGCCGTTTCCCTCCTATTCAGAGGTGTTAATAAATGTTTAGAAGCACCAAATGTTAATTTAAACACATTACGAGGTGTCATTCGAAAAGTAATTACTATTAAAATAACATTGGGGAGCAGAGTTAACAGCTATGCTCAGATATTAGAGAGAGTATTTACTGCAGATCAACGGAAATATATGCGAAAATTAGCTTCTAGTTTGAATAAGTTTTCATTAAAAGAATACGAAATAAAGAAATTTAGAAAATTTCAGAGAATAACAGAAATTTTCATTAAAAGAAGGTTGTTCACGCTTTGAGGAAAAGGAATTTTTTTTATTTTAGGTTAAAATTTGAAATAAAATAATTCAATATAATAGTCTGCAGGCGATTTTTGAACAAATTATTGCATCATAAACGCAATAGTTTGCTTAAGGACACATGGAACGTAAATTTGCTTGAATTTTCGACCTAAACATTCGAGCTTACTGGAAAGATTCCAGGTATTTATAAATTGTGTCGGTTTGGAATTCATAAATACTCAAAATATATTTTTTAAATGTAAAATAACACTGTTTGACTACAATGAAGCTTTAGTATTTTTTTTTTCAACTTTGGTACACTTTTCTAAAAATCTGTTTCGCGTAAACAGTTGAAACTTTCCAAAAGTGTTTAACTAACTTGTTTCTACAAAAATACCTATTATTAGAGATCTGAGTGACAAAATTTTGAAAATAATGTTTTCACTCGGAGTTTCACTTTAACTTTTAGGAATTTTAAAGATTTTTAGTAAAATATTTTTAATTTAGTTTTTGTTCATCCAAAATGAAAATCGCTTCTTATTATTCTCAGGAAGTATGTTTTCTGATATCATACCAAATTTTAAGGTGATAAATTTTATAGCTTTTTAGAAAAGTGTAACAAACTGACATACTGTTTGTTCACAAAATTTCATAGAGATGCGTAAAATATTAATTAGTTCTTAAAAACTAATTTATGAATCAAGTTTTTATTAGATTATAGTTTTTTATTTTATACATAGACTTTAATGTGTTTATATACAGTGGACAAAAAAAATTCATTTCTATCTCTATTTTTAAATAAAATACATGATGTTAAATCTTTTGCAAAAATTGCCTCTTTTCACTCGTCGAGATGTTCCATGTGTCCTTAAGTTACGCACAAATTTAAGATATCCCATAGTACCATTAAGAGAAAAGCTTTTTTTTAAAAAAAGCTCAGATAGTCACTTTTGGGGAAATTACAGCTAGTGTGAAAATAAATATGAATTTCTCTTTCTTGTTTCCAATTTGAAATCAAAATTGTTCAGAATAATCGTCTGCAGACGATTTTAAAACAAATTATTGCATCAAAAACTCAATAATTTGAGTAAATTACACACAAATGTAAGATATTCTAGAATGCAAGTAAGAGAAAATACTTGTTGAGAATGATTGTCTGCAGAGGATTTTTAAACAAATGATTGCGTCATAAATCCAATAATTTGCATAAATTACACACAAATGTAAAATATTCTATAATACCAGTAAGAGAGCAGTTTTTTAAAAAATGTTCAATCAGTCTCTTTTATTGAAACTACCTCTGGATATATAACCGTATAGGATTACTTATCGCTTTGTCAATTGTAAGAGCCCGTTGAAAAAATACATAAATAGCAAACAATTTTAATTTTATATGATCAGAAAATATTTATTAACATTCGATATTGTGCTTTAATCCATATTATCGTAACAAATCTTCTATTTTTAAAATTCAGAACCTAATCTTGCCTTTATATAACTAAAAACATTAAAGTATCATGCTCGTGTCTAAAAATATATATAAATTATGCGGAATCTGAAATGCTCAATTTAAAAATTTGAATCTTTAAGGGTGCAGTAGAAGAAAGTAATTTATTTATTTTAATCTTGTGAAAAGTGTAAAACCGTGAAATTCCGAGGAGCTACTTTGAATCGCACAAAGAATTAATTTACTTTGATATGACGCAAATTTTATGAAAGTTTATCATATTTCCACAATATTTAACTCATAACCTCAGGTTATTGATTTTTGTAAAAAAGAACGCCCAGTTAGTTTTCTCACGAAGTAATATAATTTAAGACGACGTTGACAAAATAAAAAAATTTTGCATAGGGACATTACGAGGGAACCTAATCATGCGTTAAAACATATTCTGGATCAAGTATAACTGGAATTACATTTTAACAATGCTCGCACTATATGTTAGGGAAACAAATGTAAGAAATGCCGCATTTGTCCTGAAATTTGAACAAGCAATCTCGCTAGAATTCTAAAACAATGCTAGTTCAAAATTTATAATCCCTGCAGACGAAATCCTTTCAAATATTTAAAAGCCCTATACCAGCCACTGAATCTTTCAGGCGTGCTGTGCTGATGTGCGTTGACCATGCATTTTCCCAACGGATTTCTGGTCAAGAGTACTGTTATAACACTCTAACTATTTCTTTTCTTAACATTTCACAACACAAATCTTTTAAAATGTCATGAATACGAAGCATGGGAAAAGAACAGAACACTGTTAGGCTTCGTAAATAATTCATGTGTGGTTCTGAACAGACTTCTTCTGTAAAGACTGGATTGGAGTTTAAAAACATAAACAGCTACAGATGTTGAAAAGGCGTAGTTTCATTTGATTTATTCGTATTTTAAGAAATTCTTAACCCTTTAACTCGCAGTGTTCCCGGTCTGGGAACACCAAACTCTGACGTTTTGACTGTTTCTAGTCACGAAGAATAGATTTGATTTCTATAAAAATAGTTGCGGGTGACATAGCTCCACGAGAATCCTCTACTTTTTAGCACGTCATTTCCCGTAAAAAAATTGTCACGTTTATTTTTGGGAGTGGAAGTGTTATAAATGTCCGACATCAAATTGAAACTTAAGGCACTTAAAAGTTAAGCTAATGTACATAAAATATGGGAATGACTTTGTACACCTCCAATAATTAAAACAAACAAAAAGGATCATCTTTAATTACTGCACCATTACACAAAGTCATCTAAAAGAATTTTTTTTTCTGACCCTTAAAATATTGCGAATGATTAAAGAAATTAAAAGAAAATGTCAGTAAAAAATGTATTCGATGAATGACCTCCTAAAATAATCTACAGTAGTGGTTCGCAACCTTTTTCTCCCTCAGAACCCTTTTCGAAATCTGAAAGAAAGTGGCGAACCCCTGTGAAGTCCGTGTCTACTAAGTATACTTCTTTATCGAACCATTAGTTGAGAACCGAAGATCTATAGGACTGATTTTGTGTGAACATCGTTTAAAAAAAAAAATCCTTACACTTCCTATATCAATAGGGAACTAGATTTATTGAAATCAATAACAAAATTAAATTTCGGCCTAATCCAAAAAAATTTGGGGAAGTAAGGTAACAATCAAGTTACGTGGTTTAGACATAAGCAGAATGGACATAGTAGCAACTGTCTTGATTTTTACTAACCATACTAATAAAAGCTAAGTTTTCCTGTATTCTTATTATGCTGATTAATAATTCAAATTTTACAAATGTATTATGCAATGAAAGGATGTTAAATGAATGAAATATGGAATAACTAGAATAAAAGGTGTTATCTTTCTCCAGGGAGGTTTACAGTAACTTTTGACATTGTAAATTATATTCATTATTTTACAAAATGTGGCTTAAAGTTTAACTTGTTCATTTTTCTCGTTGTTGTTTTTTTATCTCACACATTAAGTCTGGGTTGCATACCAGGGTCAAATATTTTAATCGCTTTTTACTTCCCAAACAGCTATTGACTGAAATTTTGCATTTCAATGTATCTTTGCTGACCATGATCTATCAAAAATTATACTCCTGGATTGGAGTTATCCACTTGTTTCAAATTCCATTTTAGCCTTACATGATAATCACACGCAAATATTATGCACATTTTTATCAATGTAACAGATATTTCATAGAAAATTTATCGGTGTTTCCTTAAATTAATGTCTGAAATTTAACTAACACTCCGAGAATCAGGGGAAAAACTGAAAAATGTGATAAAAATACTTGCCTAGGAAAGTGCTAAAGTCGAGCAATAAAGAATTCCCTATATCTCGTAAATTCTCTTAGAAAATTCGTGAAGATTTAGGGTAATTTGAATGTTTTCATCCGTTTGATAAATTCAAAATAGGAGTCGCCATTTAAAGAAACGAAGTTGATATAGCATTACATATGAAGACGGTCCTTTATTAAAGTTTTAAGAATATCAGATTAAAGCTATGCATTATTTGTATATTATATAAATATTTATTACAAGAAATTTTTATATTTGTAAATTATTATTATTTATATTATAAGAAATTTATATATTTGCATATTATATAAATTTCTTGTACGTTGAACGACGGCTGAATAAAGAACAAGTGAGCGGGGTTTTATTTATGCAGCTGTACATACCGCAAAAGAACGCCATTGAATGGATGAAAATTGGAAAAAGCTCTTATTTATTATAATTGCTTTTTTTATTTTTGCTTTAATTTCTCATAGATACTCCTTTCCCTAAGTATAGCGTTTCCAAAGTAACGATTTCCTCTTCATATTTTAATTTCCACGTACATGCAGCGAATCAGCGAACTCTTTACGGTAATCAAATTCGCGTTAAACACTTCACAATCTTCTCTTCGTAGTAATGACACTTTCATTACAGCAATCAACAGAAAACTCATACACGAGCTCCTGCTATTCGATTAGAAACAGCGTGTAAAGAACATTCTCATAAGAGGTTTAATAATGCAAGCTTGCTACTACCTTGGGAGCTGAAGTTGAAAGCTATCAGCAAGAAAATTCTATAAAACTTTCAAGAATAAAGTTTTCGACACTGTCCATTAATTTTTTTTTTAACTTTCCGCTTCCCTTTTCGCTGCCGAATCTTAGGTTGAATGCCCATGAGACATCAAATGAAATTTTTTATGGATAAAAGCGCGTTTTTTTTTCTTTTGTGAAAAATACAAGAGTAGTCAATCGTACCGCCAAATAAGAGAACGATGAAGCTCTAGGATGGTTGCCAAGTTAAATGAAATTTCTCCTTTTAAGTAATAATAATAATAGCAATTTTAATAGTTAAAGCAATAGTATATGATACGCCGTGGAAAAATGATGAGAATGATGAGAGTTGACAGAAAGAATTTTATTTATTCAACCACACAACTAAAATAGTTACAGCCGCGGAATTCAAAACAATAAGGGGCAGGGTCCGATTAACTTGTGAAGTGAGGGAAAGCTCAGTCTCATTTGGCCACCCCCCCTCCCTTTTTAGTTTGGGGATAGTAAAATTTCAATGATTTTCATGAATAATAGTGCGAAGTTAAAAGGAAATTTCATTGATTTAATTAGTTCTAATGATTTCTTTTGATAAAAATATTTTATTCATTAATCTTCATAATAGTTCAGTTCGTTATAACGATTTTACAGTATTTTTGGATATTGCTTTAAAAAGTAAACTAAAGACATTACCTTACTGGAACATTAAACTTCATTTATATTTTCATTACACTTGACTTTTTTCCGGAATCCTTTGTTTGTTTTGATGACATCATAAAAATCACAACATGGATGTTCAGAATTAATTTTGACATTTAGAAGATGTTTAACATTACCTATTGAAAGTTTAACCCTTTCTAACGACCAAATGTTCCCCATAATAGAAAAAACTCTCTCAACTGGAGCAGATGTCCCAGGCAAAGACATTGCAAACTGAGCCAATTTAGAAATGCTGCGGCATGAAGTATCAAGACTTCTGAAAAAAGGTTAGAAATAGCTTTCCACTTCTCATTGTTAAAAATCTTTACAATAATTTAAAAGATGTACTAAACGTTTCATTTAAGAACAAAATTAATTTTTATAAGTTTTCCAAGTCATTTTTGGACCCTTCTTCAAATTCTGAGGAGAAGCTCATGTTTCCCGAACATTTTCACTAATTAGGCCCTGAGAACGGGAGTGCGGAGCGGGAAAATAGACACTTCGGCCCAATTTTGATGGCGATTTTTGCGCTCATGAATTTTTTTCTGAAAATTGTATGAGATATATAAGTTGACCGTTGATATTAGTTTATAGTGCAGTCAGTGAAGAAGCATTATTAATTTTTCGGGTGTTTAACATCATTACTTTGCTTTTAGTTCTGCGATGCATATCGCTTTTCAGAAAGAACACTTTTAAAGAAGATATGGCGATACCACATCCAGAGCCGTTGCTAAGACTTTTTCTAGGGAGTGGGGGAGATGTCGATAAACTGCCAAGTCGAATATCGGTTTTTACCAACTTATTTATTTTTTATCAACTATATTCACAACTTTTTAGTTGCCAAAACTGGCAACTGGGTTTGTGCCATTTTGCCAAGTGTAACAGAAATAAGAAGTAAATTATGGTTTTCGTTAAAAATTTTTTACCAAATTTGCCCACTAGGTATCTAATTTTGCCAAGTTTAATATAATTTTGAGAGTGTTGGGGGGGAGACTCCCCCTTCCCTACCACCATCCCTTTAGCTAAGTCCCTGGCCACATCTCCGAAATTGCCCTGATCTTCCCCGTATTTCTATTTGGGAGCGATGCTGGTGGCTAGGAACGGTCTTGAGTTTGTAGATACACTGATGCCAAAATATTTCTCCTTTTATGTATTTTTCATGATGTTCAGTTGTCTTGTAATGTAAAATTAGATTTTTTAAGTTCAATATTTTCTACGACTAAACAATTAAATTTTGCTAAAGCATGATAAGCAATTTCATTAACTGTTCAACAGCTTATGTAGAGTGATTATTAAGCGGTGTATGAAAACAATATTTACGACCCCACCTTGCAATGTTAATCTGAATTCTTCAAGAATTCTTCTGAATCTTCAGTTGATTGATATTCCCTACTCACATCGAAAATTTTGTAGCTATATTTTTGGGACATCCTTGTGAAAAGAGATGACATATTTACTATTCATTTGTTCTCTATGCCTTAACCCCATCGGCCCTGAATTTTAAGAGGAGCAGATAAAAAATCAACGAGAGGTTAGATGTACTGCACTGTATGTAAGTATCTTAAATATGAAATATTATAACATTCAGCCAATTACCAAACTAATTAAGGAATGTTCTAATAATAGGACTCGAGTCTATAATTGAGCAAAATGAGAAAAAAAAAATTACAGTTATTTTGTATGAAGCCTTTGAAAGAATTTCTTTGTGCATGAAAACATGAAAATACTTCACACTTTTCATACATTTTGATTGCATGAATGCATTCATTCATACATTCATAAAGATGAATGTAACCTTTGGCTTCAAATGGCTTGACTCGTCTACTATCTTCTCTGCTGGAGATTTTCCGCCATCTACAGAGAAAAAATGATGACGTTCTGCTATTCTTGAATGTATTATTAGTAGGACACTAGGTTTTTGTGTTAAAATTCTTGAAAATGAAGAATATAGAGCAAAGATGTGTTCTAATATTAAGACTTCAGAACCAAAGGGGTAATTTAATCTATTTAAAATCAAACATTTTAACTTTTATTTCTGTTCTCACTTTTTCCTTACTTGACTTTCAAACTTTATACTTCGCTTTCTCCAGCATGCAATAGCCTTGCATGGTTATTTCAGAGTGGATAGTGCCTCCTTGGGTAAAAATAAATTTTCTTACAACAGTTTGTAACTTGTAACTTGAGAATCCCCTACTGTTGGCGCTTATTTTGGCATACTTTATTTCGTTATCAGCAACGTCTTTCTAAATTATTCAAGCGCTGCTTGATTACTTTATTGGTGTAATAGTGTAACTCTCTAATTGCCGCATGTTAGTACTATGAAGTGCATCCGTTCGCCAATGTCAAGTTATCAGTGTTTGCGTCTCTTTTTTAAACTCATTCTACCTTTAAGCAACTGCTCTTGCAGTAGGTATTCTTTTATCGCTGGTCCTCACCAGATCGTAAATTTTAATATGTTTATTTTAAATGGTCTCTTTAAATAAATAGTTTTAAAGTATCTTACGTCTTCGTCATTTTCCGAAATTGAAGTGTTTAATTAACCTTTAAATACACGTGCTTAATACATTAACACAAGTGCACGCGACGCTTGATGTATTTTGTACACCAAAGAATTAAGAGAAATAAGTTAAAAGAGAAAAATATTTAAGCTATAAGGTTTAATAATCATTACTTGTAATAAATATTTCTTGAACAAAAGCAAAAGACATTGTAATACATAAAAAATGTTAACCATTGACATTAAATTGCATCTGTGAGGTCAATTCCATGGCCAGTTTTACCTAGTTGGCTGCAAATGGTGTGTTTTATACACCAGCGCGTGTAGTTAACGATTAGAGAACCTGTGGTTATTATTCAACCTGAGTTAATTCACAACGCTAATTAATTAAGAATTTAAAATAGCCCAAGGAATTCTTCATCCAATTCTGTATATAGAAAACTAACACCACAACCCATGCTAATAAAATCAGTATTTTGCATTCACATAAAAAAGCACTTTCATTTAAATTTCTTAATTTCACCTGCACTTCCTCTGCATCAGAAGTTTTCCAATTTACATGTACTTGGAGGAAAAGTTTTCAGAAGTTTAAAGAATATAGTTTTGGGTATTTTCCATTAAAATTTAATCATTTTTCTTTTCCCTTCTCTGCGAAATAAATATCGCATATCCAAGTGAATCACATGAAATTTTTATGTGCGTTTCCTTTTAATTTGGATAGCAAAGCTGAGTTATTGTAAGCTGTCAAATTAAACGTTGGGCTACTGAACTAATGCTTAACACCATTTATTCAAAATTAGAGGCTAACAATGTTCCGTTCTTTGATCAAAATATATGTAGGCCGTTTTAAATTGTTATGAAAAGCGTGTACTTGTGTAACCTTAATTTTGGACACCAGCATATAGTACATAAATGTTGCTGGAAAATTACTAGTTTCTGGGCTCGTCTTCTAAAGTTCAATAGCTGTAGAAAGCTTTAAAAAAGAGTCCACTTGTCGTAATGGAACAGGAACTTTATTGCTTCTAGAGCTTCGTCGAACAATAAGCTGTACAAAATTCACAAGCACAATCTTGCAGTAATGTACTTTTAACAGTCCGCTTAGTACAAAAGCTTTCACAAATGCCGTATTTCTCACATAAAATAAAACACATCCAGAGGCAAAAATTCAGTGGAAATATACGCGGGATAACACTAACAGTCTTTTCCAGAATCTCTCAGTAATTGCTCCAAGCGTTAAGTAACGCAGGCTTTTAGTGAGCTAACAATTTATTAGTTAAAAAATGGCAATCCATTAAAATAATATAACATGATACATAATAATTATTCATAATGCATAATAATACTAAGTAGTGCATAATAAATAATAATAGTAAGTTTTCCACAGTTCCTCTAAAATCACGCCAAACATAAAGTAGTTTGTATTACGTAAAGTAGTAAGACGTACAGTAAACGTACGTAAAGTAGTAAGACGTACAGTAAGCGTACGTAAAGTAGTAAGACGTACAGTAAGCGTACGTAAAGTAGTAAGACGTACAGTAAGCAGTATAAACGTAAAGCAGTTCATATTTATAATGCATCTGATCCGGACTATATATTCAGGCCTAACTGACCACTCGCTTATAACGTCAATATGCCTTGTCCCATTAGACCATTCGTAGATTTGAATGATTCAGCAACTTGCCTATAACAACCTGCTTGAAATCGCAACCCTTGTTTTAAAGTCTATTTTCCTTTTAAAAGTTTCGATCATTCAAAATGATCCTATAAGAAAATTGATAATCTACTGCAAATCGATATTTTCGTTGCTTACATGATATTCCCACAAATGTAATAGGAAGCAGATTCATACCACGTTTCATGTGGATGGAATCAGTACTTTTTGTTCATTTAATATTTTTAATTTGATTTGTACATTACTTTTCGGGGCAGAAGCTTTTCAATTCATCTCTTCTCGAGAAAGTTTATAAAATAAAGTTTTCGACACTTTCCATTAAAATTTTATCTTACTTCTATTTTCGCTGCTCAATAAAGAAGAAGGAAGCGAATCAAAAATGAAATTTTTGATGTATGATTGTGTTTTCTTTAGAATTCTGATATTTTGCACATTTCTTTTTATAGTATCACTATCATTTTGCAATATCAAGATTTTCGACGTTTAAAACTGTTGGAATAAAATATATTAAGAGCGATGATATTAACGAAAGAAAAAATGTTAAACTCTATTTCAAGAATCCGAACTATCATCGGTTACTGGAGTCTGGATATATAACAGAGAGACAGAGCGTACACAGGATGATTATAAAGTAATGATACATTCTTGGGATAGTCACATTTTGTTGTTTAAATCAGGGGTGCAACGGATATCAGGCAAACATACTGCATCCGGCCTAACATTTTATATATATATATATATGTGTGTGTGTGTGTGTGTGTGTGTGTGTGTGTGTGTGTGTGTGTGTGTGTGTGTGTGTGTGTGTGTGTGTGTGTGTGTGTGTGTGTGTGTGTGTGTGTGTGTGTGTGTGTGTACTTAAATAATAAAATGAGAAAAAAGAACGTTTGTGAAAATATTTTCAGAATGTATTTTTTATCATGTATAGAAAATGGGGGGGGGGAACTTGTATCTTTTTTTTAAGTGAGTAAATTATTACTGGAGAAAATTATAGTGCATAAACACCGTTTTTCAATCTTTGTAAGAATTCGGTTACCTCCCCCCTCCCCATAAATTGACCTTGCTTATGAGAATAGTCTACTTGCTGCAGTACTGCTGTCTGGTGAGAAAATGTCATTATCTGCCAAAGTTACATCGATTTTCCAGCAGTTGAATCGAGATGTTTTTCTTTCAAGAGCTGATTTTTTAAGATTTATCAGCTTTAATTGCAGTAAAACTGGTGCTAATTTCATAGAAACAATTCCAAAAAAGATTTCTGGTTTTTTGAATTAAATGATTTGAAACTAATGACAAAATTTAAAGAAAAATTTAATAGCTGAACGATCTAAGAAAACAAGTGAACAAACAGAAAAAGAATAAAAAACACTGTTGCCGGATATCCGGTTGAAAGTTTGGCCGGATATTCGGTATTCGGTAACATTGATGTCCGTTGCATCACTAGTATAAATTACATCAAACATTTGTTTTAAGATCAGGACACATTCTAATGTGTCGAGGACAAGGTAACGTGTACCTCAGCATTTTGGGGCCCGAATTCAGAAGGAATTGGGCTCTCATTCATAGAGCCGCAATTCAGAAGGAATTGGGCTCTCATTCATAGAGCCGCAATTCAGAAGGAATTGGGCTCTCATTCATAGAGCCGCAATTCAGAAGGAATTGGTCTCTCATTCTCAGAGCCGCAATTCAGAAGGGATGGGATTATGTATACCTTTTCTTCCAACAAGACGAAGCACCACCTCATTTCGCTGTTATTTTTATTTTATTCGAGACTATCTCAATGATGCTTTGCTGATCAATTGAATTGGTTGGTGCTCACCAAGAATGTCGGTTCCACCTGCACCAAATTTGACCCTCCTTTAGAGGGAGATTTATAAAATCCAAGGTGTACCAGGTGAAGATATGCTACGTTAAATAGTTTAAACAACATACTGTTGGCACTATTAAAGACATTACACCAATTATGTTGCACCATATTTTTCGAACCACGGAGATAATCTGAATTTCGTGTAGAGGCATGCAAGGAAGGCACATTGAAATGTACTAAAAATTCTAATATACCATGTGTTTGATTTGGTATGTAATTTATGCAATGAAATGTGATTATCACAAGAATGTATAATTACATTTAATCGTACTGTATATACTATATCACTGTTACCTTTTCAGATTCCAATAATGATTCTTGTGATAGAGAATTTAACATTATTTTTTTCTTTCATTAATATCATCGTCCTTAAAACATTTATCATTTATTTTATTCCAATAGTTAATAACGTCAAAAATTTCGATATTGTAAAATGATAGTGATGCTGTAAACAGAAATAAAAAGTTTCAGAATTCTAGTTGAAGAATCCAATATTGTAATTACTGTTAGCAATACCGGATAAAAAATGCATACCGGTATTCGGTATTTTTTAAAGGTTGTACCAGTATTAAAAAGAGCAATAAAATAATAATTTTGTTGAACGTAGACGCTTCCCTTTCTGACGAATGGGACACTTGTACTACCTATTTTATGTCTTTCATTCTTTTCTTTTCCAATTGTCCAAAATTGTAAAACTATATTGGCTATGCAAATAGATAAATTGAACATTTAATAAACACTTTATGAAAAAAATGTTGGCCGCTCTCCTTCCTTTAAAAACTCTTTCGCTTAAGACGGTCTTTTCCTTAAAACGCCTCGTTACTTTGTGTTCTAGGACTGCATCCCTTTTAATGTGTGCTAAGAACCAGCACTTTCTTATAAAAAATTCATTGATTCGAATTTTTTAATTTAATATATGTGTTGAACCACCAATGTGAAATGTTCGCATGGTATATCAATCGAATGAAAAAAAAGAGTCTGCTGTTTTAAGAATAAATTATTTGACACCACTTCTATTAAGATTTTATTTTGCTTTCCATCTCCAATGCCAAATGCAGGCTGAGTTCCCCAAGAGAATCAAATGAAATTTTTGATGGATGGCTATGTTTTCTTTTGTGATAGGTAACAATATTGGATTTTTTCCACGAAATTCTACCTTGTTATTTCAAGAAACATTTTTGAGTCCAGCGTATCTTTTGTGATACTCAGAGAGGTTGCTTTTAACGTAAGGGCCTTTTGAAATGTGTATTTGATACTAGTTTTTTCACACGCTGATATGTGTGTTTTCTTATGGACTGCTTTTGCCCGAAACAATAAGCACCAGTTAACTATCCTATCTCCGGTTATAATTAGATAAAAACTAAGTATTTATTTGTTTTATTTTACTCTAAACTAAACACATTTGACTTAAATTTATATCTGTATTACTTTATTAAATATTTCTGCTTTAGGTCATGTTTACCTTTTTTTTTTAAATAACCCCTACCAAAAAAATTCGGTACGCCGATACTTATCAGATTATTATGGTTTATTTATGTCCAAACATCAAGACTGATGTCTGAACATTTTGCTTGATCATACATTTTGTTTAAGTCATACGCTATTCTTTTTTTAACTAGCACCTACCAAATAAAAATTCTGTAAACTGACACCTATCAAAAAAGACTGATGCTTGAACATTCTGCTCTATCGTACATTTTCTTTTTTTTTTTCCATAGGTCGTTTTTTCTTTTCTTTTTTCCTCTCCCAAAAATAATCTGTAAACTGACATTTATCAAAGAAGTTTGATTTTTGAACGTTTGGCTTTATCGTAAATTTTCTTCAGGTCGTATAGCCTCTTTTTTTTTTAAATTAGCCTACAACAACAGCAAAAAAAAAAAAAAAAACCTTTCACCGTCACTTATCAAACGATATTGATATTTGTACATTTTGCTTTATCGTACATTTTTTAGGTCATATATTCTTTCTTGTTTCTTTTTTTCTTTCAAAAAAAAATGTTTGTACAGCGACACTAATCAGAAGAAATTGATATTTGTACATTTTGCTATATTGTACATTTTCCTCAAGTCCTATATTCTCTATTTTCAAAGTAACACTCCCTCCAGAAAAATCTGTATCAGCCAGTGATACTTACCAGATGTAATTTTATAATATCAATTAACTACAAAAACACTTCAACGAAAAGCCATAACATTCATTAAGAACCAGCTCTTTCCTCTATCTTAAAATATACATAAATTACTACTTCAAAATTCTTTTTATGACATGCGTCTTATTCCACTAAAATGAAATCACTTATTACATCCATAGAATGAAAAAAAAAGAAATGTGCAAGTTTCAGAATGAAGTTTTCGACACCTTTTCCATTAAGATTTTATTTTGCTTCCTTCTCCTCTGCCAAATGCAGACTGGTCCCCCTAGAGAATTAACCGAAGTTTTTGATGGATGTATATGTTTTCTTTTGTGATAGATAACAATATCGGATTTTTCCGCTGGAATACTGCCTTGTATTTTAAAAGAAACCCTTCTGATACCACCGTACCTTTTGTGATACCAGACAGTTTGCTTTTAGAGCAAGATGCTTTTGGAATACAAATAAGTAATTATTTATGGAATACTATTACAGAAGTCTAGAAACGACACATAGCTATCTCAGTTTATAATTACAGGAAATAAATTAACTTTTTGTTTCATTTCCCTATAAAATGAACAGATTATACTAAAATTTCTATTGATATTACTTAACTGCACTTTTCTTTTTTAGATCATATTTACCTTTTACTTTCAATTAGCCCCTACAAAAAAAAAAACCTCTGTTCACCGACTGGCACTTATCAAAATCGATTGATGCTTGAACCAGGTGCGTAGCCAGGAAAATTTTTCAGGGGGGATATGAACTTATATGTGCATAAATAGACGGAATTTCATCACTAATCCAAACATTTCGGGGGGGATATATCCCGATATCCCCCCCTGGCTTGAACATTTTGTTTCATCTTATATTTTGACTATCTCATATATTCTTTCCTTTTAATTAATCATACAAAAAAAAAATCTGTTCACAACACTTAACAAAACAAATTGACGTTTGTGCATTTTGCTGTTTTGTACATTTTGTTTAGATCATTTACTTTACCATTCATCAAAAATTTACTTTAGTCACTGATACTTTTCGAATGTAATTTTATACTTTCATAGCAAATCCCGAGGGGCCTAGTCGCTAAGCTCCGTTCCCATAAGAACAATCAGTGTGAGGCAGCACAAATTTGGCCAGTGCTCGGGAAGGTGAAAACCTCTCTCGACTGGGCGGCTGTGAAACCGAGTGCGCTAAAGAGAGCTGGTGCATGTAAAATCCGCCGTGGCTCCAGTGTCCTCCATGTTCAAAAGATACCTATGGGGTTGCCAATCCAGGTGTTAGGTCTCCCATCTGGGATTGGCTCAAAATTAGGAGACCACTCATAGGGGGCAATGTTGGTCTGCCTGATAGACGCCCCCATGATGAAATAACAAACATCTGCAGCCCTCGTAGCCGTCAAGCCTACAGTAGGCTGTTGACCCGTCCATTAGCAAGAAAAAAAACTTTCGTAACAATTAACTACATCAGAGGTGTCTCAGCTTTACCATACCATTCGCCAATTTTTTTTTTTTTTTTTTTACAGTCGATTCAGATGCGCCATACAACTCAAGCATACATTTTATTTCCCTACGTGGGTACGGTTAGGATTGGAAAATATGAACAGGGATAAGTTTTAGGTTAGGTTAGGAAAATTAATAACTTGTGAACATGAAACTCGAATTATTGTTCTGAGGAAGAGGATTCTATAATTATTTTTTTTTTTCTGATCCTTGTTTGAGAGATCACTGGAATTTCTTATGCCAATGTATTTTAGAATATACAAATGCTTTACTTTGATGTACCAACATAAATTATAAGAAATAAAATATTTCAGAGCTCCAGTACATTCCAATAGGGTTGCCAAATCGGCATTTTTTTCAAGGTCAAATGAAATTTGTCCAATGTTTGTTATTTTAATCTTTCATGAAATGCGTTACAGCGCTAAGGCGTCAAGGCAGGGATGCCAAATTGGATTTTATTAACCTTTTAACGCGCGATGTCCTCGCTGTGAGGACACAATTCTGGCATTTTGGCTCTTTTCATTTCCGAAGAATACATTTCATTTCAATTAAATACTTAAGGAGGACATCTAGATAGACTGCCCAATGTCGTTAAAGAGTAACCGTTGCCATCGCACGATTTAACTACCTGCAAGAGGGCGGTCGATCGAATCGCATGCTCATTGAAGTAATCACTGGCTCTGTCAAAAATGTTCTTTAGCTCCGTGGCACGCACTGGGCAATTCGATCGATCGCCATCTTGCTGATAGTTAAATCGTGCGATGGCAACGGCTGCACTTTTCCGACATTGGGAAATGGTTGCGCTTCAAAGGGTTAATAACAAATTCGATAACATATTTCATGTAATATTAAAATAATGAACATCGGAAAAAATTTCATTTGACCTTAAAAAAATGCCGATTTGGCAACCGTGTATTTCGAAAGTCTACAATAATTCTCAAAACAGTAAGTAGGTACAAAGATGCAATGCGATCCCCTTCAAATCGTCCACTGTGCCAAATGTTTCGCATGCGCAACGATTTGGCCACTCCTGAAGTACATGAACACTTCAACGAAAAGCCATTAACATTCACTGAGAACCAGCACATTCCTCTGTTTATAAAAAATATATACGATGTTATAAAATAAGGTAAGGTGTTCAGAGCACTCCAACTATTGGACTATACTATTGGACTCTACTATGGGACTCTAACTATTGGAGAATAAACTATTGGACAACATAACCAAATTCCGTGCGGGTACATAGTTGGCCATGGGATTGTGATAGTTGAAGAAAAAAGAAATTAGTTAAAAAGTCGCCACCAGGGGAAATGTTGGCGATTTTTACCGAATAAGATGCATGAATTTGCATATTCCCACTTCTTGAGGCGATTATGAGTCTAAAAGGTAAGGCTAGGAGAATTCTTATCATTCTGAGGCTAACTGGCCAGACTCGGGATGATAATTCTCCTAGACTCTTGCAAAAACTCTGGAGTTTTCGTATCAGTAGCTTAAAAGTTCAGTGTACACGGAAAGTTCTAGTAATCAGCCCAGTTGACAGGACGAAACGCAAATTTTATTAGTCCTAAGAATTCAACGAGCAATTTTTATTAGTCCTAGAAATTCAGCGAACAATTCATAGATATTAACGAGTAATACAGCGTTTTATAACAGTCAGCCGATCATGGTGGCTTTCGCAAATACTGTATTTTTCAAAGAATAAAAGCCTTCCACTGTCTAAAATCTCAGTGGAAATTCTCGATCAGAATTTGTAACTGCTCTTCAACATAAAATAATGAAGAATTCACAAACAGCTTTCAAAGTATGTTTAGATGAACAAACGAAAGGAACTGCGATTTTCACAGCGAAACGACACAGAGCGATAAAGCAGAAAAAAAACCTATCGATCTTTCTAAAACACAGTTTTTTTTAGCTGCTCTGTGTATTTTCCACTAAGTTTTTCAATTTTTAATCTCTCGATATTATACATAGTGAGTAGGAAAACCACACTCTGAGATTTATAACTACAAATAAAGTTGTACCATGATAGCTTCAAATCATACCGCAAAAATTCTTCAACGCCGGATATTAACATGCTTCTGCGTGAACTGCATAGTTAAAACATAATTTCACACAATTGCACTCTAGTACGTAAATAAAATCTGACAGAACTTCAGATTTTTTATTTCGTTTCCTTGGAAATTTGCTTTTTTAAGATTACCGTCTGTTTTAGACAGAAACCCTGTACTGAAACTTTCTGTTATTATTCCAGATAACTCCTGCGGGCGCGTGATGTCAACATGCGTGGAGCCATCTATTAGCAGTGCTGAGAGTGACTGTTCTACAAACCTCTTGCAACCACCTCCAGTAAGTCAATTAACCCATATTTGTGCCCAGATATTTTTGCGACTTTCTTCGATTTTTGCTAATACCAGCAATAATAGATAAATTTCTGATGTCAACTTCTTGAACAAGGGATGATTTCTTTTTTAAATCCTCACGTATAAAAATTGAAATGTCATCATCCTTTTTGGTCATGTTAAAATATTTTGGATAGTTGAGGTTCGTGAATAATACTCGGGAATAAAAGCTAGGAAAAATAAATAGTGTTTTCGACTGATAGCGAAAATGCCGTCCCGAAAAAGGGGCACTGGGTATAAATGGGCTAACAAGGTAGAAGCCAGCGGTGGCTCTCGGCTGAATTTTCCGTGAAGGCCATTGAGCCTTTTTAGAAAATCTA
Source organism: Cheiracanthium punctorium (assembly GCA_038373885.1). Taxonomy (NCBI): domain Eukaryota; kingdom Metazoa; phylum Arthropoda; class Arachnida; order Araneae; family Cheiracanthiidae; genus Cheiracanthium; species Cheiracanthium punctorium. The sequence goes on along the minus strand of JAWZYV010012226.1, from coordinate 258,836 downwards.
TAAATTGTTCAAAATGCAAATTGAACATGCGGTATATTAAGTATACGATTCTAATGTTCTAAAACATAAAATTCGAAGGTGGCTATGGCCACCATACATAGGCGGCTATTGCACCGAAAAATTGGGGGGTCAAAAAAGATGCTTGGGGGGTTGAAGCTGATTTTTTTCTTCTTCTTGTGTAATTGGGCTGTATTACTGAATTTTAACGTCATTTTTTTATTAAATGACCTGCTCTACTTATAAAGTGAATGGCTTTCAGAGGCGAACTCTTGCTAACTCGTAGTCTTTTTCTTCTCTCGGTTTGTGTACTGGGTTCCCCTTCCTCATTTTGCAATGGATCGTTACTTTTTAACTTAAAAAATGGCAAAGACCCTATACTTATCGAATTGAGTCCCTATACTTATCGAAGTATTTCAGATTTTTACACAATGGAAAAAGAACTTTCCATGTCTTGAATTCGCATTCCCACTCTGGTCTCTGAATGCCAAAGACTAATCCAGAGAAGGGCTTCGCCATACTACAGTGATTATGTCACTGAAAATAGTAGACGGCCGAAGTGTGAAGGTAACGGCTTCAGGTCCCATGGCGCGGCTGTCGATCTAACAGTCTGGAGTTTTGGTAGTATTTCTCCAGATGTAACGTAAATACGCGTTAGAGCCCCTTATAAAGTCCTCCTGCCAAGTCACTCTCCATCCTTGGCAGATCGCCCTAGCGTAGCGTTGCCACAAACAGAGAAGGAATGCTATACACATAAACGGAATCTCTTTCCAAGAGGCATGCAAACTAATGCAGGAAAGTAACGATGGAAAGAAATAGAATGGCATTTCATTTTGGTATTTATTTCTTCAACAGCGGGAAGCCAGCTAGGCCATGTTTCAACCTGGAGACACAAATTCCTTTAATTACAGAATAATGAACATTATTTTACCAGTTGGGCAGTGGTAATGTACGGTGCTAGTATAACTATAAAGTAGAGAATTTGCACTCTGTCCTAATACACTGAATACCTTAGTGCACGCTAAATCTATGGCTCAGAAAATTCTTTCGACAATCGTTAAAAATCGCCCTCAAATGATGTCACATTCAGAGCCCGACTAAGCCAGCAGGAGGCCGGGATTATGATGTATGCATCATGAATATCCACAAATACCACATTATAGTATCATTTTCGATGCTTTCATTAGACCCAGTACTATAGTCAGGGTTTTAAAATTGAGCTCTTTAGCCCCGACGAAGGGCACCCCCACCCCTCGACCTTGATCCCACGTGCAGATAATTGGCCGTAATCCCCCAACAACAACAACAATTGAGAATACTATACTCGATTTAACAACCTATGAATTCTTTTAATTAAATCATAAATGGCTACAAAATTAGGCAGCATGCAAGCTTTGCATAGCTCTTCTCTTTGCATTTGCCACATAATTCCTAAATAACTTTTCCCAAAGCAGAAAGACCTTATAACCGAGAACCCTGAGCAGCTGCCCCGCCTGATCCTGCCTCAGTCAGGCTCTGGTCACACTTGGCAGGAGGGAGTGGACTTCGTGAAATTGTAGACGGGACAAATGGGGAAAGGCAGGGGTCAAATACAAAGGGCATTCCATAAAAACTGAGAGTAAAATCATAAAAAATCAAGAAATATGTTTACAGCAAGAAACACATCATTCTTTTTCAAAATACCTACCATCAGATGATATGCAACGGTCTCATCATTCAACCCACTTTTCAAAACAAGTAGAGAAGCCCTTTTCTGGAAGCTGCTTCTAAGAACCCTCCACTGCTTAAATAACTTCGGAATCTGTGTTAAATTTTGAGCCACGGAGCCTCTCCTTCAGCGTTGGAAACAGCCAGAAATCGCATGGTGCAAGATCTGGACTGTAAGGGGGATGTGGCACAATTTTAATATTGCATTTCCTATGATATTGCTGAACAGAAGTAGCGACATGCGGGCGAGCATTATCGTGAGGTAATGTCCAATTCCCTACCAGTTCATCTCCATTTCTGTAGGGCAAATAAAACAGTTCTTTAAACAACCACGGAACTAAGAAAATAAAATAGTCTGCTTCGTTTTGAATTTTGTATAAACGCACAGTTAACAGTTTGAAAAAATCGCCTGCACTTCTATTTTTTAGTTTCGCGGTGTTGCCACTACATAAAAAAATAACTCTCAGTTTTTATGAAATGCCCCTTTGTATATAGAAAAAATGTGTGACATCATTCATGAACGGCGCCTTAGCTGTTTCTCAATGCCCTCGATATTTCGATCTTCTAATGAGAACCTAAGTGTTGGAAAGAGTATCTTGGAAGAGCACAAGTAGCTCAGGAAACTCACGAGAATATCGGTTACATGATCTGCCCTCACCCCTTGAATACAACTGTCCTTGAATTAGCCCTCTAATCACATTGGATATCATATGATACATTTTCTAACTACCTTTCAATAAACCTTAATTTGACAAAAAAGGATTAATGGGGAGGGTCTTTTGGGGATTTTCTTAAATCCCCAAGAGAAATCCTCGCGTGGATGGGAATTTCTTTTTCCCACCCGAGGAAAAAAGAAATTAATGTAAAAGATCTTATTTTACTTCCATAAAGTGGATGTGTACGTTAATCTTCCAACTAGCCGCCCTCTCCCACAAAATTGCATCAATCAGTCACTGTACTTTGACTGTAATATTTTCTTTATTTTTTACGAAACTAAGTTTTAACTGTTTGTAAATAAAATTTGGAGAAATAGGTATGCAAAAACGAACTAAATCTTCAGATCTAAGAAGGAAAATTAAAGGAATGTGAGGCCCTCTATCTGAGGTGTAGATTTCCAATTTATTTTAAGTTGTAGGCCTAACTTGCTGGGGGAATGGGGGCTATTGTCCCCGGCCAATGTTACCATGATGTTACCTGCCTAGCAAGGCCGTAGCTAAGGGGGCAGGGGGGGGAGGATTCAAACCCACCCCAAAACTTTCAGGAACATGTATTACTATTTGTAAAGGGGTATTTAAAACCTGCCACATTAAAACCCTTCCAGACATTTTTTCCTGGATGCGGTATTGGGCCTTAGTATGATTTACTAGACGCTGAGTAGAAAATGAGATCTTTACTTAAACAACAGCAACGTAATTGAATATAATAATCTCAGATTATGTTTAAAGTATGCTTGCACATTTTCTTTAATAATTCATTTAGTGTAATAATCAGCAGATAGTACAAAAAATGTACAACAGTTGTTCAAATTTTATAATTGGATTTCGGTATCTAAAAATAAAATTAATAGAATACATTAATGTACTAACTGATCACGAAAGAGTTTGGTTAGAAGAAGAATATAATTGATCTATTAAGCGGCTTAAACATAACTCCTACAATTGCGGAATGAATTTCGGAAAACAATTATGAAATTTTGTTTACTTATTAATTATTATCGTATTAGTCATATTGAATTTAACTTTTACTTATTATGCCTTCATTAATCCAAACATAAAAATTTTGTACTTTTTATTTTTATTTTTACAATTTTAATTTTAATTTTTTCTTTATAAATGCGTATGTGCCAAGGACGTAGGAAAAAAAAAAAAAAAAAAAAAAATTCGAGGATAAGGCCAAAAGGCAGAAAAGGTAGAATTTTTCACAAAAATTCTGGCTTATTGATATCCAATTCGTCAAATTCAAATTTTCGGGGGGGAGGGGGGGAGGCAGGCTCCTGTGGCCTAGCCCTTGGTTATGTCCCTGGTATGTATAGAAAGCAACTAAGAATTCTTTCTAAGTTCAAATTATATTCGATAATGAAGTAATATTTCGTCGCTAGATAGCAGCACCTACTGGTGAAAGTCTCTGACTTGATTTTGCTTTTTGTTTACACTACCGTCATTAGATGGCAGCACTAAAAATATGTTCCGTCGTTTTTCTAAATTTTTGCATATAAATGTCATGGAGATAAAAATTTAACATTTTTCGACTTTCTGGATGATTTTTATGCATTTACTAATCTATGCAGTGAAGTAACGTAAATCAGGAGGCTTTCCCTCCCCCAACAGCACAGATATTTTTAATTATAACACCGAATCTGTATCTTTTCTTCTTTTTTACTTAATGATACCTTAATTATTATTATTCATATATATATATATATATATATATATATATATATATATATATATATATATATATATATATATATATATATATATATATATATATATATATATATATATGTATGTATGTATGTATGTATGTATGTATGTATGTATAATGAAAATATGCTGAGTTGATGATTGAAAAAATTCATAATGAATTTTTAACATGAGTTTAAAATTCAGTTACGTATACGTGCACAGAGCTATGTCTTTTCATTTGAAATGACTATAGCAATATTTATTTTTTTTCTGCAAACACAAAAACCTTTTACACTTTGGTACATTTTTTATTCAAATAAGTTTTATAAAAACTAAAACAATAAATTTGGCTCGAATAACTATTATAGATTTTATTTTAAACAATAATGAAACTTATGAACATGATTTGTGCTGTGTTGTGTTAGCACAAAATTTATCTCTCTTAGGGGAAGGGGGGAGTGGGGAAGTGTACAAGGCAGAGGATTTTTTAAGGGAATTAAATCTGATTTAAATTGCACACTCGACAAATTCAAATTGTATCTTCACTAGCTGTGCATTGCAATGTTCTCTTTTTAAACGGCAAATTTAAAAGAATTATGCAACATTCAAAATAAATCTCCGGCGTACTTAAGGCTTTATAAAAAGTTGCAAATTAGGAATATAAAATATTGTTATAGAATACCGCATGTATGCAGTATTTTTTTTTAATCTTTTCTAACTAAATTGAACTACATAAAATTGTGCAAAACATTTTTCCGAAAATTTCTTGATATATTAAAATTTACTACTTATAAAATGCATATAACAGTTTTTAAAGTAACATTCTGAACTTTCTCGAATTTGAAAAACAATCTATTGTTGGCAGATGGCTGAACTGTGAAGGTCAAGGATTCTGGCCTAGTGTGCGACTTTCGTTCTAATGTTCTAGCGTTTTGGGCGGTTACAAGTTAGAACACACGTTAACTTTGCGAATACAAGTTAGAACTCCTTAAAAATTCATCCACATAACTAATGCCTTCTAGGCAAACACCCCTTGCGTAGCTTTAACTCAATGTACACATACACGCAATTTGTTGTTTATAAAATTGCCACAGGTAAAGATTTTTTTTTTCTTTTTCTTTATGGTGAACTTTATAATCAACTGCCTTGAAATGTAAATACCGACCTTTATTTCTCTATTTTCAGAGTTATTCGAAGACAGATAACAGTGGATAACTCATTCCTACCCATCAAGATTACACAATCTGCTGAACTGAATATAAATCAAGTGCCTTCCATAACAGTGATATTGTAGTGTGAAAAAAAAAGGCAATAAAATTAATAGTTTTTATACATCATCATTGTAATACATTTCATCTAAATGTCATATGTAAAAAAATAATAACTGTATTTATATTTAATTTTTGACTGTGTAAATATTTTTTTTTAATAAACATATGAAAAAATGAGAGTTAGTTTCCATTCTTTCTGTAAGAGTGTTTAGCTATAACTATTTTCTGAATACGTTATATAAGTTTCTCAACGCAAATAGAAATTGAAAAAAGATATATACCGCTAGCCCCTTAATATTTTATTCTACTTATCAATCAATTAATGTGTATGTGTATTTACATACTTTTTTTTTTCACAGCTTGGATATTTGCCACCCAACGCCACTTTGTCATCCTTCAGTAATTTACGTATGCACATTACCGATAACCATTCCTCATTGAGTTAGCCATGAAAACACTTCTCTGTATTTTTTATGCATATTCCTTCGTCGAATGGCATATTTAGTTCCACAAAATATTTCATCTTGGCCTTACGTGGGAATACCCAAGCTGTGCCTTTTTTTTTTTTTTTTTTTTTTTTTTTTTTTTTCGGGGGCTTGTTTGTTTGACTGTTAAAAGCACATTTTTGTTCCTAGAAGTAAATTTTAACTATGTACGTCCAACAATAAACTAAATGTGCACATATTGTAATGAACTAAACTCAAGCATTCGACATTAAGCTAAATGTGCTCATACGGTACTAAACTTAAGCACTGGATGAAAAACTAAATGTAAGCATTCAACCATAAACTAAATCTAACCATTCAGTAATAAATTAATGCGCGCATCCAACAATAAAGTAATAGACAAATCTAGTAATAAACAAAACAAAAAAATTCAAAAATAAACTAAGTATGAGAATTAAAAATAAATTAAATATAAACATACTACAATAAACTAAATATTCGTCATTAACATTTTTATTTCTCTCTAATGAAACACATTTTCCACATTAATAATTTTTCTTCCATTAAAGCCATCATGTTGTTATCTACATAAAATTGACAACGTTTATCGGTTACAACGCATACTTGCTTCGGTACGTTTTAACCGATTTCGACTGCATAACCATTACAGAGATAACAAGAGGCAAAATTATTCGTATTGAAGTCATATAAGGGCCTCACCATGGCACAGTGGTTATATCACTGAAAATGGTAGATGACCGAAGTGTGAAGGTCCCGGGTTCGGGTCCCATCGCGCGGTTGTCGATCTAACGGTCTGGAGTTTTGGTAGGTTTTCTCCAGATGTAACGTGAATACGCGCTAGAAACCCTTAGAAAGTCTTCCTACCAAGGCATCCCTCATCTTGGGCAGATACCCTCGCGCAGGTTTGCCTTAATCACACACACATAAAGTCATATAAGACTCCAAGGGCGGAGGGGGCGACCGCCCCCTCCGAGAAAAAAGAAATTAATGTAAAAGATCCTATTTTACTTCCATAAAAGGGATGTATATGTCAATCTTCTAACTAACCACCCCCACCGACAAACCAACCGCCCCCCCCCCAACAAACTTGCAATAATCCGCCACTGTAAGACTCAATAATTTTGTGAAAAACACTAGAAAGATAGAATTCAAATGTGTCCCATGTGTTTTTCTTTTCAAAATTATTATTTTTATTATTATTTAATTTATGTACATAAAAACCAAGTACACGATTGTATTTACAATAGAATATATACCCTTATAAAGTTACAATGATTTATTTATCTTTGTATAGAAAAACTATTCTATAACAGTCAACAGAGTTCTTAATGTATACATTACATAGTTCTCATAAAAATACTGAAAAAAATAAATAATATACAGAACTTTGATATTAGTTATTGGTCAAAGGAGAGAAAACAAATTATCAATATTTCTTAGAGCTTTTCTGTGTACAAAAATGTTGGCTTCTGTTTATCTTTTAACTTAACCAAATGAAACAATTAAAAGATTTTCTCCTTAATAAACGATGTCCTTACTATTCTATTAATTTCTCATTAATAATAATAATTATAATAAGCATTTTTTCCTCTTTGCTGTTAATGCAACTGATTTAATTAATTTAAAACTCAACTAAAAATTATTATTTTAAAAGTAAATTTTCCTTATGTACTGCTGATATGAATACTTAGTTTACTGTAAATTCTCCATTTCCCACTTATGCCCTTCAGCATGTGTTTTTACTTGCCAGACTTTATAAAAATGGAGAGTGAGAATTTTACCTCTACAGAACAAGCTTTTGTGGTTCATTTGTTTATTTACTTATTTATTTATATATCTTTTGTCCTCTCAAGTAGCTGATAGGGGGAAAATAAATAACCAATGGGATGAGCGATCGCAGCAAAAGAGGAAATCTTGGCTTGCGTTGCTTTTCCGGTGCTCGGAGTGCATATCTTCTTTTTATCGGGGTTTGGGGATTATGAATGCTAGTGCGTTTATCTGTTATGAAGCAGTGACTTTCTAATACATCAAGCATTTTATTAGCCATTATCACCACGCCACCAAGTCTTCTGATAGGATCGTTTGTAAAACGATTTTAAATCAGTCATTTTTTCCGTAAAAAGCCTCCTAGTAAGGTCTTTCGGAAAAATCTGTCGCTATGATCAAGGACTTTAAACTTTTTTAGTAAGAAAATATACACATATCTATACATATATAGAGTGTGCCTGAACTTCGTGTACAAACGGGAGGTAGATAAAATCGGTAGGGACTATAATTACATAGGAAATCATGGGTGGAAATCGATAGGTGGCGCTGAATGAGTGCTCTCAAGATCGGAACGTGTGGCTTTCTCATTGTCATATCTGCCAACTTTTATGGTTTTTTCCCGGAAGATTATCTACTACTAATTCCTTTTTTAGTGATTTGATGCTTGGATAAATCCATATTTTTAACATAAAATAAAACTGTTTGAAAATCGTCCTTGATAATCTTCCGAGAAAATCGTAAAAGTTGGTAGATATGGTTTTTTGTCTTGTTTTATAGCAAACCTTCATGAGGGGCATATGCCTTAGACAGAGGACTTTTTAAATGGTTCTAACGCGTATTCACGTTACATCTGCCGAAAATCTCCCCAAACTCCAGGCTGTTAGATCAACAACAGCGCAACAGGCCCGAACCCGGAACCTTCACACTCTGACCATTTACAAGGCTCACTATTTTATCAATTCGGCCATGATGGGGTGGATCCCAGACAGTACATAAGCTTAAATCAAGCTTGACATTTGGCTTGGCAATGTAAGGTTGGCTTAAGCTGGATTTTCACTTGCAAAGTGCGGTGATGGCGCCATCTGTGAAAGAGAATGGACATTAATTGTCTAGCGTCCTCAAATTTCCTGAAAGTTCGTAAAAGATGCGTTTTAACGGGGATGGGTTTTTTATTACCAGTGCCATATTACCGGCAGGGCAAACGGGGCAACTGCCCAGGGCCTACAGATTTTAGGGCCCAAAAATCTTACACATTTGTAATTTTAAAATATAATTACAAAGGATTAAAAAAAGTTCAGAAGTTAAATAATTTTTTTAATTATAAAGTATGAACAATGAAAATAATTCAAATTTACATTTGTATAAATTAATTTAAACTTATTTTTAATTCTTCGAAATACTCTATATTAATATAGCATACCAATATGTAGGAAAATAACCACATTTGTAAAGAGAATTTTTAGCGTTAAATAATAGCAAAATTTTTCAATTATTTGTTATTTTAAGAAATATTTACAAAAAGGACTAAAGTGCTTGTATTCCATACATGTTAGCAACTGTGATATAGCATTTCGAAGTAACGATTAACTATCTGTTTCTTTCATTTCAGATTACTTAACACAAAATTTGTGTTAAGTAAGTAAACCCCTTCTATTTTTCCAAGTATGGAAATTCTTCAAAATAAAATACAATTATACTACGAAATTGATTTCAAAATCACACATAACATTATTTTAATTTTGATGCATCCCATGGAAAAATAAAAGAAACAAATAACACATCGCCCACTTATAATCTGGCGAGACGCCTCACCATGGCACAGTGGTTATGCCACTGAAAATGGTAGATGGCCGAAGTGTGAAGGTTCGGGTCCCATCGCGTGGCTGTCGATCTAACGGTCTGGAGTTTTGGTAGGTTTTCTCCAGATGTAACGTGAATACGCTTTAGAACCCCTTAGAAAGTCCTCCTACCAAAGCAACACCCCTAGGCAGATCGCCCTAGTGTAGCGTTGCCATAATCACACACATTAACAACAACAACATAATCTGGCGAGAAAACAACGTGGTAAGTCACTTCAAACTAATTAATCCTGTGATAATTTTATTTTTGCTAAACATAATTTAATTCATTTTTCTTACATTATCATTCCTTATACAGCCAATGTTGAAAATGTTCGCGCACAGATAGGGTTTTCCAGAGAATCCTTGGAAGCATCGATGTATTAAAACAAATCATAACTGAAGAAATCTCGTCAATAAAAACTAACAATATTGCGAAGTGCGTTAAAGAACTTAGTTCGACGTGTTCGACGTGTTTGCATTCAAAATGGTGGCGAACATTTTCAACATTTGCTTTAAGGAATGATAATGTAAAAAAATTGAACAAAACTATGTTTTTTCCAAAATAAAATTATCACAGGATTAAATAGCATTGTTCTTATGCGTTTCCAGTTTTGTTTTACCTCACAAACAAAGATGTAACAGTCCAACAGTGTTGGAAATTGTCTTCCACGCTTAAACAATTATACTTGTGTTATTTTTAATAGTTGCCACATGTGTCATATTACAGGGTAATGAGAAAAACCAACGGGTACACTTTTAAATTGATCACCTTGCATTACATACCTTTATTTATTCCTTTACAATAATTTAGATATCAGTTTTCAAAATTATTTTAAAGACATCGGGTTTTATTTTAAACTTTATTTTCATTTATTTATTTATTTTCCACTATTTACACCGCAAGCTTCATTATCTATGCATATCAGTATTTGTACACTGCTGGCCACCCAAATTGCAACACCAAGAAAAACAAGAGATATCACAACAAAATTTATTGTGTAGATAACATGTTGACCAAGTAACAAATGATTAAATTCACAGCATTCTATGAAGCGTGGTTCCTGCCAAAATCAGTACCCAGAGTAGCCGCCGTTGTTGGAGATCACAGCTGCCACACGCCTCGGCATTGATTCAAAGAGACTTTGAATGTGTTCTTGGGGTACAGCAGACCAAGCAGCTTCCACACGTTGCCAAAGTTGATCTGGTGTGACAGCTGGGGATGAACTCTGGGTCAGTCGTTGAGAAACCATGGACCACATGTTTTCTATCGGCGAAAGATCCGGAGAGCGCGCCGGCCAGGGAAGCAATTCAATCTGGTGATTGACGAAGAACCCTTGGACAATGCGTGCCACGTGTGGCCGTGCATTATCCTGCTGAAATATGGCTGTTGGCAAGCCCTGAAGGTAAGAAAGGACAACTGGCTCCAACACCTCGGAGATGTAGCGCTGGCTGGTTAAAGTACCGGCAATGCGTACTAGAGGAGTGCGAGAGAGATATCCGATACCGCCCCATACCATAATACCCGGTGCAGGACCAGTGTGACGGTGCATAATGCAGCTGTTCAGCATCCTCTCTCCACGGTGTCTCCAGACTCGAATCCGACCGTCGTGGTGTTGCATACAGAAGCGTGACTCGTCAGTAAAGAGAATTTCATTCCATTCTGTCGTCCACATCCTTCTTTCATCGCACCATTGGCGGCGGAGACGTCTGTGGTTCCGCGTCAGAGGTAGACAAAGCAACGGACGTCTTGCGGACAGACCATTCTGCTGTAAACGACGTCGAATGGTACGCGCAGACACTGGATGATGCGTTACAGACTGAATCTGCTGTGATATGGTTCGTGATGTGACTGAGCGGTCCGTCACTGCCATGCGTACAATCTGCCTGTCATCACGTGACGTGGTGCACTGAGGTCGATGCGGTCGATCACGTCTGTCCGCCGTACCCTCCTGCACCCAACGATCACATATCCGCATCACAGTTGTTTGGTTTCGTCCAATACGACGACCGATTTCCCTGAAAGATAACCCACAATCTCGGTATGCCACTATCCTTCCTCTGTCAAACTCGGATACTTGATCAAAAGATGATCGTTGTTTCCTACGAGGCATAATTTATCGTTTTTTCGAAAAAAAAGCAAGAAAAACACAATTGCTGTACTTGAAACCGTCGAAATCTCCAAGCCTTAAATAGCGCTTTGAGGTGGCGCCACAGGCGCGCTTGATGTGCGTCTGCGCTGAAATTCTAATCATTTGCATATCTCACCTCAGCTAATGCATGTTGTAAATTTCATATTATTTGCATGCTTCCTTCAGGGTGTTGCATTTACGATGGCCAGCAGTGTATTATTTTCTCTTAACCTCCAATACTTTAAAGGAACGCTTTCACCATTCTCACAGCTTTCATAGCCTTCAACCTCCCCCCCCCCCCCACCCAAAAAGAATAATAATAATAATAATAATAATAATGCTAAAGGTAACATCCTGCTTTATTGCCCACTTGTTTGGGTCAAATGAGCCCTTTTTTCTGAATTAGTCACTCTTCACCGTTCGAGTGTAAAAAATTTACACGAGACTGGCTGTGGGTATGAAAAAAGTGCGGCGCGTTAAGGGTTTGCTTTCCCTGTAACTACCCGCTTCAGTGGCGTATATAGATTTTCATTTCGGAGGGTTCCTATCTAGTGTTTCTCTTTTTTTGTTGTTGTTGTTTGTTAGTTCGTTCGGGGGGAGAGGGACATTATCTGGATGAAAACTGTTTGCTAACAGAAACTCAAATATTTTTACCAAAGTCATTCAAAACTAGTCAAAGTTAACTAAAAGCATACTAACTAAATAATAATACAGTAGACGCCGCTTAATGTAATCACCATTAATGTTATCACTCGTTTAATATTATCAGTAACCTCCGGTCCCGAACAGACGTATTCGATTTAAAGCAAAAGCAATCGCTCGTGATCACTACATCGTTTAATGTTATCAAAGTTCCGGCCAACTGATTCCTTTTCGATGACAGATTCAAAGCGAAGTTAGTAAAAATCTGATTATATCTGATAGGTCATCATATCATAATTTCATTACCATTGGCGTAAATTAGCATATAATATTGGAGGGGAAATGTTTCCCACAGTCGAAAATAGTTTCAAACTGACTTTTCAGTTTTTATGGTGGGGGAGAGGGGGCTATTGACCTCTTCTTGCCCTTAGTAACTTATGCCTTTGTTAATTATGTTAACGTAAATGTTTTCTGTTGAAATCGTCCTGCCAATACCATTCATATCTGAGTTTTAAAATTTACATTTTTCGTTTATTATAATCAATCGGTTATAGTTATCAAAATCGGATTGGTCCGATGTGATCACATTAAGCGTCGTTTACTGCAATAATAATACGCTCTAAAGCTTCTAAAGTTGGTTTATTTAAAACCTCATTGCTACTGGAGTTAATATAACTGTTTTAAAATATCAGTTTTTAATAATTGTTTTACATTTTCGGGAGAGGACCGGGTTCCAACGGTACCAGTACCGGTCGAAAAGCAAAATTATACCTGCGCACAGTGGCGTAGCGATAAATTTTTCATTGGGGGGGGGGCGACTACTGCAACTCATATATATGTATATAAATATATATATGTTGAGTGTGTGAAGAAAATTCATTTTGTATGACTAAAAATTCCTCATGTGGGGGACCCATGTGCAAGAACTGCATGGACGCCACTGTATGTGCACTGCATGTGCATGCTTGCACTCGCCACTGCATCGGCAAGCGTCCCTTTCAATAAAAATGTGTGCAGATATATCGGCATACACTACATATATCGATAGATGTACTGTACTTAATATGAGTGCGAGAAAAGTCCTAACAACATCTTATTTGTCGAACAAAAGCTATCAAAATGTATTCAAATCGGTAATTTGCATTTAAAATTACATAAAGATGTAAGAATTTACCACATTATTTATTACAGTTTTTCAAATCACAGCGCCCCGCTCTAAATCGCATGTGTGCAACCGCACATGCCTTAGGTTTTGGCACCCACGTTAAATACGCCACTGGCCCACTTGACCATCCCCTTGCTACGCCGCTGTTTGTAGTACAGTGACCCTTCGTTATATCGCGCTTGTCGGGAGACAAGAAAAATGCGCGATATATCCGAGGGCGCGATATAACGGACGGAGATGGGGGAGGGGTGATATGATAAAACTTTACTTTTATGGACCTATGCTTTTAAATATAATAAAATTAATAGTATATGTGTACTGTAATAAAAGATATGCTCTTAAACTAAAACAATAGAAGTTTAATTTTTTAGTTTTATTTTATGTACAAATATACGTTTCATTTCCTGCTTAAAAAATGATCCAGGGTCATCTGATTTGAGTTTTCTCTCATATCCTACTTTTCCCCAAAGGAGCGAAAATTAATTAATTGTACAGGATGGCTATAATTAAACTGCAAGTGTTCAAGGGGTGCTGGAGAGAAAACTACCAGGAATATTCCAGTGAAATTTGGTATCTACATTTTTCAGATCATGCGCACAGCCAGCTGTCGTCAGAAAAGGGTCTCTAGATCTGTGGCACGCGATGAACGTTTCGATCGTCCGCCATCTTGCTGGTAGTTAAGTCGAGCGATGGCAACGGCTGCCCTTTTTTCAGAATTGGGAAAGGGTTGCGCCTCAAAGGGTTAACTGACTTTTTCAAACTTCAATGAGAGTACTGTAGTATATTTGTGCAAAAAGAAAATTTCTAACAAATTATTTTGCTCAATTTATTGTTATGTCAAGTAGAAAATAACACCTTTTTTTAACTACAACGAAAAGTTTTATTTGATTTAATATTCATGAAAAATTCATTCCAATTAATTTATAAATAAAAACCTGGAAATGTAACAATGCCTGGTAGTACCACTCCAAAACAAACTTTTTACCACCATTATCCCAAAATTCTGAAGAATTTATACTCAAAATAAGTAATAAAATTTACGCCTTTGGTACGATAAGCTTGAACATTTTCATAATAATGTTAACAATAAGTAAATAAATAACGAAGGTAAATAATTGCGCTATTTTAAAAATTAAAAATATCTATTCCTTGTCGCTCCCTGATTTTTAAGGGGTTTTTTTTTTTTTTTTTTTTTTTGTAATTTTCGCCTGATGCAATATCCGAAGGTGTAACGATATTGAAGAAGGTATAGCACTATAAGTAAGATCTACGTCAATTTGATGTCACGAATTTAAAAATACGTTTGAAAGTCAATTAGATAAATCAGGATTCAAAGTGAAAATTTGTCTCGAACAAACTGATTTCGGAATTTTTGATTTCAGTTACTTGGAGCATCTCTTTGAGATTATCAATGAGGATTTCCATGTAAAATCAAGCAATGATCACGACAACATATCTTTAGATATTGATGATTTTTCGTTTATACATATAGCACTATCACAGTAGATAGTAAATGTACAGCTGCGGAAAAAAAGAAGTCCCACTTGTTCTTTAATTTCGCCGTCGTTCGTTGTACAGCAAAGTTATATATACCATTCGTTTGCAAATAACGCATACTTTAATTTCCTTTTAATTTAATTTGCATAAGGGGCCGTCTTCATATTTAATTCTGCATCAACTTCGTTTTTCTCTATGGCAGCACTGCATTTTGACTTTATTAAACGAAAGAAAACCTTCAAATTACCCTAAATATTAATTTTCATCAATTTTCTACGATAATTTCCGGAGATATTGCGAATTATTTTTTGCGCGTTTTTAAGGGACTTTCTGCAAATTGAAAAGCGCTATTTGTAGGTTCCGAACTTTTCACCTTTCATTCGTTTCGCTCGCGAGAGTTAAAAGAAATTACTATTATTTTCAAGGAAAATATTGTTACCATCTCTCTTAAAGATTTTTGTACTGAGAATATGAAGGGTAGAAAGTAGAATGTTCGGTCAGAGGTCCAAATGACCAGTGAGTTCATAACTTCCTTGGTTCGTACACATGTTTTAAGGGGAAAATGCAAAACGACTGCTCACGATTTTGAAAATCTTTCTAATTTTGAAATTGTTATTGAGTATTTCCCTTGATGGTTCTCTAACAGAGGTATTCTCCAGACAGGTTTATTCGGGGTTCGTCCTCGGATAGGATGAAAAGGCGAAAATCCTTATTATCGAGACAGAGTTATTCGTCAATGTTCCTTCATTCAACTCCCGCATGGTACCACTCTCAACCCTGCCCTACTGGCGTATTATCTGAGGATTGTCGGCAGTTTCGCGCCTGAAATTAAACAAACAGCTTAGCTGGCAATATGATCTGTATGCCTTTGATGATATTGAAATGCTGGAATTCACCGCGACGACTAATTTTATTCTAAGATTCACGAAAGGAAATATATTTATCACTTTTTATACTCATTATAGGTAATAGAAGTGTAATTAGTATTCAGCACTTTTTATAGATTACTGGCTACATTATTCTAGAGAAAGTTTAAAACAAAAAACATTTTTTTTTTTAGAACAACACAGTAATTATTAAAATGTAAAAATTACTTCCAAAGAATAGATAATTAGTTACCGAAATATTGAAACATAATTCGGTAATGTAAAGCAAAATAAATAAATTTAAAAAAAATATTCCTCCTGTATTTACCAAAGAAAAAATTATCAGTTTACAAAATATTTTGAAGTTGAAAATTGACAAATATGCTTCTCCCCCCCCCCCCACACACACACACATTTGGTGGCGTTGGGGCCAGTGAACAATTATTATGATATATTTTAAATCCCTTCCGAAACAAAATTGATTAGCTTTTCAAAATAATAATACGAAAAAAATTTTAAATGTGTATCATACATCATTATTACTCACTCGTGTACTATGAAATGTCCGATTTCAGTTCATTCATATCTAGTGTATTATTTCTGTGCTTTGTGAAATAAGATATCAGGATGGTAAAATAGTAACACACTCCCACCCCATTTTTTTTCTATTTAATTTTTTGTTATTAGTTCGCTTTTTAATTAAGACCAACATTTTGCTGCATTGTGAGATTATTTACTCTGTGAAGCATTCTAACAGTGAATTAAAACAGAAACAATGAATTGTAGGATATCTTTAAACTGTAATATTATTCTAAAATGTAACTGCCTGTGCTGCCAGTGTCGTTCATTTACTGTGGATTTTAATTACTTTCACAATTAAGTATTTATTAGGGATCTAAAGCGCCCATCTAATTTCTTTCATGCTGTGGTACTTTTGAATCAAGGACAGCTCTAGAAAGGGGGCTATAGCCTATACTTACAGAACTTTTCAATTTCTTTTTCTTGACATTTTCCACGCCTTTTTCTAAGAACATTGCATATCAATTGCATTCTTTGCACTAAATTCACTCTTCAGGCTTTCAGTGAGAGTTTAATATTTGAGATTTAACTAAACGTGCTATAAAGCAAACAAATTTTCGTAAACCATTGTCTGTCACATTGAATCCAATGATACCCCCCCCCACCCGAAAAAAAAAAAAAAAAAGTTCTGCCAGGAATCGCCTGTGTTGAATATTGTCTCTTTTTAAGAAAGGATATTCTATGAAACCTTTATTATTGTAATTATTAAGTGGAGAGTTTGTATTACTTATACATTTTGAATTAAAATCTTAAGAATAAATAAATTTATTCCCTTTTATCATGCAAACAAATATTTAAAAAGGTTTTTTTTTTTTTTAAACAGATAACTGCTTAAATTAAGCAGCCATTGCTTAGATTTTTAGGGGGTGGCGGGATGTCCAGAGCCTCATTATGACCAACAGGAGCCCCGGGCATTAATTAATTTGGGGCCCCCATCTATGAAATTTGTTTTATTTTTCATAAAATTTTGATATAAAAAAGGATATTTCAGAACAACATTTAAAAATGGAGGCCCTTTCGAGCCGGGGGTCCTGGACAAAGTCCCGATTTGCCTATGCGATAATAAGGTCCTGGGGATGTCGATAAACTGCCAACTCAAATACTGGTTTTTACCAACTTATTTATTTTTTTATCAACTATATTACCAACTTTGCTTTTGCCAACTGGATTTGCATAATTTTGCCAAGTGTACCAGAAAAAAAATAGTAAATTACAATTTTAATTATTATTTTTTTTTTTTTACCAAGTTTGCCAACTAGGTATCTAATTAGGTCAAGTATGATAGAATTTTGGGAGTGCCCTACCCCCCCTCCCTTCAGCAAAGGCCCTCAAATTTAGGTTTAACATTTGTCTTATGATAAACTGGCTTTTGTTGTCGAAAGCAGATCTTAGCTTAGAATCAATATTAAAATTCGTATTGTGGCCAAATGTTGTACTTTTATTTGGAAGTGATTGATCCTTTGTATTAACGTCTAAGTGCACTAAACAAGGAAAAAATATTGAATACCGGTTTAACCTGCTAAACAATTTATCTGTGTAGCATAAATTTTCTTATAAAGGAAAACAACAGAAAATAAATAAATTTTCATTTCGATAGTTTAGAAATTTTCATGGGATTTAAAAACTATTTAGTTTTCATTTAACTTGAAATAAATAGCATACCAGTAAATTTTGTAACATTAAAAAAATTGCTATTTTAAAGTTTTGAGTTTAACTAAGAAATAAAAATTAGCAATCAACAAATGATACAACAAAGTAAAAATTAATTATTAAGAAAAATAACAACGGAAAAATATCTGTCACCAAATAAAATACCCAATTTAAAAAAGAGCTACGAAGATTTGGAAAGAAACAATAAAGAGAAAAGAATTAAATCACAAGCTAGCCCGCCAACAGCCGCAATACGAAACCATGTGGTCAACTAGCACTTGTAAACACTACACATACACACGTGATGCATCCCTACCAATCACGGCTAGTTTCACATCCCACACTCTGAAAAAAGAAGCTTGCTCTTCTTGGAAAGGGGATTGTCGTGGGGTCGTTCAAGCCTCTCTTGATCCGCTTTTGTGAATACCGTTTTGGAATGTTGGCAGGAGTGAGAGGCCGTTCTCTGCTCTTCTGACTGCAAGCATGAATGTTACCCAGCTACGGTCGAACTAGAAGAATGGTTCCATGATTGAAAATTTATTTGTTTGAATTTCGTGTAAAAAACACAATTACTTTTTTGCTGAGACAATATTATCCCTGTGTTTGTTATTTCACTTTCTTCATTTAATATCATCGTCTGCAATGTGCAATATTCTTATAAGACTTTTGGGGGTATTTTAATTTACTGTCAGATGAAAATTTAGACAGAAAAACGTGATTTTAAATGTTTGATAAAATATGGGGAAGTCCAAAGACCTAATGTTTCCAATATTCAAAAGGTCAAATTCATGCCTGGAATGTCGAGGATGTTAGTTTTTCAGAAATAGGATGTTGTATTAGAAGACCTATACATCTACTGCATCTAATTCTATAGCTGGAAAATATTTTATTTGGGGGATATGGTAGCGGATGCAACAATAGACGCTTTACAGAATCACCATCAAACTGCAAAAACCTCTAATTTATTTGCTTCAAAATTTTATTTTTTTTAATACCGCTATCTTTTACTGTGTTTTTGCACAAAAGAAATCTAATTTACACTTATTTTAAGCAGTTTTCAAAAAATTGTTACTTAATAAATTTTTATATGGTCCCTTAACTCATGAAAATAACACAGTTTATTTAATATAAATTAAACTACTGAACGGAAAAATTTGAAATTTTGCACAGCCATGTAATATTACTTTCTGCATCTATTTCCATCGAAATTTGGCTAGGTCGCTATTCATAATTTTTTTGAATATTAATTTAATAATTGATATTAATATTTTATTAAAAAATCATAAAAATAGTGAATTATGTTTGGGTCGTTTAGTACGAATAAAAGTCAGCTTCTTATTATCAATATTATATAAGATATGAATTAAACTATCAAAAAATATTTTAACATTGGGGGAGGGGGACTTTGGGTGCTCATAACTCACTCATTTTCAGTTCAAATTTATTGAAAATGGGTATCCAGGGTTAAAATGAGCTAAATTTTTGAAATATGAAGTGAAATCTAGAGGTTGCTATCGGAAAAAAAAAAAAAAGTTGGTGCGATTTTTAATATGTAGATGGCCCCTTATGCAATTTTTAAGCATAGCAAATTAAAGTGTACGTCAATCGTAAACGATTGGTATCTGTAACGTAACCATGGTAATCTGAATCGTAAACACTGGTTGGTTTGCTGTACGACTAACGACGGCCGAAAAAAGTACAAATGGGACATTTTTTTTTTCCGCAGCTGTACATTTTCGGATTTTTTGAAAAAATTATTTTTGAGCCATGAATTTTTGAATTTTTAGGAAAAGTCGGAAATTTTGCGTGGTACAGTAATATTAAGAGGTTGCAGTTCAACACATCGAGACTTACTTCGCTTAAAGAGTTGAAATTTATGTCATTTTGGTAGTGTTCTGAAGTCTTTCATAAAGTATATATATCGAGATCTTGTCAATTAAATTTTTTTTCCTTGTAGATTTTTAAAAAATAATAATTTAAAATGAACTTTTTAATTCTTTGTGAAAAAGTGTATTGTTTAACTTTTTTAGCAATATGCATGCCAAATTTGAAGGCGGTGTTTCTATGGCATCATGGAGGAAAAAATATTACCTATATGCAAATGTACTTTTTGGGCGAGTGGGGTGGGGGATTTCATTGACGATGTAAAAAAAAAAAAAATAGGCTATCACAAGTGCTTAGTTACTTTTAACCCTTTAACTCGCAGTGTTCCCACTCTGGGAACACCAAACTCTGGCGTTTTGACTGTTGCCAGTCACGAAGAATAGATTTGATTTCTATAAAAATAGTTGCGGGTGACATAGCCCCACGAGAATCCTTTACTCTTTAGCACGTCATTTCCCGGAAAAAAAAATGGTCACGATTATTTTTAACAGCACTGACATCCGCTGAAAAATGGAAGAATGCGAGAACAGCTGTATAGATTGCCCAATTGCTGAAAAAGGGGCAGCCGTTGCCATCGCTCGACTTAACTACCAGCAAGATGGCGAACGATCGAAACGTTCATCGCGTGCCACAGATCTAGAGACCCTTTTTTTTTACGACAGCTGTCGGGCACATCCAGCTGTCGTCAAAAAAAGGTGGATCTGTGGCACGCGATGAACGTTTCGATCGTTCGCCATCTTGCTGGTAGTTAAGTCGAGCGATGGCAACGGCTGCCCTTTTTTCAGCATTGGGAAAGGGTTGCGCCTCAAAGGGTTAAATAACATTTTACTATTGAACAAATTAATACATTCAAACAGTTAAACTGCATTTAAAATTACATAAAATTTTTAGTTTTCACTGCATTATTATTTATATTTTTTATCATTTCGGCGCCCCTCTCATCTCAAAATCGCACACGTCGCACTCGCCTTACGCCGGCCCTGAGAAGAGCCAACGGTTTATTCACACACTTTCCGAAACTGCATTCTCTGCAGCTCTTTCACTTTCGCTTTCCCCGCCCCCCAAGCATAACTAACCATTTCCGTTTCTGTTCTTCCAAAGAAAAACGAAAACAAATCTTGGCGATGGATGGAACAGCTGAAGAGAAAAAAACGGACCTTTACAGCAAACAAATCATGATGCTTCTCCGAATATGCAGATTCAACCGGCAATCAGAATGACTCAGGGTGCGTAGTTCGTGGTAACGTCAACACTAATCAGCTAATAGACGTTCTGTTCGCTCACTAGGAAAGTAAATTGCGAGTACATCGTTTAGTTGATACACTTTTACGACTGAGGCATATATTTTGGAGAAATAACGGTTTACTACAGTGGTAAGTAGATATTTTGAGTAATACTTTTGTAAATAGTTATTATTTGGATATTTTTTTCAACCGTAGTGTTATTGATATTATATTTCATACTGAAGTCAGTTTAAAAAGGTCCTTATTCAAAGCACCTAAAATATTGGAGCATTCGTAAACACTCAACCAGAGCCATTGCTAAATTGTCAAATATCGGTTTTCACCAACTTATTTATTTTTTTATCAACTTTTAACTATATTACCAACTTCTTACTTTGTTCAACTCGGTTTGTGTAATTTGCCAAGTGTACCTGAAATAGAAAGTAATTAAGCTAAATGTTTTTATACCAAGTTTGCCTACTAGGTATCTAATTTTGTCAGGTTTAACAGAATTTGCGAATGTTCGGGGGCCTTCCACCCCCCTTTATCAAGGCCCCCCGCAATCGAGTAATATCACTGGTGCAACTACTTTTAGAGTTAGGCTTTCTTAAGCTCTCAGTTTTTAATTTTGTATTCGGAGATATTTTGTTTTTATTTCATTCGCCGTAATAATTATTAAGTACATTAATAATTTCTTGTATTTCTAAAATAATACTTATACAAAGTAAATAAATTTCGTTTAAAGTTTATGTAGTAAAATAATCATTTTTCAGTTTCAAGATTGAATTTGATTCAAAACAAACCGAGTATCTATAATTCATGAAACATATTTATATATAAAATTTCGTTACTTGAATTAAATGCGGCAGTTTTAATTGTTTTATAAACATTTGAATTATTGGTGTTTCAGTTTTATTGCATTCTATATTTATTTATTCATATATGTGAACTATGTCAATATAAATAATTGTCATTAATTATTACAGTTCATTTCATTAAGCATATTCAAAGACGTACATTTATAACTCTGATCAAAATATTTCTTGTTAAACATAATAGTTTATGTAGTAAAATAATCTTTTTTCAGTTTCAAAATTGAATTTGATTCAAAACAAACCGAGTATCTATAATTCATGAAACATATTTTATATATAAAATTTCGTTACTTGAATTAAATGCGGCAGTTTTAATTGTTTTATAAACATTTGAATTATTGGTGTTTCAGTTTTATTGCATTTTATGTTTATTTATCCATATAATTGTCATTATTACAGTTAATTTCATTAAGTATATTCAAAGACGTACAATTATAACTCTGATCAAAATATTTATTGTTAAACATAATTTATAATAGATGATTTTGTTGTATTTTTAATACATTATCTCAACGAATTAAATTTGACACAAGTAGTTTTTCACTGTGGACTGAATTTATCAAAAAATTAAATATAAGATCCTGTCAAACAAAGATTTCTTTCCATCGAAATTCCAAATTATATTTAAAAACAATCATATTTTAAACTGGCCTTGGCATGAAAATCGTTTGTTTGTTTCAGTACGTAAATTACCCACGTCTGGGCATGTCAGGATGGCCGAGCGGTCTAAGGCGCCAGACTCAAGGATTATCCTTGCCTCGATAGCGAGGTTGAGTGTTCTGGTCCACGAATGTGGGCGTGGGTTCGAATCCCACTTCTGACAGATATATTTTTGAATTTGATATTTAATTATACTAATTTAACTTTTCGTTTTATAATTTATTTCACTGCTTAAAATTTTCTTTTCAAAATATTTCAAAATTAATATAAACTTACATGTATTTTTTTCTATTTTAATTTATTTATTCATATTTCTAATAAAATGTACCTTTGAAAGTTAATTAAACGACTACGTAAAACAATTATATTTTTAAGAATTGTTATACGCCGCAGAGAATATTTTATCCGGTTTTATGGAAATTTGACTTCTTTGTTACCCATGATAATTTTCTCTACATATATTTTCCTTGGTCTTTATTTTTATTCTGCATGTTTTTATTTATTTGGTATGTGAGTTAGTGGCTGTAGGACGGGGAATACAAAAAAGTTAAATTTTCATTAGTGTTAAAATATTTTCTGTAGGTCATACTTTAATGTTTCATTTTTTAAAGTGCAATCTTCACAAATTTTTAATTAATGTTTACAGATAGATTGCTGTAGAAGACTTTGAGTAATTTAATTAACATTGAAGAAGTATAAACAATATAATTTTTATAAAATAACAGTTTCAGATTTCTGAAAAAAATCATTCGATGAACTGGACAAAATTAAAAAATAAAAATAGTAGCTTTTACAAAGTTAAAATTGTGAAAATAAAGTGCCAATTGGCACCAAAGAAAGAAAAAAATAAATAACTTGAAAACTTAATTTGAGTAAAACCGGTTTTAAAAATTATTTATGATAATCGATTAACTGTGAATCCTCTATAGAACTGGCACTGAACACATGCAAGCTCTTGTTTCACAGTAGTATTACAAATTTATAGATAATATAATGTATTTCTTTTTCGAAACAGTATTTACTTAGCATTGTTTCATCGACGACTTGATTTTTTTTCCTCAGACAAATAAAATTGGAATTAGAACTGTCAAATTATGAAATATATTTATTATTTAATTAATCTGTAATTGGTTTTAAACTACTCAAATTACTTAACTCCTATGAATGCAATCAACTGGGGCCTTGAAAGCAAAATTATTTGCATGAAAATAAAAAGCAGTAGTGCTGCCATCTAGTAGCTCAAATATGAACGTCCCTAATGAAACTGGCTAAATTTTAGATGGATTAAAACTTCCTTCATTCATTAAAAAAAGAAACACCTGCATATTTTCCGATATGCTCCAGTATCGATCAAAGACTAAATTTTTTACTACCCAAATATAAAATTGCATTTGTTATTTTCGAAATAAGATTATGCGAAAATTCACAATCGTTGTCGAAACTGCGTTCATTCATAAACAAGGAAAATTTATTCTGCTGTCATAAAGCATTAGTTTTCCTCATTTTAGAATTAAAAATGTCATTTATAATACCTTATATTAACTGTTTTCATCGGGCTGAAAATCGTAAGATGTTCAAAAACAACCATAGGGATCTTAAAGACAATTTCAGCGTTGCTTGGAATTAAAACGATAGTGCTGCCATCTTGTAGCTTAAATAAGAAGGTACTTAATTGCATATGCTGAAGCAAATTTTTTTCGGAGGGAAGGACGGGGTACGGGGAGCTATACTATAATTTTGTTAACGAAATTTTAATTTAATGGAAGAGCAGACCTCTAAGCCTGCAGTCTTATTACTTTGTCACTAATCAGAAAATTTTGCTTTAAAGTAGCATTTTGCTTTACCTGAGGCCAATTAAAAAATTAGTCTCTCCCCAAAAAAGATACTGTATACAACACACTTTGTCCTCTTAATTTAAAAGGCCGGTTCATAAAACACTGAACATTGGTAGATGTTGAAGTGTGAAGGTCCAGGGTTCTAGCGTCAGTGGCGTACCCAGAGGGTGTGCAAAGGGACATAGCACCCCCCAAGATTTCCGAAAATTGAAATATTTCAGGTAGGGAAAAAAACTGATTTTTTCAGAAAAAAATTTTTCATCATGAAAGGATTACATGACTCTAGCTAATTGAATTCTTGAAAAAATAACAGAAGTCTTTGATGACTCTAAAAATGTGTCTTTGTGTTCATGAGGCCAATGGTCAGAGTTTGCTGAAGGACAGAGAAGAGGAGGGTGCATCCCTATAGAATATCTATGGAATATTATATTATTTCAATGGAAGATGCCCCCCCCCTCACCACAGTTAGCGATAATCTCTGATTTCGTATTCATACACGGAGAACAGTCAGGAAATTTCATTCAATCCATTTTCTTTTGCTCTAATTGCTAAGTTCGTAATTTTAAAACTTTAAATTCCTTTAAATCTTTTTCTTAATTTTTTGATCCGAGAATGAGTAAAAGGAATGATTTATCGCTTTTAAGTTTGTTTGTTTGTTTTGTTTTTTTTTAATCTGGTGGAAAAAAATTCCAAACACCAATTTGAAGCAGAGAAGTGTACCTTAAATAACAATTTCGAGTAACTCTAATAAAGTTTTGAATGCAGTAATTTTACATTTTAAAGAAAACACTAAGAAATTTTTAGATAAATAAACATTTTAGTTTCACTGAAAATAACCTGATACCTACATATGAAAACAAATTAGAAATATTAAGAATGTTAATGATTATAGAATATCGGCTATGGAAAAAGAAATTATTGGCTCAACAGATTAGATTAACTGCTATAGAAGCTTTACAAGTATGCAACGTTGATACTTTCCCGAATATCCATAAACTTTTAAAAACTTTAGTCACTTTGCCTGTGACAACATGTATTACTGAAGGATCGTTTTCAACTATGAAATGTTTAAAAAACTACTTAAGAAACAGTAAATTTGAAATGCGTTTAAATGGTCTCTGTTATACATGTATAAAAAATGTATTTGTAAGTGAAGAAGTCTTAAATATTTTGCAAAATCAAACAGAGAGAATAAATATAATCTTGTAGAAAATCATATGTATGAAAATTTACTATAACCACTTCTCTTTGACCATTTTAAAGAATTGTGGATATTTTTTCAATCATTAAATGAATTTTATGGAATTTTCAACAATGTAGGATTTCACCGATTCTAGTAAATACGAATTTTTGGTTTTTGTTCTTATGGTATCTTTTCTACTTTTTCCCCATGATCTTCAATTTTGCGACTTTTAATAACTTGATAAAAATTATATTGGTTCTTGAACAGGTTTAAATGGGGGAAACAAGAAACTTATATATGGGCCGTAATTTGGGCCGTCCATGTGTTTTGAGAAGCTCATCTTGAGTTTTCAAACACTTGAGAACTTAATTAAATTGAAAGATTTCAGTATGCTATAAAATTGTTTACTATACTGGTGGCTGCGAAGGGGGGGGGGGGGGGAGGCGGGACTCGAACCTCTATACCTACCTCTATATGGGTAAGCATACTAGCATATTCTTTAGATTTTACCAAGTTGTATATTACTTCTTTCATGGTAATAACGATATGCACCTCCCAAAATGAATTCCTGGGTACGCCACTGTCTAGCGTACCGCCCGGCAGTCGATCTGACGGACTGGAATTTTGGGCAGTTTTCACCAGATCTAACGTTAATACGCTTTAAAGCCCCTTAAAAAGTCCTCTTTGCAAGGCATCTCCCCGCGAGGCTGATAACCTTCGAGCAGCTTTGCCCAAAACAATAACCTTAAATAAAATAACAATATTTTAATTATTAATGCTGCTTGATTTTCTTTTAAGGTAAAAGATGGCTGATGATGAATGTGATGATACGCGAGCTTGCCCAACCAGGTAAGTGTATTGAAAAAGATTCAAAAATTACTGTTTAAATTGAAGTAAAATTTAATATAAAAAAGGGGGGAAGCAATAAGGACTGTACGCACGCTTTAAGAAGTTTAAAAAAAATCTCACTTTCATCTGTAACCAGAAAGCTACAGGTAGGAAATCAAATCTGTAAGTTAATAACAGAAAATTGGTAAGAAGCAAAATGTTGCCATTTTACGGAAAGAAAAATGTACTAAAAAAACAGACGTGAGGGGCCGACCATACATGATGTCACATTTTTGTTTAATATTTCTTACCCTTAACCTTATTAAAAATATTTACCCTTACCTTATTAAAAATATTTTTAGTATCGATAACTTTTTATTTTGCGTATTCATTTATTTTTTAATGTACAGAATGCATTTACAAAAAGTAATGTTAACAATGTAAGTTATGTAACAATAGAATCATCTACAATTCAATAATCTGCATATTTCTTGATCCTAGTATGTTGATTTTGAGAAAGTCTGCTGTGTTTTGCATTTTATGTTTAACTCAAAATACCGGGAAAGGCAGAACTGCCTATTTTATAATGTTATGTTTCGTGCATTTCTGCATATGACGGAACAGAACTACAGGTATGCATCATCTGGTACAAGGTAATATTTTATACTTTACAAAACACATTTTATATTACTTCTTGCAGAAAATATAAAATATTTTAACTTAGTAAGATAGTTAACTTTATTTAGTATTAAGATTTCAGTCTGTTTAGATTCATAAAGAAGCTACTATTGTCATCCAAAATGCTGCTGTTTTGTAATCTTGGGGGTTACTATTAGACTACTATTTTGCCCAGAAGGCTACTGAAGCAACTATCTCTGTGGCTTTGACACGGTGGTCACCCTGATTTTAGAATATTTTAAAATAAAATTCAATCTCCTGATCTTAAATGTTTTTATCTAATTAAAATATGTGATGTCACACTCTTCCTTCCCCTTGTCACAAACTGTTACACTTTCCTGATCCCCTCACCCCCATCCAAGAGCGACAGCATTTGTGAATGGCCACTGAATAGAAAAGGGGCATGTTGGGGGAAAAAATCATTGATTCATTGTAAACATTTCTTTTAGAAATGACTACCTAATACTTACTTAATCAACTTATATTAAGACTGCATAACACAAAAGTGTGCATGTGCAAGAACCCGAATTTTTTCAGTCCATTCTCCAATTTATGTTGATGCCAGGACGTCCAGTGATCTATTTTTAAACTGTCGCAAAAATATATACTTAAGCATATATTTAGATTCCTATTTTAATTTCTCGAATAATAAACCTGATTTTCAGAAAATGCTTGGCAACAACAAAGTAAAATAGGGATCTTTCACTGTCTTTTTCATATTTTTACTTTCCGAACATGTACCATATAAGGAAAGTATTGTAATCATGAAAAAATTCGACTTCGAGATTTTGGTGTATTTACACGTTTTGAGGTCTTCTGAATTCATTTATGCTATTTTTATGAGATGTATGTATTGTGTGATGTGTGTGTGTGTGTGTGTGAGTGAACACGATAGCTCGTAAACGGGGCATTCGATTGAGCTTAAATTGGGTATATATGTCATAAACCACAGTCGCAAGACCGGTATTGATTTGGGCTACGACAAAGATTTCCTTAACATTATGGCCTATGGGAGAAAATTCTTGAAAGTGCGCTAGCGTTTAAACAGTACATTCGATTGAGCTCAAATTGAAAAAAACTAAAAATTTTTGCTGAATTATTCATCGATTAAATTTATTTAAATGCTTGGTAATGATCTTAATCGTAAGAGTTCGGAAAGTCGAGTGGAGTCACTCCAGATTTTTCTAAAAAGAAATGCATTCTTCATGCAACAGAAATGTCGGAAAATTATTTATCACTTATCATCATGCTGTGCTGAAAAAAATTCGGGCGCTGATGGTTTGTAATATTTTTTTTTTTTTTTTAATGGACAGCTTTCCACTAACTTTCTAATCAATTCGAGCCAGAGGGAAAAAAGTAAGCGTTAGTGAATTTTCAAAAAACGATTTTATGATTAAAGGATTAGATTTCTCAAAAGAGTGTCATTCAAAACATTACTTGACTTCAGTTTTTGCTTGCGCTGTACTCTTTTGAAAAAGGCTCATTATTAATTGCTTATGCCATCAGACGTATAGCTAATGTTTATTACTTGTTTTTCTTAATTTGCTTTACGCTAATCAGTATTGATCATTCATTGTCTAACTAAAACAATGGAAGAGAAACAGTTCCAAGTTGATATTCTTGGGAATATCAACTTGGAACTGTTTCTCTTCCATTAGATAAAAAGTGAATACTTTGTTTTGAGAGGTGCCGTAACCCTTTCATGGGCAAGTTTATCTACAGGGAATCGAAAGTTCTTGTGAATTTTCAAGTCCGCTTTTTAAGAGATTAATTCATATACTTTTCCTCTACCTAACTGTCCAACTTGACAATTAAAGTGTGTTACACAAACGTAGAAATTTTTGCAAGATAATAAATTAATGATTAGTCGGAATTATTAATTACTAGGAAAACTAACTACTGCTTGCATACGCAGTTAAATGCAATAATTCTTTTGCACATTTTTTGAATAATTTTCTGCGAGCTTCTATGAATTTTAGGACTTATAATACAAAAAGGACAGTTTGTAAGCCAAATATAATTTAAAATCTATATCGGGGGCAGAAAAATCTCCAAAAATTAAATGTCCGAACCAAATTTTACATGTCTTAAAATTATTTTTTTTTATTATTGCTCTGTAAAACAACTATTGTTGGGATTCTGTGCTCTGTTTACACTACAGTTAAGAAGTATTGAGATTGCCAATAGGACATTTGATAAAATCACTGAAGTAAAAATGGAAATTTATTTTTCCCATACCAAATTTTGAAAAATCGATGGCAGTTAATATAAAGTAATTTATGAATCTCTTACGGTCTATTTTTTTAAATCCGATCGCGCATGTAGCAATAAAAAATACATGCCCGGCTGAAAATTTTACATGCCTCGGACATGTCGGCAATAGACTTTTCCAGCCTTGATTTATATACAGTGAAACTTGTATGAGCGACCACCTCTATTAAGCGACCCCTCCTCCAATGACCAATTTTTTAAGGCACCGATTTTTTACCCTATCTACTTAATGTTAAAAGATCCGCTATAAGAGACCGCACAACTCTCTATAAGCGACCAGTCCCGGTTCCCTGTCTGAAAATTTTCTATCATGTTTCCGGAACAAAAGTAAACAAAATCCACATTCCAAACTAGCCGCTGTACTTCAAATCGACAGGAGATGCATGTACACGTATATATTAATTACAAATCTTATAGGTTAGAGAAGAGACATGTGTAAGAAACGAGTGATTTTAGTGTTGGAGCAACGCATCGATGTGATCGAGTCACACGAAAAAACAAATTCGAAGAGGAAGTTGGTGGTTACTTTTGGTAGTGGGAAAACCCAAAAGACAAATTTTAAGGCAACTATATTAATATATTTTATTATGGCAAATTCAGAATGTATGAAGAATATCAGGATAAATGGTGTTTTGTCAGATGTGAAAAATAACGTAATGACAGAAGTAGTCTCGGAAAGAGAGAAAAGAATAAAACAATCAGAAATTTCTAAATATTTTATTAAAATATAAATTTTAAAAATATGTTTGTATAATCACTTATGTATTAGCGTGCAGTTTCATCGATAAAAAACAAACAATATTTTTTTTCTTGGCTACCAAATGTTTGTACTTCTTTGAGCGACCACCTCTCTCAACGACATGTGTTTCGTGGAACGGGGGGAGGTCACTCCAGAGAAGTTCCACTGTATACGGAATGCTTATCTATTACTACTAGACAAAAATCAGAAATTTCACTAATGATAATTGATTTCTGTAGTCAGCAGATCGTAAGTAGTGAATATTCTTGCTACAGCCTCAGAAAGAATTGTTAGATGATACGTAAAAAGAAGAAACAGTGGCATGAAAAGAACAAACTTTTCGTTGTGCACCCACTGAAAAAATTATCCCGGCATAAGCCTAACTTCCTATGTTAGTTTTGCGAATGCCGAGTTCTTTTTTTTTTTTCGGAAAAAAACAACTTGAAATAAATTAAAGAACTTATTCTTATACTAGCTGAAGTACCCGTCCTTGACGGGTTAGTGAATGCAAATTTCCAAAAAGCAAGAACTTTCGTCAGCATTGTAGGAGT
The DNA here is from genome assembly GCA_038373885.1 of Cheiracanthium punctorium. Classification (NCBI taxonomy): domain Eukaryota; kingdom Metazoa; phylum Arthropoda; class Arachnida; order Araneae; family Cheiracanthiidae; genus Cheiracanthium; species Cheiracanthium punctorium. The sequence goes on along the minus strand of JAWZYV010012226.1, from coordinate 228,126 downwards.
ACACAGAATGGATGTAGTATGTTGCCAAAGTAAAGAAAGCGAAGTTATAATTTTTAAGTATTGTTAAAATATTACAGGTTAGAGAGTAACTAAGTAATATCATTTCATTCGCTTTGGTCGTAATTATGTGATGCGCGAACGAATATTGACGCATATTGAAATAATTTTCGCAAAATCTCAAAATCTAATCAACATTTTTGAAAAATTTTGAAGGCTAGAATTTAAGTTGAGTGATAACCTATCCTGTCACCCAATTTCGTTCCATTCCCTGCAGTCTTTATTTCGTGATGCTGGAACAAAATTTCAGCATTTTAAAACGATTTTCGCAAAATCTCAAAATGTAATCAATATATTTTAAAATTTCAACGCCTATAAATTAAGATTAGCAACTACCTATCCTATCACTAAATTTCGTATCATTCGTATTAGTCGTTATTACGTGATGTTTGAAGAAATATAAGCGTATTTTGAGAGAATTTTCACAAAATCTCAAAATCTAATAAAAATGTTTAAAAAATTGGACACCTATAGTTTATGTTGAGCAACCATCTGTCAAGTGACCAAATTTCATATCATTCGCTTTAGTCATTATTACTTAATGCGGGCACAAAGGTTCACTCAGTTTTAAACGATTTTCGCAAAATCTCGAAATCTGGTCAATTTTTTTTAATTAGATGCTTATAGTTTAAGGTGAGTGACCACCTATCATTTCACCAAATATCATTTTTTCACCTTTGCAGTTATTACGTGATGTGTGAACACAAATTTACGCAGTTTGAAACGATTTTCGCAAAATCTGAAAATCTAAAGAAATTTTTTAAAAATTCGACGCCTATGTTTTAAGTTGAGTGACCACCTATCATGACACCCAATTTCATATCATTCGCTTCAGTCGTTTTTACGTGATGCTCGAACACAAATTTACGCAGTTTGACAGGATTTTCGCAAAATCTCAAAATCCAATCAAGATTTTTTTAAAATTGGACGCCTATGTTTTAAGTTGAGTGACCACCTATCATGACACCCAATTTCGTGTCATTCGCTTCAGTTGTTTTTACGTGATGCTTGAACACAAATTTACGCAGTTTGAAACGATTTTCGCAAAATCTCAAAATCCAATCAGGATTTTTTAAAAATTGGACGCCTATGTTTTAAGTTGAGTGACCACCTATCATGACACCCAATTTCATATCATTAGCTTCTGTCGTTTTTGCGTGATGCTTGAACACAAATTTACGCAGTTTGAAACGATTTTCGCAAAATCTGAAAATCTAATCAAGATTTTTTTTAAATTCGACGCCTATGTTTTAAGTTGAGTGACCACCTATCATGACACCAAATTTCATATCATTCGCTTCAGTCGTTTTTACGTGATGCTTAAACAAAAAAAGCGTCACGGACAGAATGACAGACAGACAAACTTTTTTTTGAGGGTCGCATCGGATTCCCGGGTGCTTGAAACGGATAGAAATCGCAAAATTTTTGAATTCCAAGAAATGTACAGACAAAATTCTAATTTTATTTATATAGATGTACATGATTAGATTTTGTAACTCGCAATACTTTGTGCATGAAACCGACATAGAAAATTCTATTTACACTCACTCAAAAATATGCTCTAGTAATAGCCAAATTTCTTATTTTAATTTTGACAATAACTGGTTTTTGAAGAACGCAAAATTAGAAAGAAATATGATAAGTTATAACTATGTATAACATCATTCACTTTTACGGAGAACAACAATTTATACATGAAATTGTCATATGAAATTTTACTTAGCTTGATTTCTTTTTTTTTTTTTTTTTTTTGGATAATGTGGTGCGGTTTTTTTTTTTTAGGGGGAGAGAGAGAAGGGGGTGTACACGTCGTACTATCCCATTTAACATGTTCACTGTTGGTCACAAAAATACAAACATATGTCGGAAACATATTTTTCTTTACAGGCATCTACAAAAACTGGAGAATACTATGAAAAGAATTTTCATCAAACAGTTATATAAATTTTATGTCAAAGCCTGCGTTGTGTAAATTTCCTTTTACTTAAAAAATAACCACAGCTCGTAGGTCGTTTTCATTAGTTTTAATTTTTTATGCCAAAGGTAAAAACGTAAACAATCCGAGAGTTTTTTTAATTATTAATATTTTAACCCATTTATGCCTAGCGTCCCTTTTTTGGGACGGCATTTTCGCTATCAGTTGAAAACATTATTTATTTTTCCTAGCCTTTATTCGCAAGTATTGGACTTCAATTCCACAAAATATTTTAACATGACAAGTAGGATGTTGGCATTTCAATTTTTATACATAATGATTTTAAATGAAATCATTCCTTGTTCAAAAAGTTGACATCAGAAATTTATCAATTACTGCTGGTGTTAACAAAAAGCGAAGAAAGTCGCAAAAATATCCAGGCACGAATGGGTTAATAATTGTACATATTAACCCATTACCGCCCAGCGTTCTTTTTTTTTCTCTTTTTTTATTCGGGACAGTCAACTTTTATCATTTTCAATGTTGATCGCAAAAATACTTAAGCATTATTCTGTTTTCCCTTTTTGATTGATTTGACAAAATTCTTAGCGATAGCAAAATGACAAATATTTAAGCAAATCTTTCGCCGGTTTATTTCATGTTCTCTAGAAAAAGAAATCGATTCATCATACCACTGATTCGGAATTTTATTATTCGATGCGTCAGCCCAAAAATTGAGAATGAGATCGAAATGGCCTGCCGCTAATGGGTTAAAATGTTTGAGCTGCAGTTGTTCGATTTTCTTTTTTCACTAAGTGATGCAATATTAGCTTAAATAATTTTCCAATACTTTCAGGAAACGATACAACCCCTATGCTCTGTTGGAGAACAAGGACAAAGATACATCCGGACAAAAAATGGATGATGACGTGGATGGGGCGATGGAAATCGTCACGGGTAGGCGGAGAAGCTCTCTGCTGGGTTCACTGAAGAGAAAAATCATGAAGAAAAGAGAAGACACAGATAAGAATCATGACAGTGATTCAAAATCAGAAAATGGATTAAGAAATCGTATAATCAAGAACCAGAAAACAGAAGATACGGACAAGAAACGTGGCAGTAGTTCGAAAACGGAAGATCGAGTTGATAACAGAAAATGAACTTGTTGTGGGAATCCACAAAAATACCTGGACTTTGTTCTCTTGTTCATATGTTTTTCCTTTTCCCCCATATTCATCAAGACTTGTATATACGTATGTTTAATAAAATTGAATCCAGAAAGAATAATCATCTACATCAATTGGTTTTTGTTTATTTTTATTTCAGCGGACGGGCACGTCGATTAGGCGTTGTCCACTACAACTGCCCGAAGTTATTATGGTCATTTTACTAAACGGGCACTGAGTGGTTCGCCAGCTTTACCTCCTATGAAGGGACGGACACATCCATGCCCTAGCCGGTATACGAGCCCAGACCCAAGGCGTGATAAATGGTTCTTAAGCTAATACACCTCCTGGGCGGCTCATCCACATCAATAATAAAAGACGTAATCTTTTACGGACCCGTGTTCCAATCTCGAACATCAAATTAAAAATTTATTCAAAAATGAAATTTTATCAATATTGACTTGAAAAAAATTAGCTGATAAAGTTAAAAGATGACTTGATTTTTTGAAATAAAAGTTGCGGTTATTATTACTGGGAAACTGGACAAAAAATCACGAAAATAACCATTTTCATAAATTTTTACAGAGCTATCTTGATACACCCTCACCCCTACCGCATTCAAACTTAATTCATATCTTTACTTAAATTTAAAAAAAAATCTTTTATTAAATCTTAATATTTACTTACTGTTTAAACTACCTTGCAGTATATTCCGTTTTTGAAACCAATGTAAAAGTATAGTCAGAAATAGCCCATGCTCCCCAATTGGGAGCACGGTGAAAACTGTAATACAATATTTTTTCCCCCATTTAAATGACTAATATCCTATAACTAACGCATTAGGACAAAATATGCACAAAACTAATTTAAAATATGCCTGGATCTCAATTCGGTCTGTAAAAGGTTAACAGCACTATCTTGTTCGAGTAAGCCCATCTACCAAATTAAGTCTCTCGTGATCTATCTAATGGCAAACAGCCTAGGGCCATTCTTGCAAATTGCGAATCATTTCAAGACATACAAATCATCAACCCCCAAACAGTGACATGCACCACAATTAACATTACTCGCCCACTTTGACCCACGCAATCTTCTAAACTTTAAATTATTTATCCACCAAAATGGGCCGGTTAAACGTGTTGAAAGAAAGTGCAAGAAAAAAAAAAAATTCCCCGTTAGTTTAACATTTATTATTAGTCGACAAGATGTTCATGTAGTTCTCTCTTTTCTTACTGTACTTGACAGATACTTACTCAAACCGACAAGATTGAAAATGCACTACGAAGATCTACATATGATGGAATCAGTGGCGTAGCCAGAAATTTTTCATGGGGGTGAGGGGGGGTACGACTACTGGAACTCAAATATATGTATACGTGTGTGGGATAAGGGATTGAAAAATACACATTTTGTATAGCAAAAAATTCCTCATGGGGGGGGGGGGTGGTATGACCCCGTGGCTACGCCACTGACTTGAATTACAGAAAAGCTTAGCGCCCAGTGTACTCCTACAAGTGCATTTCACCAGTCAGTCATTGTTAGCAATGGAGGATCCAGAAGAGTTCCAGGGTATAGTCGAGTAGGGTAGATAAGTATGTCGAAGCACATTACTAAAGACGGGTCACTGTTTTATTTTTTACCTGTCTGCTTTTGATCTTGAATAGATGTTTAACTTGTTCGCTCTCATCATGAAAAAGATGCGATTTGGAAGACTATTTCTTTGATCGATGTTGCTTCCCTAAATGGTCTTTGAATGATCCGCTGACATGTTGTGCTTTAGCCCTATGACATGTGAAAAACATGATAAAATGGATTTCACAATGGATTAAAGTACGTTCAGAGTAGGGTTGCCATGTCGCCAAACCAAATAGCCGGACACACCAGCCAGTTTGGCCGGACATTTGGGTAAAAAGGCCAGACAGCCTACAGTATTGAGGATTTTGTCTCGGTATTAATAGGTACAACAAAAAAATTGTACGTAAAATCAAGCTTTTTTGATTATTACCATGAATCTTGTTAAATCCTAATGAAATATAAATAACATCGAATGCCAAATCAGTTTAAGTACTTTATTACTAATCAGCCAAAGTCACCAGTAAAAAGCCGGACATCGTTCAGTTTGGCCGGACACGCAATCAAAAAGCCTAACTATGTCCGGCTTTATCCGGACGCCTGGCAGCGCTAGTTCAGAGGGAGGGCGATCAGCCCATCGCCACCCTCCCCCCCCCCCTGATCCGCCACTGATTGTAAATTAAGAGTTTTAAAAGCTTTTATGAAAGGACAGCAAAGTTCTACAAAGCAAGCATCAGAATCAGAGCCGGTTCTTGATGTTCGGCCGCATGTGTGTATTTATTACTGGGCCGACATTTCCAGTAAATAAACAAAAAATATGTAGCCATACAGTATGAAAATAATTTTTTTCTTGTGGAAGAAAAGAAAAAGTATACATAGCGAAAAATTATCGTTTTATTTTATATGGAATCTGATCCGTGATTGACGACTATTGTCCGCAAATTCAACTATCAGCAAGGCCGCAACTAGAGAGGGCAAACATTACACTTGAGTGGAGCAGTGTTTGGGGTTGCCAAAATGTGGTATACTACCCCGGGTGACGTAAACTCTAGTTGTGACTCTGATTACCAGATCATGTATATCAAAATATAGGGAAAATAATTAGGCATTAATATAAAAAATAAGTTAAGTTGATGTTTCAGTAATGGCAAAGTCATTAGATAGTCGACCGAATAAAAACAGCGACTGTATTTCGTCAGACCCCTTTTTTTGGAGGCAGCCTGCGTGCGATGCATCTCTTGCACACATGGTAGAACCCCACCTCGATCAGAATATTGTTATCGGAGCTAAGCAAGAAGTCAGTATTGTTTTGTAAGATTTCATCCAACGGACAAATGCCACAAAGTTTGTAGAGAAGATTATTTTCCTGTATTGCTGCATAATTTTTATATTGGACATTGTTCAGGCGTGAGAAACATGTTCTAGTGTCTGAAACTGAATACAAACTGTCCAGCATGTTATTTTAGGTTTAAAATAATTAGCTAACGTGGGTAAATCAAATATGTTCATCGTAGTTCATACATTAAAAAAAAATGAAACTCTTCTAATGATATCCCCAAATCCACTTTCGAAATAAGATGTCTCTATATCTTGCTTTGGTAGTGGTACAAATGATGTGAAGTAATAATTTTGTTGCTCAATAGATAATTCATGCGCCTTTTATTCCCCCCCCCCTTAAATATTTTAAATTAGAAAAGCTTTCTATTTTAAACTTCATAAGGCTAAAAACTCACTTTATAATAGGGGTAATAGTTGCACTTATGCGTTCCAATTCTCGTTTCTGTTCCTTAAATATCCATCCATTCTTTAGCTGCAAAAACACTTGAATGGTTGATTTTCCAGAAAAAAAAACTTTTTCTGAAATCTAGCTTCGAATTCTTAGAATATTTTAGCAGGATCTCCTTCAGGGGTGAATTATCCATAAGGCATAAGCCTCTGGACCTCGACTATTTCAGAAAAACCGCAAAAGAAATAAAATAGTTAACCCCTTAGTTGTCAGCTTTTCTTTTACATTTTTTTCCCCTCCAGAGTTATCAATCTTTACGGAATATAATTAAACACTTCTTGGAAACAGAATATTTTGTAACTATATTTTTTTAATAGTAACAACTCTCATACCTTACTGAGATTTTTTTATATTTCTAAGACAATAATAACTGATCACCAAAGTGGTTAATTACATTCCGTAAGTCTGACAAGTCTTCGTCGCATAGAACAGTACGGGCACAAAAATGCCGGACGAGTGAGATGCGACGCCGACCAAGAAGGAGTGTTTTAAAAAAAAAAAAAAAACTAAATCAAAAGTTGTAAGCTGATGATCGCTAAACTAGCTTCAATGTTAAAGAAAGCTTTTATTTGACTTTCTGGACATGAAAAACTCATCGACATTGTTAAAGTTCGATTTGACTTGAAAGAAAAAAATTTGAGGTTGACAATGTTTAGCGTGTACTTTTACGATATGCATTTGAAGAATTATGATACATTGTGCGAATTAAAAATTTATGCATGTTACTTCTAATCCAAGGGTCTGTTGTGACAACAAGATTTTTTTGTAGAAAAAGCCCCTGAGAACGCCTACCAACGTCTTTTAACCCTTTGAGGCACAACCCTTTCCCAATGCTGAAAAAAAGGGCAGCCGTTGCCATCGCTCGACTTAACTACCAGCAAGATGGCGGACGATCGAAACGTTCATCGCGTGCGACAGATCTAGAGACCCTTTTTTGACGACAGCTGGCTGTGCTCGCGCACAGCCAGCTGTCAACGGCTGCCCTTTTTTCAGCATTGGGCAATCTCTGCAGATGTTCTCGCATTCTTCCATTTTTCAGCAGATGTCAGTGCTATTAAAAATAATCGTGACCATTTTCTTACGGGAAATTGCGTGCTAAAAAGTAGAGGATTCTCGTGGAGCTATGTCACCCGCACCTGTAACTATTTTCATAGAAATCAAATCTATTCTTCGTGACTGGCAACAGTCAAAACGTCAGAGTTTGGTGTTCCCAGAGCGGAATCACTGCGCCTTAAAGAGTTAACTTGATAAAGAAAAATTTGAAGAGGACTTCATATATTTTATAATTCAAGTGTGCCTTCACAAGGTTTAATCTGGCTTTGTCTCCTGGTTTTGTACGTTATATAGAAATACAAATTCAAGACTTGCATGACCCTAATCTTAATTGCTCAGTAACTACTTTGGTCCTAATCTCCTGCCATTTCATTACTCTTAACACAATTATTCGCTTATCATTGATTCAATTACAGAATTTCAGATTATTTTTATAAGTGGTACTTTGTCTTTCTGCCATCTTGTTACGCTTGAAAATAAGGCGCCTCCATTTTATAAGAGTTTGAATTATTGCAGATGTTGCTAAATCCCATTTGGTCTAGTAGTTAAGGATACCTGGCTCGCGCCGGGTTCGATTTCCGCGAGAGGAAGTTGTGTTCCATGTTGTAATGGTCAAATTTTATGATAATGAAAATTATGTAAATAACACAATTTTTAAAAGTAGAAGCTTTTTATTGTGAAGCCCTAAAAGGCAGGCGATAAAAATTTATTCTTGCAAAGATATGCTATAAATGAAAGTTTCAAAACTAAGAAAACTTTTGAGAGAAATATTAGATATTTCACTTTTACAAGAGATGAAAATTTTAAATGTTCGAAATATTTTAAACAGCATTTGTGAGATTTGCAATACAGATATTAATGACTAAATTAACGCCTTACAAGCAAATGCAGCTCAAGTGGATTATTGGTGACACAGTACCACGATCATATAATGAGACAAATTTTTATAGAAAAAGCATTCGAGAACTTTGCGATATTAATAACTAAATGCCTTAAAACCAAATACAACTCAAGTGAAATATTTGTCTCTAATGCTTTTAAAAATATTTAACTTTTAAAAGTTTTCATCTCTTGCAAAAGTGAAATGTCTTTATTTTCTCAAAAAGTATTCTTAGTTTTGAAACTTTCATTTATAACATATCTTTGCAAGAATAAATTTTTAGCTTTTTAGGGCTCCACAATAAAAAGCTTCTACTTTTAAAATTTTTGCGCGATTTTTAATACTTATTTCTGGAAAAGGGGGCAATGATAGTTTTTCTAAAAATGTATGTTAAACGTACTGTCCACTTTTACGATATCATGTAGAGTCCCGTCTCGATAATCAGAGTTATTCGGGATCGACACAGACTGATACTGAAAACTTATTATGCGGACTGAATTATAAAATCGAAGAGAAAAATTCAGGTTTATGTTCCGTACGTGCAGAGATCAAGTTGCGAAAAGATAATGAGCACACAGATTTGTAAATATAAAAAAAAGTACTTTAAATAGAATCGCTCATTTAATGTTTAAAATTTTTTTGTTTTGGAGCAGAAGGTTTAGCGCCACCTCGGATTAAGAGGATTCCGATTAACGTTACTCTCATGTATTGAGAATTTACTCTTGGCAAATTGCGCGTCAAATATTGGCATTGCAAAATTTTCTGAGGCGTCTGCGATTTTTGAAAACTGTCCATCCAACACCCACCCCCAGCTGTCAATGTTCGCATCCCCCCCCCACTTCCAGCCTCAGGGAGAAAGGTCAGGGTTTGGGACTATTTTTTTAAACATACTACTATGAAGACTATGAAAATTAGAACCTAGATTTTTCCGATAAAAATCAAAGGGAGAGATTGATACGTTCTTCATGGTTTATATAAATAACAGATTGAGAAATTTGCTTAGAAAACCAGTAAGGTTTTAAACTTTAAAAGTGATCTATACTTAAATGAATGAATTTTCGGTCAACGAATAGCCGTTTACAGCAAGTTTTAAGTGTTTACAGATAATGGAACGTACAAACCTACAGATAAATACTTAAGGAAAAAGGATTATTTAAATTTTAAGACTTCTATATTATAAATTCAGAGTATACTATTAGAATTACATTGGGGGGAGGGAAACTAACTGCTCTTTTCATGATATACTATGCATATGAGGGTAAAAATTACTCTGAGTACCTATATATATGACACGGATAAATTTTGTAAGATTAGATATATATGACAGTCAAAACGGACGGACAGGCAGTCAAACCGTAACGTAACATTTAATCTTTTCTAAAAGACAAAAAAACACACAAAATCCTTAAAACTACACTTTTAATGACAATTTAAAATGTGAACTATAAAAATACAAGTAAGACCTGCAAACCAGGACATAGTGAGCTTTCATTGCAACTACAGATAGATTGTAACGGGGACTCTGGCGGTGTCAAGCGGGATCCCCTCAGTGGGGTCAAGATTTCTATACCACTCTATGAACGAATTAGTCATGCAGCCAACAATTTCTACGTGTTCCAGTGGACTTCTGACTATAATATGACGGAACCTGTATATTTCATTCCATATATCGTCGTAAACAAGAATGAGTAGACCCTCGAAGTCTTCTGCTATCAAAGCCACGGCTTTGTCCAAGGCGTCCCTGTCCCTCCGATATTGCAAGATGGCCAAACCACAGATGAAAGCCATTCGGATGAAAAAGGAAAACGGGCTGAAACACTTCCAGTAGGTCGCCTTATGCTTTCTAACGTAATCTTCGAACGAGATATTGCGGTGATGGAGTTCGCGAGATATAATATTTATGTGATCTTGGAGCTGACTAATAACGTATTCAACGGCTTCTCCCAGCATGTTGTAAAAACGAGTAGTAACATAGACACCGTCCAGCCGATTCTCAAAGTGTCTTTCACGCGAAACCCATGCGATGTTATTTCGGTAAGTTAAGAACCCCAGAAGATCTTCGGCAAACAGCGAACTTTCCAGTCTAACAGTCATTATTTTCTCTCACTCCTTTTTCACCATAATAAATAAAATGGTGCGGTGAGAGCGCAGTCACTTGACAGGCAAGCTACAACGGATTTTGCTTCATGCTCCCAGCTATAGAGAAAAAATAACGTCACATAATGGCTGCATTCGTAAACGACAAACTCGTTGCACGAGTTTTCATAAGAAAACTGGAATGCGTGTGTTGAGTGCTGTCAGTGGTTATCAGTTTCTTTTGCCTTTACGAACAACTTCAGTTTATTGAGTTTCGTCGCCTAGGAGACGTGTTTGTTTACAATTCGCGAATACGTTAACTTTGCTGAGGAGAGTTTTTAGCACATACTCAATATAAAATCAACAGGATTTTTAAAAGAAAGAACGGCCATCATCGAACTGCACAGATTAAAATTTAGAAATTTCAACTTAAACTTCATTCTTTCAAAAGTATTTAGCAAGAGAAATTCAAATTTCGCAAATAACTGTTTAAATCAACTTCAATCTCTACACTAAAGCATCCATTTTCGAATTTACTAAAATGAAAAATACAAGAAAATGATTACCTTTGAAAAAGTATGTACCTTCATAGCAGTTTCTAACGTATGCCTCAATTTCCTCCTCGAAAAACTAATATTTGCAGCTTCAGCAAACGTAAAATACTTTTCATAACATCATACTATTCCATAAAAACGGACGCCATTTCTAAACTAATACAACGCGCAGAAAGTAAAACTCAACGAACCTAATTCATTCTCAGTTTACTTCGTTTGAAACTAATTGCACCCAGTTTTGTATACGAACGCTCTAGTTTTTAAACTGAAAGCACTCAGTTTCCTTTACGAACACCTTACATAGAAACTCGTTGCACGAGTGCAACTCGTTTGGCGTTTACGAATGCGGCCAATGATGCGAGATTGTTGTTGACTATTTCCCACACTCAGGGTGTGTTCACAATGCTACTTTTGAGTAACTCGAGTTACTCAACCTGTTCATGATGTCCGACTTGATCTACTCGAGGAGATAAACAAGGTGTCCATGCTTCCAAACTGAGTGGCCGCATTCGTAAACGCCAAACGAGTTGCACTCGTACAACGAGTTTCCATCTAAGGTGTTCGTAAAGGAAACTGGGTGCATTCAGTTTAAAAACTCGAACGTTCGTATACAAAACTGAGTGCAATAAATTTCAAACGAAGTAAACCGAGAGCGATTTAGATTGATTGAGTTTGTTGAGAAGATTACGTGCTGCACGTTGTTGCTGTTTACAAATGGCGTCTGTTGTTATGGAAAAGTATGTTTGAAAGTTTGAAAGACACAGTTTTTAGAGATCTATAGCACTTTTATGGCTGTCATCTCAGTTGTTCATAAGTACACAATCATATTTATTTATATCAAAGTACTATTGACAATTTTACATCCACGCCCTAAGCCGGGAGTCGAACCCGGGCCCAAAGGATGCTAGTAGGGCGCGCTAGCCACTACACCGCCTGGGCGGCGGAAAAGTATGTTGTTATGAAAAGTATTTTACGTTTGTTGAAGCTGCAAATATTACTTTTTCGAGGAGGAAATTCATGCATGCGCTAGAAACTGCTATGAAGGAACATAATTTTTCAAAGGTAATCATTTACTTGTATTTTTAATTTTCGTAAATTCAAAAATGCAGGTTTTAGTGTTGAGATTGAAGTTGATTGAAACCGTTATTAGCGAAATTTGAACTTCTTTTGTTAAATATTTTTGAAAAAATGAAGTTTAAGTTAAAATTTCTAAATTTTTATCTGTGCACTTCAATTATGGCCACTCTTTCTTTTAAAAATCCTGTTGATTTTATATTGAGTATGTACTAAAAACTCTCCTCAGCAATAATAACGCATTCGCGAATTGTAAACAAACATGTCTCCTAGTCTCCTAGGCGACGAAACTAAATAAACTGACGGTGTTCGTAAAGTCCAAAGAAACTGATTACCACTGACAGCACTAAACACACGCATTCCAGTTTTCTTACGAAAACTCGTGCAATGAGTTTGTCGTATACGAATGCACCCAGTAACTCGCGTATTACTTGAACTCCTCAAGGATTATTCTTGGGAAATTCGAAAAGATTGATCACATGACCTTTGCAAGTTGTTTGTTTGAATTGAGAATTGTTCTTGAGGTTTCTGACTGCAATCTCGAGGATGGTCTTATAACCCTGAATATCCGTTTTGACATTTATGATTTCCGTATAACATTTATTAATAACATAGAGCACAACAGAAGTACAAACAGAGAAGAAGGGGGTGGAAATGACAACCATGGGTTAACGGGATTCGAACCAGAGACCTCACCGCTCGCAGGCGGCTGGCAGAGATGGGTGCGCAAACCCTCGCAAAATTGCATGTTGTTTTCGTTCACTCCGATGGGTAATAAACAAGTATCATGTGATTGTCTTGATCAGCCTTAATAATTTAAATAAGGAAATGGTGCAAAAATTATTGTACGCTTGCAATGAGTGGTTTTTTTTTTTTTTTTCGTATTAACTACCAAATACTGTGCACGATGTCAATCTCCCCACGTAGCTTGTTTTTACTCGAGTTGGTGTGATAGGTGACAATCTGAACTAATCCACACGCTTGCAGATTTCGTCATTCTTTCTCAAAATAAAAAAGTATTTGAACCTAATTAAAATATTTTTCGTGAAATTCATTAATAAAGAAATCGAAATTCTTTTTTTCTTTACCCAACAGCACCCCGAGTGTCTTTTTTATTTCAGTAACTTAATTTAAAAATTTTTGCTGTTGGTTAAAAAAAATAACACTGTAGGCATTGTTCTACTTTCCTATTTTAATTTAGCCAATAATGACGATGATTACCATAAAATGCTAAAGCATTGTCCGGATTAAGCGACAAATCCGTTGTACACATATCTTGTGACAGTTCAATAATTCAGAGCACAGCCCACCATGAAGGTTTAGATGCGCCCGAAGGGTTCCACTATCTAGCTTCGCTACAGCCCAGGAACGAACTCAGACGAACCAGCGGCTTTTATTCAAAAATTTAATTTTTACAATACACTTTTACTGTTGGTGATTTACCCTTTTTGATAATAATATACATTTTTATCTATAAGTACTTAGTTTTTACTTTACAAATGTTCATTATGTTCTTTTTTAAAAAAATGTTAACGTTAATACAAACCAATAGGTAAAATACATAGTGAAGTGATGTTTAGTTTTGTACATTAATTTTGATATGTTTCTAAAATTTAAGGTACAACTACATTTATAATTTAAATGAGAGTTATAATATATATATATATATATATATCCCGCGATCTATTTTTAGACGGTCTTAAAATTTGTAGGTCCCAACAATATTTTAGCATTAATTTATTTTCCTATTTTAATTTCTCGATTAATAAATCTGATTTCCACAAAATATTCAGCGATAAGAACGTAAAATGAGAATCTTTGATTGTCTTATTTATATTTTTAGAAAAATAAATGCATTCTTTATGCCACCCAAATGGTTTCAAGGTTGCTCCACAACATTTTTAATTGCATTTTCACTGCCTTGATAACCGGTTCCATCGTGTATCTTCTACCGAATCTGCTCATAGAAAATGATAATTGGTGGTCCCAGTTTTCTCAGTTCAACGTTGTAGCTGGTAGAAATGTCGATCTCAGACCCTCGCCTGCTTTTTTTTTTATTATTATTAGCAGAAAATTTAATAAAAGCAGGTGAGGTGCTGTGATACACATGTCTACCCGCTACAACGATCAGTTGAGAAAATTTGGACCTCGTAGTATCAATTTTCATTTTTTTGTAACAGGTCCGATAAAAGATTCATGACAGTCGCGGATACACCCTTTCGAAACAGTATTAAGCGTAAGTCAAATTTCCTATGTCAGTTTTAAATTTAAAATATTGTTCTCCGTAAAAGTGAAGCATGTCATGTTTATTTCAACCATAGAGCTCTTTCACCTATGTCATTATCACTACGTCATACCTTAGCAACCAACTTTTTTTGGTCAAACATTCGTTCATTTGAGAATGGTCATTGGCTGAAAACTTGGCTTTGTATCCCTAATTATCCGAGTTGACCTAAAAAAATTTTCAGTGACGTCACGTGAAAATACTCTATTCTACCGCGCCTTGGGTCCGGGTTCGAATGCCAGCTTGAGCATGGATGTTAACTTGTCCGTCCCTTGATAGGGGCAACACCGGCCACCCACTTAGTGCTCCCATAATAAAATGGCCAGTAATTCGGACCAGAGTAGTGGCAAAATGCTTGATCTGAAAAAAAGCTCAAAAATTCAACACCAGGGGTAAGGACATATTTAAGGGAGGGGGGGGGGGGCAGGGATCCGGCCCCCATGGAGAACATTTTGGAGGGGGTTCAAAAATTTCGGAAGGGGTCCAAACGGTAAAAAAGGCAGTATTTTTCTCAAAAGAGCACTATATCATTATCACTTTAGTAACAAAAATCAAAATTTCGTGGAGGAGGAGGTTCGGACCTCTGGACCCCATACCCCCTTAAATACGTCCTTGCCCCTGGTGTTGAATTTTTGAGCTTTTCTTTCACCGATAATAAATCCCCTGACCGCCTTTACACAATTACCAACTTTGATAACATTTGATCCAGTAGTTTTCCTTTTCTGATCGTTTTAAAGTGGAACTTTAATTATAATCACCCTGTATTTTTAATAATTTTTTTCAAAATCCATAACTGGTGCATTTATTGCTAATACATTGACGTTTGTTTCCGTGTAATTCGTTTGGGAGCGTCGAAATTGCTGCCGGGGAAACTTGCCAACGTGTGGCGATTTTTTAGGTTGGCGAGAGTGGTGCTGGTGGGGGGTTATAGTAGGAATCAACTATCAACCATTAATGGCATAATTAATGCCGCCAACTATTACTACTCGGTAGCGTGTGACAAAAACCGAACTTGAACTTAACCGCCATTACTATAATCCGTATTTTTATTTTTATTTTATTTTCACTTTCAAGATACTGGGTGCTAACATTTTGGAACACAAGCATTTTAGATTCACCCTGCTTAGAGAGATAGCCTTTTCCCAGATCGTACCTGATGCCAAAATGGCTCGTTTTAAATACGTTACAATTAGTTAATTATAATTTAAAAACGAACAATCTGTAATTTTAAACTCGTTATCTCAGATAATTTACTATTTGAAAATTGTGAGCTTGGTATAGCACCCTTTGACTTACTTATATTTATCTCTTTAATTTGGCCCAAAAATTCACGTAATTCTATTTCATGTTTGTCAATTTCAAACGATTCTGCACTTGAAATTTTTTTTTTTTTTTTTTTTTTTGCTTTGTTGCAAAGGCATGAATGATTTTACGCTGGTGGCAATTGCCATACCTGGCAATCATGATGCTCAATTTTTCAGTTTTTTATTAATATCTTCTAAAATAATTAGAATTTCGAAATTTAATTAAGCTTAATAGCTTGCCCGGAATTTTTTGAATACGTGGACGCCTTCGTCGAAACTCATCTCTGCACTGTTTCGTAGGAGACAGCATGACAAGTTTTTGACAGCGGCGGCAGCTACTTTTTTTTTTAGGATAGAGAGATATGGGTGAGGTTTGTTTTTTTTTTTTTTTTTAAGTCTATAATAATGTGATGACTTACCCTACGATTGCTTTCCGTATGCATACACATAATTTATCAGGTCGAAAATTAACATTAACCATTAATATGTTTTGATAAGAATATGAAACACGCTTTGGAATGTTCAAAAAAAAAAAAAAATGATTAGGAAAAGTGAGAAAACTGATCATCTCTGAACTTCGATTTTTGGAAAAAATTTTGCACGTCATTAGGTATTCAGTATGAAATTTTATGTAAAAATATTGTGGAGGTCCTATTGTCCCGGTTACCACCCCCCTGAAATCCGGTCCTGGCTATAATCTTTCTATACATTTTTTTCTTCCGGGGATGGTAGGATGCCATGCTCTCCCATACTATGGGCAGTTAAGGGCCACCCCGTATCCGTAGCTTCAATATTACAATTATCATTTACGTACTAGTATAATATAGAAGGGCAATTACATATGGACATGACCATAAAATAGTTTTATTTTTTAGTAAATTGCATGAAAAATTATTCCGAATTGTTGTAGCTGGGTTGGCAACAGTTTATTTTGTGTAAAACTTTGTTTTAAAAATGGTAACACTTAAAAGTCATCCATCTTCGTCGTATAGCATAACTTACCCAGTTGGGTTACCATACACTTAGTATATTTTAATTCATTAACCAATTTTATTAACAAAACTAAATGTTTTGTGATAAGAAAGGTACATACGAACTCTCATAAAGATTACAGCACTTAAGAAGTAGAATCTTAGCAGAAATACAACTCGGAAGTATGGGCAGAAAAGTCAATGTCTTTTTTTGGTAGCATGAGTTACCAAGCAATATTAATTAATATTTCAAAATATTAATAAGATTTTTATTTATTGAAAAAAAAGAAAATTTGTAATCAGCATGAATTTTGTTGAAAGAAAAATTTATTTTTTATTATTACGCCAGTTTAAAAATACGAATTTTTAAAAAATGTAGCATGAGTTACTGTGGAATCACCTGGAAGTGGTTCAACACTAGAATATAGTACATTTTTGGGGCAGGACCCTTGACTTGCTTAACGCCCTACAAACGATCATATGGTCGCCCATATGATACCCTACATAATTTATGTTACTTGTAAAAGAAACCTCGTGGAAAGCATTACCTGTTCTGTTAGCATTGAAAAGGGCGGATTCTTGTTAAGGTATGTTATGTGCACTCTTCAAAGTTTAGAGAATGAAAGATTTTGCTACAGAATTTGAAAACTGAAATATCTTTACTTGTAGTACATATATATAACATTCATAACGCTTACAACAATACCTGCATATTTTTCGCAAAGTGCAGGTGGTCAGACTGTGAAACCAAATTGCTAAACATATTTCAATATCATTGGTAAGGAAGTGAAAAAAGTCACAAAACCTAAAATTATTCTTTAAAAATACTATTTAATGGAGATTAAAAGTAAGAGTTTTGCAAAGTACAAGTAAAACTTGGCATTAACGTGCAGAACAGCAAATGTGTATAGCAACAAAGAGAGCGATTACTCGCCAATCTGAAAAGTTCATTGTTATTCAACCACGATGTTGTCTTATTCGGCTTCAGGTTCAAGCAACCTGTACCACTCTAAGTAATTACCCATTATCCCAACCGATTTTCTCAAAGGCAGTGCAATTTTGCGGAACTGGTATATTCCAAGCAAAACTTTCCCGACATCACGATCGGGAATTTCGTTGAAGTCCTTATCTATTTCGTTCACAGCTTTGTCGAGGGCCTCGTTGTCGTTGTATTCAATATAACGCAAGACGGCCAGGTAACAGATGACAGCGGATCTGATGTAGAAGAAGAGTGAAGGAGATTTCGAGGTAAAGTCCACCCTATGATGGTTTCGAAAGTATTCTTCCAATGACATGCTTGCACCATGGAGGTCTTCAGCTATTGCGCGTACGTCACGTCCGATTTGTCCGATTACATGAGCAACGGATTCCCCGACGGACTCGGTGAAACGTTTCGTAGCAAAAGCGCGAGAGGGGTAGTTTTTTTCAACAGAAACCCACGTTATGTTGTATCTCTTAGCAACGAACGCTACAAGATGTTCGGCAAAGAGGCAGCTTTCTGATTCGTCTTGTACTGTACTTTCACCGTCACACACTAACACAGTCATGGCCCCGTCGGAAAATAAAATCGCGCGGCGCACAAATCCACTCGTCTGATTGTGGCACAACGCGCTTCATGTTGCCGTTTACCAAAAAAATTTAGTAACAATGCATGAGCATGACGATATCTGTTGCATTCGTAAACCCTCAACCAGCGCCACTCATGCAACTAGTTTTAGTTTTAGGCTTATTAAACGTAAACCGATTGATCATGTTTTAGCCCATTAGCGCCTGACTTTTTTCAGCACTTTCTCCAATTTATGTTGAGGCGAGAAGTGATAAATAAATTTCCGACATTTGTGGACATGAAGAATGTATATCTTTTTCAAAAATATTAATAAAATAATGAAAGTTTCGAGATTTTATTTTATTTTATTTTATTTTTTTTTTTTTTTCTTTGTTATTACTGAGCATTTTGTGGAAATCAGATTTATTCTTCGAGAAATTAAAATAAGAAAATAAATTAATGCTTAACTATTTTTGAGACTTACACATTTTGCGACCGTCTAAAAATAGATTGCTGGACGTTAATGGGTTAAAGTCAGCTTAATGGAGTTAGTTGAAAAACAAGTGAGGCAGGAGCCAGTTGATTCAATTTTCGACTGTTTGTTTACAGTGGGCGAATTCGTAAACGACAAACTCGTTGCACGAGTTTTCGTAAGAAAACTGGAATGCATTAGTTCAGTCAGTTTCTTTTGCCTTTACGAGCAACTTCAGTTTATTCAGTTTCGTCGCCTAGGACATGTGTTGGTTTACAATATGCGTATGTCATTATTTTTATCAAGAAGTTTTTAGTACATACTCAATATAAAATCAACAGGATTTAAAAAGAAAGAATGGCCATCATTGAAGTGCACTGATCAAAATTTAGAAATTTCAACTTAAACTTGCATTTTTTCAAAAGTATTTAGCAAGAGACGTTCAAATTTCGCTAATAACGGTTTAAATCAATTTCAATCTCAATACTAAAATATGCATTTTAAATTAAAAAAAATGAAATGCATTTTAATAAAAGTAATATTTGCAGCTTCAGCAAACGTAAAATACTTTTAATAACAACATACTACTTTTCCATAACAACGGACGCCGTTTGAAAACAAAAACACCGTGCAACAGGAGTATCTTCTCAACAACTGAACGAACCTACTCCGAGCTCAGTTTTTTTAGTTTGAAACAAAACGCACTCAGTTTTGTATACGAACGCTCTAGTTTTTAAACTGAATGCACTCAATTTCCTTTACGAACACCTTAGACAGAAATTCGTTGCACGAGTGTAACTCGTTTGGCGTTTACGAATGCGGCCATTGACGCTCTCGAAGTCTGACTCGATACCTGGAAAATTAAACTATACTCCGATGAATGCCAAGCTATTCATTTCCCAAGGAAACTTAACCCTCCTCGCATATACGTAAACAACAACGTTGTTCCATGGAGAAACACTGCCCCTTATCCGGGAATCACATTGGACAGGTCACTCACATGAAAACCACACATCACTAAAACTAGAAACCACATGGCGGCTGCCGCCAAAAAGATTGCACCTATACTTTATTCTAAAAAACTCATCAATCAAAACAAAACGCTCATTTACAAAACAATGACCAGGTCTATCGCTATTTACGCAGCCCCCGTATGGGATTTCGCAGCTAAATCGCACATGAAATCCCTGCAAGCTAAACAAAGTACAATACTTAGAAAAATCCGCAAAGGAAACCATTTCCTAAGAAACACTACGATTCAAAATGTCCAGACCATTGAGCCGATTAAACACACAATCCACAGACTTGCCGTCAACTTTTACGATAGCATATCCAGTCAGTATCAATAACGACATTCTTGCCGAACTTACGGATTACGACTTTCGTGATCCATCTGACATAAAAAAATCTATGGCGGTTCTCGCTAAATGTTCTCCTTATCTTTAAATTCTTGATCCTCAACAATGACGAACTTCAAACTCAACATTTATCATTATTACTTGTACTTGAATACTCTCTACCATCACTTGCCCTTTGGCGGTACTTACTTCAAACATTCTGACAACTTGGAATTAGGTTGTTGTTTTTTTGTTTTTGTTTTTTAAAAAAGCTCCTACCCCTACTTAACATCTAATTGGCCTGACTGTTCATGCAGATCACTTCTTACTGTACTTGACTGATATTCATCTCAACCCGTCATGTTTGGGGACTCATTGCAAGATTGAAAATTCCCAAATTCCCTACGAAGATCTCGCATACTGGAGTTAAAGGCCTAGTGCCCAGGGCACTCCCACAAGAATATATCATCAGTCAGTCAGTCAGAAGAGTCATTTTGTATCTGTCTGCTACAGAGAATAGAAGAAGACTAACAAGGAAACCTCCCCAAAGCTCACTCACCAAATCGAACGAAATTAACACAATCACATGAACACACTAAAAGGAACCTACTGTGTGAAAATTAGCTGCTATCTCCTTATAGAATTTGATAAATTAAAGGTTAAAAATTAATTAAAATCGCGCCAATTGTAACCGCCATTGTAACCCTTTGGCCATCATTCGGCGACAGAGCTAATTGGTCGAAAAGTTAAAATGCTCACGGGAGTACGTACTCGAAGTACTTATAAATCAGTGTTTGCTATACCCTGTTATATTTCAACGTACTGGATTTTTAAATAGCTTAATCTTGTTTTCTATTAGTTAAACTGAAGTTCTCTGACCTTTTTATTTTAACTCTGAAAGTCACAGTAGAAAGTAATTTCCTTTTATTTGTGTTAACACAGTGCAGATTTTTAATGCTGATCAGTCAGGTTTTAATTTAGAAATTCCTTCCAGACGAACCCTGGAACAGAGAGGATCTAAGCAAGTTGAAAGTGAGATTTAATCATAAAATGCAATGACACATTCCCACACAATAATGCCGATTATAAGTAAAAGCGGTAGATTGTTATCGTCATTACTTATAGTACATCCCGAAAAAACTGGAAAATTCGGTATAAATGTCAAGAATAAAATGTTTCAATCAAGTAACATTTGTACCATGGCTTCTAAATCTGGAAAGATGGGTAAAAAAGAATTCGGATGGGGGGGGGATTATAGGGTGAACCTTCCCCCCCCCCCAAGAAAAAAATTACCGTACAATTTTTTAAACTATTTTTTTTTTAATATCACTGTTTATCTCAACTCTTATTTCGCTAAAAAGCTAAATTTAACCTCTTATGCATGCATAGAATTTATGTTTAAAAAATATTTTTATTCAACTCCCTCCACCCCCTCCCCAAAACGGAAATACTTACGAGCTTGATTTTTTCCCCCCATATTTCTGCAGGATATCCAGTGAATGATTGTTGTAGATGAATCATGACAGTGCTTATTTAAAATGCTTATTAAATTAACCATCTTTCTGTAAAAATATTTATAAAAGAAAATAGAAAGCGCCAAGTGGTGATAAAGGCTCTATTCTGTCAACTCATACTCATTTTTTATTAATTAGTTTTAGCTTTCATTTGAGGAGATAGCAGCTAATTTTGACACATTAGGTTTCTTTTAGTGTGTACTTATGACTGGATTAAATTTGTTAAATTTCGTGAGTAAGCTTCGGGGAGGTTTCCTTGACAGTTCTAGAAGCAATAAAGATAGTGTTCCAATCTTTTACTAGAAATTTCTACACAAACTGAACTTTAGAACGACGAACCCAGGAATCAAGCAGCTTTCTGCAACATTATGAACTATAACGTAGTGCTCTGATTCTAAATTGCAAGTGTATCTTCATGTAATATAGAATGCGGCAAGGGGCCTGGAGGAGATATGGTGAAGTGCGCCACTTTGTGACAAAAGAGAGAAATCAAAAATATGGAAAATTAAATTTGCAACACCATTTATGGACGGCCACTGAGCATTCTTCTCCGAAGGGAAAAGGCAAAGAGGCGGAGGACATCTTTAAAAAGGAACCCAGTATGCAAGCTAAAAATTGTAATAGTTCTTTGTGCTAACTAAATAACATATATGTTTATTTAATGAAAGTTTCGCAGTACGCTCTGTAGATATTGTTACGAAATTTTGGGTTTTTCTGCCCTCCACGGCTTAAATATACTCTCAATATTTCTCGAGAATTCAAGATAACCCTATGTTAATTAATAGGGACACCCAAACCTCCCTATCTCGCGTTCTAGGTAACCGATTTTGAAGTAATAAAACGTGAATTATTTGACCCACAGAATACGAATTTGAGAGTATATTTGAGAAATATTGGTGCTAGAGCTCAGCTGAATTCACTTTAGAAACTTACGACATCTGCTGAAAAATGAAAGAATGCGAGAACAGCTGGATAGATTGCCCAATGCTGAAAAAAGGGCAGCCGTTTCCATCGTTCGACTTAACTACCAGCAAGATGGCGGACGATCGAAACGTTTATCGCGTGCCACAGATCTAAGAGACCCTTTTTCGACGAGAGCTGGCTGTGCCGCCACAGCCTGCTGCGTCAAAAAAGGATCTCTAGATCTGCGGCACGCGATGAACGTTTCGATCGTCCGCCATCTTGCTGGTAGTTAAGTCGAGCGATGGCAACGGCTGCCCTTTTTTCAGCATTGGGAAAGGGTTGCGCCTCAAAGGGTTAACCTACAAACCCGTAAACAAGCAGCGTTTTCTTCAACGATATACATGTCGCCACCCCTCTTTTAGTAAATACCTACAGCGAGTTTCTTAGAAATCTATGTATAAGGTTCTTGGAAAGCTGACTGGCAGTCGTAACCCCCCTCCCCCGAAGACCTCAAGAAGTAGGGAAATACATACTTATATACAAAACCGCAGCTTTTGCAGTTGACTGGCGTACTTTTAGACAGGCGTACTGTTCTAGTTAGTAAGTAATTAACGCTTTGAGGCACTACCCTTTCCCAATACTGAATGCAGTATTCCCAATACTGTGCCGAGCACAGCCAGCTGCGTCAAAAAAGGGTCTCTAGATCTGTGGCACGCGATGAATGTTTCGATCGTCCGCCATCTTGCTGGTAGTTAAGTCGAGCGATGGCAACGGCTGCCCTTTTTTCAGCATTGGGCTATCTATCCAGCTGTTCTCGCATTCTTCCACTTTTCTGCAGATGTCAGTGCTGTTAAAAATAGTCGTGACCATTTTTTTACGGGAAATGACGTGCTAAAAAGTAAAGGATTCTCGTGGAGCTATGGCACCTGCAACTATTTTTATAGAAATCCAATCTATTCTTCGTGACTGGCAACAGTCAGAACGTCAGAGTTTGGTGTTCCCAGAGCGGGAACACTGTGCGTTAAAGGGTTAAGGATTGATTGACGGCTATGATTCAGCCAGTCGCAAGTGTCACGAGTAATTTAAGGTAATACATATAAAATATTGCTTGAGAAAGTTTGGGAAATTTATTATATAGACATTAATGAAAAGGCAACTGCTTCCTTAAAAGGAAAGTAAAGCAAAAATAGAACTAATTTTGAAAGCCGCAATAAGGAAATAAATGAGAACTGAAACAAAGACTGAAAATAAGTGTTTTGAAAAGATTAAGTTTATCGGAGGGGGGAGATGATTCTAGGGGGTACTTAACCCCAACCTGCGGCTTGAAAATCCTGTCGTCTGGCCCATTTAAGTCATAGGGGAGATCGTGACACATTGGCAGATGTTCCGGAAAACATTTTCATGATGAGCATTAAGATTTTTTTCAAAAATTAAAACTATGACAGTAGAGCGTTTTCTTCGGTTACAATGGGATGGCCGGGGCCCCATTAACTTTTTCACTTATAAACTTAGGGGAGAGGGTGGCACAGTGGAACGATAACTATTTTTCTATGATTCAAAAGCTCAAAAATTAGAAAAAAAATTCTCAATTTAATTAACCACTATTGCTACACTATGGAAACTAGTCGCCATCACAGTTCATTTTGTAAGGAAGTTGCAGGCATTTCTGTTTCTACTATCACGGTTGGAAAAATCTGACAAGTTTTACTTTTTTGGATTTTAGCTGTAAATTATTATCGAATAATCAATATCTTTGCTATAATTTAAGCTTAAACTTTCTTAATTGTATGCATGTAAGGGTCTTTATTGATAAGTTGTACTATAACTTTTGAGTTTGTACTTGAAGACTTCGTGGGGAGATACAATGGGACAGTGCCCCACTGTATATAAACCTATGGCTTGTGGAGGTATAGAAAGAACAATCACACACTAGAGATGAGACGGGTTCAGCCCGAGCCCAGGCCCGAACCGGGCGCGGGCTCTGTAATTCACAACTGCGTTCGGGCTCGGGCTCGTGAAAAATTTCTTCTTTATTGAACATACTCCTTGAAACAGATTTTTAAACGAGGAAAATAAAAGTACTTATAAAAAAAAAAAAAATAGTGGCACAGGCGCCTAGAAGGAGCGTGAAGTTCTTTGGGTATTTCAGAACGGCGGCTTGTATTACTTAGTCATGAGATCCGACATTATTTGATAAACATGGATATAAAGAATTAGAAAGTGCATTGAGAGTTTGCAACTATATTTTTTTTAATTTGCATAAACGGCAAAATTTATTGTATTCTATCAATGAGGTAATTGATTTTTTTTTTTTTTTTTTTTTTAAATCTTTAGCTGAAATTTCGGGCTCGGGCTCCGGTTTAAATAATATTGCTCGGGCTTCAAAAAATGAGCGCGAACTCATCTGTATCACACACAGGGCCGGATTTAGGGGAAGGCCACCACCACCCCACCGCTCACAATAGACATTTTTACGTAAAATTTCCTATGAACACCGTATAACCAAAAAGTAACGTCACGATTTTTATCCCCAAAGGCTTCAGATACAAAGCAACTGGTTCTTGCTCACATTTCGTTTACTAATGGCATTGAATGCAATCTTTTGCGAGTCATACCGACGTTACATTAAGAGTAACACCAGACAAGAAATATACATTATTTTTGAGTAAATGAAATCATAATTCTTTAACTTTATTTCAAAAAATTATTTACACGGGGGTGCCACTTCCTTGTTACCTCAGCCTTTTACACCTCTAAATCCGGCACCGATTGTCACAGTTCTCATTCCCAGTAAGTTTTCGATGATAAAATGAACTTTTTGTCACCGTTTACTGTTTAATTCGATGTTATTTTACTACTTTCAATTCATCAAACATTGTTGGGCAAAGAATTTTGCAACTTTTAAATGAGTTTCATTATTATAACTATTTTTAAGGCTTTTCATTTTAGAACTGCTGTCATATCTTCTGTGTAATAGGAATGTTTTTCAAAATGCATCCAACTTCGTATGTCTTACTCATTGTCCCACTGTGCTCCGCCACGGGTCACAATTTTCAAAACTTACTCAAGTTGTCACATTAACTTTTTCAAAGAATAAAATAAGGATAGATTCTGAAAAAAGTTACAATGAAAGCCAAAAGCTGTCAAAGTAGTGTTTTGCATTTAATTTTTAATTAAAAAAGGGAAATTATTTTAATAAAAGTAAAAATTGTCCCACTGTGCCCCTTCTCTACTCTAAACCAAATATTATCAAAAGAAAACCATTTTATACCAATCTGTCAGTTAATGGGTTATATTGGTGCATGGATGGAGTACTTATGCACCCCTAAAAGAAATTTACATGAACGTAACACTTTCATTAGTGTGTCATTTTACAGTATTCATGTGTTACACACGGGACATTTCAGACCAAAGTTGCGATATTTGTCCATTTTGCAATTTCAATGTATAAATGTGAAAGTTTGCAATTATTTCTAATGCTTTATATACCACTCCAACTAGATTCTCGTCAACTTTCCTTTTTGTTGAAGACAATACTTTTTTTCCCTTTAACTAATTAAACATTTAGTCCATATGTGTTCGTGCCGCTGTTCATAATTTGCCACCATTAAGAACATAAGTACAGCTTTCACCATGATATCTTCGTAAATTTCTGCATGCTTTTTTTGTGTGTGTGTGTGGGGGGGGTTTCCTCATTGTTAACTGCAAAGAATTAGAAATAATAAGCCTAGCCTATAAAAAATTAGCGAAGATCTGCATTCACTGTTATCAAACTATATTTAACCCTTTAACGCGCAGTGTTCCCGCTCCTCTGGGAACACCAAACATTGACGTTTTGACTGTTGCCAGTCACGAAGAATAGATGTCTATAAAAAATAGTTGCGGGTAACCACGAGAATCCTTTACTTTTTAGCACGTCATTTCCTGTAAAAAAATTGTCAGGATTATTTTTAACAGCACTGACATCTGCTGAAAAATGGAAGAATGCGAGAACAGCTGGATAGATTGCCCAACGCTGAAAAAAAGGGCAGCCGTTGCCATCGCTCGACTTAACTACCAGCAAGATGGTGGACGATCGAAACGTTGGTACATATACCAATGTGCCTTAAGGCTTACTTAACCTTCTCGTCACCCTGAACCTCATATGAGGCTCCTACTTCAAATAGCAATATTTAGAGAGAAAACAATTGAATTTAGTATTTTTTCTTTCAGTGATATCAATATCATTAATTCATGTAGAAAGTCTATGAGGCTCTTAACTAGATGCATAAATCGTGCCTAGATTGGAGTACTAGTTCATTTAGATCATTTTTTACAGTTTTCGCTTCATTGTTTCAGGAGAAAAATTAAAATATTTACGCTGCTTTTTTACCGCTTTTTTTCTTTTTAAGCTAAGTATAGTTTTTTTCTTATTCCTGAAACTTTACCTAATATGCGCATCCTTTTAAATTAAGTTTAGCATAACAAAATGCTTCTAAAATGCAAAAATTAATATTAGAAAAAGCGATATTAGAAAAATAATATTTTGCATGATTTATAATAGTATTTCAGATGCATTAAATGCTAGACAGATTTATTTTCTGCGATTTTTCATAATTCGGTGACCAGAGGGTTAAGACTGTACCAAACTAATCACTAGCAAATTTCTTAGAAGTATCATGGTTAACTATTACTGTTTACATAGTAGTTAAAAACATTCTGTGAAAATAAATAACATTAAATTTATGTTATATTATTGAAAGCCATGCATGTTAAATGTAGGTTATATTATTGAAAGTGCATGAATTATACTCAGTGATTAGATTGAACTACATTGAATATCAGGTTACAAGTAGATTTCTCAAAATTGGAGTAAAAACCATGTGCCTTACATTTGTCAGAATACTAAATATCAAATCCCAGATAACTTACCAGAAAAAAAAAATTCTTCACTGTATGCAGAAGAGAAATCAAAATCGTAAATAAATCAGCTGGAAATATCCACATTGTACCGATGTACTCAGAGTATCACTGTGCCGGTCTCCCCCAAGCTTACTGTTTAATTATTCTGAATACGCGTGGTCTTAAAATTGCTCTTGGTACATGCCTATAGCATGTATAGTTTGATTCGTATTAATATGTATGAATTTTTACTAAGTGCGGCCAGACACAGTCAAACTAGAATCAAACACTTTTCTACTTCGTAAGAAAGTTTGCGAAAATAAAATCATGCACATTATTTAAAAATTGTTTTAATGGCGATTAAAAACATGAATTATAACATGAGAGTAAAAATTGGAGAGCAGAATAGTGAATTTCCATTGCAACCACAATAAAGTCTACATGTCCGTACATACATGTCCGTCTTGTTTGTGATGTTCTGTATTATATTTCAATCTGGGTGCTAGAATTCCGTACCACTGTTTGAAGCGGTCAGACATGCCAAACGGACGTATCCTATTCAGCAAAGTACTATATATAGTTGGGCACAAGTCTTCTATTGCCTCCCACACTTTTTCGAAGTAATGATCAGGAACTTTCTCGAAGTCCGCCGCCATCAAACTCACAGCCTGGTCGAGGGCCCGGGGGTCGTTGCACGCTTTATGAAGCAAGACTCCCAAGTAACAGATGTATGCGGATCTAATGTAAAATGACAACGCACAGAAATGCAACCCGTAATTCACCTTATGATTCTTGGCATATTCTTGAAACGACATTAATCTGAATTGGAGATCACGGGCTACTTTGTATATATCATCTCTGAGCTGTTCAGCTACGAACTCAATTGCTTTTCCGATATGTGTGTAGAAACGTTTCCGAATACAATCACGATGGTAGAAGGCTTTTGCAGAAGAAACCCAAGTTATGTCATTTTGATCAGCAAAGTACTTCACAAGGTCTTCGATAAACAGCAAACTTTCTGAGACTGGATGTTCAGCCATTGCTCACTCTCCTTTTTAAAAATTAGTCAATAAAAAATACAAGTTCGCACAGTCACTTGTCTAACAAATACCAAAGAATCCGCTTTATTTTCCACATTTATAAAAGGAGGAAGAAAGATATTGGCTAGCGAGACATGACGTACCAAAACAGCGCAGACACTATAATGCGAGAGCCTGACCGCATTCGTAAACGACAAACCAGCGACACTCGTGCAACGAGTTTCCATCTACGGTGTTGGTTCATAAACGAAACTGAGTGCATTCAGTTTATAAATTATAGCGTTCGTACACATAACTGAGTGCGTTTAGCTTCAAACTAAGTAAACTTCAGCAGGTTCACCTAGTTGTTGAAAACATACACTTGCTGCACGTTGTTGTTTTTATGAAATTGCGTCCGTTGTTATGAAAAGTATTTTAAATTTGCTGAAGCTGCAAATATTATTTTTTCGAGGAGGAAATTCATGCACACGCTACAAACTGCAACGAATGTACACCCTCCAAAAAAAGTATTCGAGCAAGAGAGAAATTTCCTATTTTGGATTTGCGAATAATAATTGAGTTTTTGAAAAACGCACAACCTGACAGAAATATAGATTCATATTTATACATAGCCTAATTCATATTCTATGATAAATAATTTTTAATATACAAAACGAACGTAGGAAATTTCTCTCTTGCTCGAATACTTTTTTTGGAGGGTGTGCAGAACGGTTTGTCAACGGTAATCATTTTCTTGTATTTTTCATTTTAGAAAATTCAAAAATGCATATTTTTAGTGTTGAGATTGAAGTTGATTTAAACCGTTATTAGCGAAATTTGAACTTCTCTTGCTAAATACTTTTGAAAAAATACCAGTTTAAGTTGAAATTTCTAAATTTTGATATGTGCACTTCAATTATGGCCATTCATTCTTTTAAAATCCTGTTGGTTTTATATTGAGTATGTAATAAAAAACTCTCCTTGACAAAAATAACATCAGACGCAAATTGTAAATAAACACATCTCCTAGGCGACGAAACTAAATAAACTGAAGATGTTCGTAAAGGAAAAAGAAACTGATAGCACGGAACAAACACATTCCAGTTTTCTTACAAAAACTCGTGCAGCGAGTTTGTCATTTACGAATGCACCCCCTGCTTAACCCATTTGTGCCTAGGGCTCTATTTTTACACGTTCGTTTAAGCGAACGTTCGGATGTGTGACATCAGAATTGACGTCATTCGCATCCTGTTAACGTACGTTGGTATTCTGCAAGTTACGGTAGAGCTTTAGGCGCAGATTCTCCCTACCGATTGTTTACATTCTTGCATACGTTTCGATTTATGTCACAAATCCGAACGTGGCAGAATAGAGCCCCTAGCATCCCTTTCTTACGAAGCTAAAATTTTAGTATCTTTGCAGTCAGTCGCATAATTTGTAAGCGTTATTTAAATTTCCTAGCCTGAATTCCAAGTATTAAATCTCAATTGATGGTTGAGATGTAAAATTTTCACTTTTTATGCATAATTTTTTGAAAGAAATTATCACTTCTTCATACTGTTAATGCCGGAAATCTATCTATTATTGTTGGTATCAGTAAAAGGTAGAGAAAGTCATGTGAACAGTCTGGGCACAAATGGATTAACCCATTTATGCCTAGCGTCCCTTTTTTGGGACGGCATTATCGCTGTCAGTCGAAACGTTATTTATTTTTCCTAGTCTTTATTCACGAGTATTGAACCTCAACTCCACAAAATATTTTAACATGACCTAGTAGGATGTTGACACTTCAATTTTTATACATAAAGATTTTAAAAGAAATCATCCCTAGTTCAAGAAGTTGACATCAGAAATGTATCTATTACTGCTGATATTAGCGAAAATCGAAGAAAGTCGCAAAAATATCTAGGCACAAATGGGTAATACGTTTTCCGCGTAGTAATGGCCGTTAATAGGGAGTTTGTGCTTACCGTATCTTCCTACGTTAATCCTAGCTAATCTGCATTTCAAATATTTTTCGAAGCTACTTTTCTAATGACATAACTTTTGCGTCAGAGCTTGTTAAGTTGCTAGAATTTAGCTAAAAAAGTGTATTTCTAATATACGGGGTGGCCATAATTAAACTGCAAGTGTTCAAAAGGTGCTGGAGAGAAAACTACCAGGAATATTCCAGTGAAACTTGGTATCTACACGTTTCAGAACATGCGCAAGTCAAATATGCAATTTTAAAAAATTGCCATTTTCACCCGATAGATGGCGCTGTATCGTGTTTCAATGCTTATGGACGTCATATATGCAATTCTTAAGCCCATCGAACAGTGTAAAAACAAGACCACATTGAGTAATGGTCAATCATGACTGAATAAGAAGGAACGTGCATTGTTAGTGAAGATATTCTATCAGAATGGTAGCAATTATTCAGCTACTCTGATAGAATACCGGCGTGTGAAACTATTAAGAAGAGGTCCAATGAGTGTCAATGAGAATAAATAATGGTTTAATTGTTTTCAAAACCATCTTTATGAATTGTTTAATTTATGATCTTAATTTACTTTAATTTTTGATTGCATGTTTCAATAAAAATTTAATTACTGAAGCGAATTGTTTGGAATTTTGATAAACTGTAAATCATGTTTTATATTGTTTGTATGCCTCTTAGAATGGCACTACGCTCTGTCTATCGGTTTTGGAAGTTGTATATGCCACCGGTGAGCTTTGAAATACGGTACAGCACCATCTATCTGGTGAAAATGACGATTTTGATTTTTTTTTCATATTTGACTTGCGCATGTTCTGAAACGTGTATATACCAAATTTCACTGGAATATTCTCGGTATTTTTCTCTCCAGCACCCCTTGAACACTTGCAGTTTAATTATGGCTACCTTGTATATATACTGCCAAAAGTTGTCCAGACTTAACGATATTTTCCGCGATTTTGGGGGGATACATATGATGACCGTCGTCAAACCGATAGCAAATACTATTCATTATGTTAATCAATATTTTTCAGTGATAATTTTTGAATTTCCCACGATTTAAAAAAAAATACAAGTTTCCTTTCGTTATTATGGTTGCTGAAAAATCATAGTGCTCAAAAATCGCCAAGGATAGTTCCCGACAAACTACTTTGAATTGTTATATTAATAAATTTTTCGTCAACGCCTTTTAACCTAATTAGATTTTTAGCTCCTTTTTGAACTCAATGCGTGAAAATGGCATCATTCTTAGTTGCGATATCTAACATGAATTAGTGAAAAAAGGAAAAGAAAAAAACCCACGTTATTTTACGTTTCTACAGATTTATAATCGGGAAGTTTATTATTTTGCTCGTGGTGTAATTTTTTGTCAAAGCTTGTTGACCTAATTAGGATTTCTAATCCATTTTTAAACTCGTGACTTCAAAATGACGTTCATTTGGCGTAATTTCTACTTCAGAAATGATAAAAATTTAAATTGATATTCAAAGCGATTTATTAAACTCGCGAAAAATAATTGCCTCTTACTCTAACATCATTGTGTCAGCTGCATAATTTTTACGTCAAAGTCATTTTTTAACTCGTGATATGAAAATGACGTCAATCTCACTTGCAATAACTAACTTGAATTATTGAAAGAAAACGAAATAATACCACGTTATTCACTGATCTACTTTTCTCGGACATCGTGGAGCTTTATTATTTCACTCGTGATGCAAATTTTACGTCTAAGCCTATTAATCTAAATGGGTCTCTTATGTATATTTAAATTGCTTTATCATCATCATCATTGATTAACGTTAGAATGACGTCAATCACACTTGAATTATTACAAGCAATAAATAAATAGCTCTAACTATGCTCACTAATGTGTTTAAATCGGACATTTGAGTAGCTTTTTACCCTGAAAATTGCGAAAAATCTAATTTTAGCAATTATAGAAAAACCAAAAATTAGGGAACAGGTGGATTTCCAACATTTTAAAGCAGAATTTTGTGCGAATAAAAAAAAAGGGCCACTGACAAAACGACAGGCAAAGAAACTTTTTTTTGTTGTTTTGACGGTCGTACTGGTGTCCCAAATGCTTAAAATAGATAGAAATCGCAAATTTTTTAATACCAAGAAGAGTGCAGGCAAAGTTTAATGTTATTGAGAGTTTTTTCTTTAGGTTTTGACAACAATCTTGAAGATGGTCTTATACCCCTGAATATCGATTTTTTTTTTTTTTTTTACATTTATTTTATTCCAAATAACATTGATGGCATTATACTAAATAGAATGGAAAGAAATCGCAAATTTTTTTAATACCAAGTGTGTACAGTTTAAAGCTTCCATTCTGATATTGAAACAACAATCACTTCAAGTTAGTCAGTTCATCCCGAGTAGAACCCATCTGGTGGTTAGAACGCTTGCCTTCCATGGTTTTGATACCAGACGTCGAAGCTAGAAGGACGCAGTTTAAAACTAACTTGAAGTTTTTACGTATGATAATAGGTGGCAACACTGAAATTCAAAGAAAGGAGGATAGTAACCTCAGCAGGCAAGAGACGACGTAGCTATCACGTCAAAATCCTCTTTTTCCCCGTATGTATCTAAGCGTTATGGTCATGCAAATTCAGTGCTTTTTCTCCATCCTAAAAATGCCCAACGTACCTAAAGAAGTTTTCACGAAAAAAATCTTATAAATTGCAATTAAAAGTTCAGAAAAGTCGAGTGGAAGTCAATCCATGTTTTTTCTATTTTCCCGTCTCTTTTTACTGTAAATCCTCTTTCAATAGTTTGTTATCGGCACGGTACAGATGCATATGTATTCTTCAGAATATGAATTGTAGTTGCCACCGGTGGTCCTTAGGTTTGGTACAGTTCTAGTACGTGTGTTGAGAAGCTAGTTTCTAAACCACTGAAGTCTGACGAGCGACCGAACAGTACTGAATACTTTTACATAATAGATAATTTTTCCGTGTAGCCTAATTACACTGTGCATGCGGAATTTAAATGTAATAATTGTAGCCGAAATTTATTTTGAAAAAAAATTATTCCATTTTGTCAAACAACGCTGAGACATTGTGTAATCAAGTGATTTTTGTAAGTAAATAAGTGAGAAAATAAAGTTTTTTATCAATGAAATAAGGAGTTGATAAGATACATTGAAAAATGTTTCTCTTCTTTTTTTTTTACTGTAAGCTTATACACTTCTACGATAGCTATCAACGGAATGGAAGAAAAAAACCTTTATATAAGCTTGCCAATTGTGCAGTATCTTTTACACTAAAGGCACACTCTTACAACCACTTTCGTGAGTGTTTATCGCTATTTGTGCTGTTTAGGTTGTAGTTAAATTCGCGAAAATTTGAAAACTGCAAATTTTCCGAGAGAAAATAAGTAATTTTGTGTCTTCACACAAGAGAAAATTTTGTATCTTCACATAAAATGAGTTTAAAATTTATTTTCACTATTACTTTTTATTGGATCCATGTGGTTTGCTTAGAACTGCAGCAAAATCGTGTGATTTCCTATAATAAACTTTATTATGTCAGGGACTTCAAAATATTTAGGATGTTGTTTTACAAGCTGTACTTTACATTGCAATAAACGATTAAATCTGTATCAGATTATCAAACTTTCATAAAAACTTATTAAATTCGGAAATTTTGCACAATATGTCACAATAGAAATTGCGTTGTGTAGTTCCATGTTTGATAATTTTTTCTCACAGTTTCATGAAAAGTACAAATTTTTCGTTTATTACAGTGTGTAGTGAAACTAATGAGGAAAGAGCCTGGCTCATTTTTAACTCCTAGCGCAGGATCGTGAAGTTAGTTTTCTATTTTCGAAAAACAGCCTTAATATAAAGCTCAGGAAATATTTTTATTGTGATGTCTAGAATAAGCATCATAAATATAAAACAAAAGTACTTTAGAACTGTTTCGATATAAAGTTGAGGTTGCATGTAATAGAAAATTCTGAATAAATGATAATAACAACACAATTAAAAAAGAACTATATTGATTCAAAAATTCCAATCAGAACATGTAAGTGCAATGAACATAAGTACTTCTCATAAAAAATGCTTTTCTTTTTGCTTTTCAATTTGTTCGTCCACTCGGTTAATTTCTGAAATGTGATGTTTACCAACTTCAGCATGAAGCATTAATGATCACAAACTTCAGCCGTATGTTACGACTAAAACAGCAGTCAATATCCTTTCAATTCAGGTAAATCTATAAAATTGCTTAGAGATTCCGGATTGGACAATGTTTCAGGGTTATAGGGCATTTTGTTAATGATCTTCTTTACTATAACTTCAACTTTCTTGCCGTTTATGTTACGCTGAAAAAAAAAGCTTATATAAGTAATATATGTACGTAAATGCATATAAGTAATTCACCAACTTAGTCTTTAAAAAAGAGAACGGAATGAAATAAAATCTTTATTAGTAAAAAGAAAAACAAAAGATTTAAAATATTTTGTTAAAGAAAGAAGTGGTTTAGAGTAATATAAAAGGGAAATGAATGTGGTCCTTATAAAGCTTTTGCACAGGTAAACGGGGATCTCACCACGATGTTATTGGAATGTGCCTGTAACAGATAGTTCTTGCGCACGGATATTCAAATTCTTCAGATAAAAAGCCGCGATCCTCAATTTGGTGCTATCACCATAGTTGCATTTGATGGAAGTGAGAATTTTTATACCTCTTTGAAGTTATCGGAAGTGGAAGCGATCAGACTGCTCTTCCGAGGGATGAGGACCATCGATCAAGGAAGGAGCGTGTTTTTCAACAGCTGCTGGACTTGTAATTCACTCTTAAGTTTGCAAGGGAAAGGAGGCTTTTTGTGGGAGTGCTTGAGATTCAGCAATACACAAAATAAACTACATATGCTGGTTTACATCCAACATTAGCGGAAAGAGCTTCTCACGTGTGTTTATCTGTTGGGTAAAAGCAGTAAAATTTTGAATAGTGATTCCGATATCGATAGATTTTGCCATTGTAATGTGATGTCATTTCGGAATGTGACGTCATGAATGAGGAAAGATTGATTTAACCGGAATGGTTAGGTTAATTGGTTGATCTAACGGAATGGTTATGCTAGTTAACGTTATCGTTCTTATTGTTAATAGGAAGTTTTTTCATAGTGTATTATCCTCCGCTAATGGTACCGCTATCCCTTAAACTGGTTTTCGACCTTACTGCGCACGCTCACGTATACCGGGCCGTAGCGTAACGTTAACGTAACTCGCTATTTCTCCAAGGTTAGCGGATGCCGCTAGCGCTATACGGTATTCAAACAAGATGGCCGCCAGACAAGTGTGATTTAACATTCTTAATAAAATATGAATTAATATAGACGACAAAAGGACGACATTAACTGTAAAAGTTAACTTATTAGTGCTATGAGAGTTTTTAGATCGAAATCTTAAAAAAAAATTCGTCGATCTTTAAATTCTTGCATCGTTCATTTGGTATCGCCATCTAGTGTCGGGAAAATATATTGTTTTCCAAAGGATTTTTTTTTTTTCGTTTTGCATTGGTTTAAGAAAATTTCGATTAAAATTTTAAACAAAATGAATTTATAGAATAATGAAATCCCCAGAAAATAGTTATAAACAAATTAAATCAAAATTTTTAATTTAAAGCAAAAAATTAATTTAGACTTTTTTTTTTTTTTTTTTTTTTTGATTATTTGTATAACTTTAGGAAAATACGGTTACATTTTTAACGGAATTAGTTTTAAAAAAATTAAAATCCTCATACAATAATTATTTTTTATTTTTATGCAGTAACAACCACTAGACACAAAAACTAAAAATAATTATAGACGAATTAAACATCCAGGTTTTTATAATTATTTTATTAAAATTACAAGTTTGTAAACAAACCTTGATTTTTAAAAAAATTATTGTTGACGAATTAAAAATTCAGGTTTGTGAAGTAGTGTTCGCTGTGGGTTTAACTTATTTATAAATATTTTGTAGGTTCTAGTTCTAATTACTGCTCAAACATGTTAGTGGTTCGTGCTGCATTTGAAAAAAAAATAGTTTTTGGGGATTTTAATTATTTTAAAAACTAATTTCGTGAAAAATTCAACCGTATTTACCTAAACTGTCCAAATACACAAAAAATTCAAAAAGAAAAAATTCGTGCAAAAATAAACAAATAAGAAAATTGTATTTTAATTTTTCATTTGCTTAAAATAAAAAATTATGCTTTAATTTATTTGTAACTATTTTCTGAGGATTTCATTAATTCTATAAATTCATGTTGCTTAACATTTTATACGATAATTTCTAAAAGTAATGCGATGCAATTATGGGGGAAATTTTCAAGGGGAAAAAAAACTCATAAAAAATTAATTTTTTTGCCACCAGATGGCAATACTGAAAGAAAAGACGAATATAATCTGATAAATGCTTGGGGAGCAAAAACGTTATGCAAAAACTCTCTTTTTGTTAGTAGTTCAGATACCGTAAACTTTATACGGGCGCATGCGCAGTACTGTCCGTTTAACGTTAGCATTACGGTGAGTTAAACCGCTACGCAAAAACTCCCTAACCATCTCATCATCTGTAAATCATTAAAAATTTACTACAAATTATTATAAAATCTTTACTATAATTTATTATAAAGTCACCGTATATGCTATACGCCGGGTGTGCCAAAAGCACTACCCTAGGCTTTTACTTCTTAAATATTGATGATAGACGTATACAATAAATTGCAAAGTTAATTGTAAAAAAGGTACAGAATTTTATGGCATCGATAAAAATTTCTATGAGATTAAATAAATGTAAAATTTAAATTTTTGTACGGACCCCGTACAAAAAATATTCTAGTCACTAAAATCTGCCCCACACGTTGATTAGGTTATGTACAGAATTTCAGCCGTTCACAGGGCTGGGGAGTAGCGCGCTACTTGTAGCGAAACTACAGTAGCCGCTACTTTTTTTTGTAGTTTGTAGTGTAGCGCGCTACTTTTTTTAAAAAGTAGTGTAGCGTGTAGCGCGCTACAAAAAAAACAGTAGTTTGTAGCGAATTTTGGAAGCTACTTTTGCCGTGTCATCATTTCCGGCGATTGATCCCGTGGTGCAATTTCTCTCTCTTCTGACTCCAAGCATAACTGAAACTGATGCTTGAAAGACACCCAATCACTCCCCCGCCCCCCCCCCTCCCAGGGGACACACGCACACGAGGGGGGGTGAGGGGGTTTGCTTTGCCTGAAGCGGAAGCCTGACATTGTGCATCTTTTTTCTTTTTTTCGTTCTCAGTATTATTTGTAGAATCACCAATCTGCCATAAAGAGGAAAAAAAAGGAAGGTAAGAGAGATCCAAAGTTGAACAGAGGTTATTTTGATGGGGCCTCGAGAGTCTCATTATCACACGGGCGTGTGGGCCCGTGAGCCCCTGAAAAATAAAGGCCTCGCAAATCTCTCCATTTATTGTATTGCTGACCTCGGTTACAGTGTTCTTCGTTTGTAGTGACAGTTTTCAGATCCGGTCCTAAGGTAGAGCGAACGGTGCGACCGCACCGGGCGCCATCTCTACCAAGGCTGTTCAGAATAATATAGCACTAGATGTCGGAAATGGTTTCATTTACCTGTTAATAATTGTTAATTAGTAACCTGTTAATAATTGTTAATTAGTAATTGTTTTCATTATTTTATAATATGCATATCATATGTGATGTTTTCAATTAAAACAATTATACAATGTTACATGGTTCACACGGGT
This sequence comes from Cheiracanthium punctorium, assembly GCA_038373885.1. NCBI lineage: Eukaryota > Metazoa > Arthropoda > Arachnida > Araneae > Cheiracanthiidae > Cheiracanthium > Cheiracanthium punctorium. The sequence goes on along the minus strand of JAWZYV010012226.1, from coordinate 190,058 downwards.
CATTCGTCATAAATCACTAATTTGGTAAGTCATGAAAAAAGGCCTTTATACTCATTAATTTTGATTTGTGCTCAAGAAACTAGAATGTTTGTACAACATGAAAGGGGTCTCAAAACGGGCCTTTTTTTCCCGTTCAGACATCCATTTTATTATATTTTTAAAAACTTTTTTAGTTCTCATGATTTTTCTCATGCTTTCAGAGCTCACTTTCCCAATTTATTTTTATCATAGAGGTATTAAAACTTAATTAGTTTCAGCAATACTTCAATAATTAGCAGTAGTTGCCAGTAGCGTATATATAGCTAGGCTTCCATTTCGGGGGGAGGGGGACGATTCGGTATTTTAAACTTTATTGTTCTAAAGTTAAAAGAAATGTTTCAAAATAGCTCCTTTTTAATAATTGCTTTACATTTTCGGAGGGGGCCCGCCTCCCCCTGCTCAAATACTCGCCTGGTAGTTGTTTATTAGAGCAATAGTTTTTTTCTAATTAAAGGCGAAAAGGTGCCCGGGGTCTTTCGTGCGTCCACCAAATCTGCGGCGCTCAACGCTACAAGGAAACCACCTTTTAACGCGTTCTTTGGACGCGAGAGACACCCGCTGAGGTCATTAATCACGCTGGACGCGAGTAGAAAACCAAGGCTTTAGATATCGATAGTTTTCTCTAATTAGGATATAAATATCCTTAAATATGAATGTAATGCAAATTGAATCTGTTAGCAAAATTTGTCTCCTAAAAGTAGCGAAAAGTAGCGAAGTAGCGACTACTCAGCATACAAACGCTTAAGAGATATGTTTAAACTAAGTTGGGATGGGACTATACAATACCAATAACTGCAGAAGTATTATGTATTTACGCAATCATTCTTTTATTCTTTTCATAATTTGTGTGCGACTCCTGAAATGTGATCATGAGGCGTGATTTTTTTTTTCCGAGGGCCATTGAAAAGTGGTTTAAGCTAACGTCCATTTATGTTTTCTCTCCGATACGTTTTATGATAAAATGCTGAAATGTTGGGCATCACCTTATTAATGTATGAGGCACATTTTCTAGTTTTGTTTTGGAATTTTTTTTTAAATTTAAGTTTCGTATTTATCCAGATTTGACCTTCGAAAAATTTCAGTCGATACCATACAATTCTGTACCTTTTCTACGTAACTTTGTAATTTATTGTATATGAATATTTAAGGAATAAAAGACTAGGCCAGTGTTTCGGGGATATATATAGGGGACATCCTGTATATATATATATGTGTGTGTGTGTGTGTGTGTGTGAGTGTGTGTGTGTAGAAAGAGAGAGAAGAAGGAGAAATGTAGAGAGAAAGAGCATTCGATAAACAACGAGCTGGGACCTACTGCGCGATATAGATTATATAGCTCCTAATTTATTGAATGCGCCTTACAGAAAGAGAACAAGATTTTTGAGACTCACCGGAATGTCATTCGTCTCTAGAATTACTTCTGGCACATGTCTGGCAGATAGTTCTTTAGAGATGGCCTCTTTTAATCGTTCAACAAGGTCTCTGTTGAAGTTATAACCTTTATTCATTTTTAGAAATAAGACAGCTCGTTCCGTCTTATATTTGCTGTATTGAGAAACACAGACGCTGTCGGCAATCTCAGAGAAGTTGTCCACTGTTGAAATGGGGAGAAAGAAGGGTGCTTATTCGTTAGGTGCTTAGACGTTTGGGTTTTTTCTGTATTTTTTTTTTAACGGTGCAACATTTTAGATATTTATTGATATTTTCGATATAATAAGTTGAAAGTTCACGCCCAGTATTTCTTCTATCACATATGACTTTTCCAATAAAAAAAATTAAATTACAATGTTATATAATATTTTATTTAAAGGATGCTTAGAAACAAACACTTTTACTTTTCACAAATAGTTAATGACATTCAGTTACCAAAGTCAAATATATCATCCTGTATCTTTTCTTACCCGCATATAAATACAGATAGGACTTTCTCTCGCTGTCTCTTTTTTTTATACAAATTTCTTTAGTTTATAAATAATTAAGTAAAATATGAATTTTATTTATTTAAATAAGATAAAAATAATAAACAATATACTTTATGGTCAGGATTTTAAAAAAAGAAAAAATATATCCAGTGTGACGAAACTCTTAAGGGGATCGGGTAAGCCCTATCTCCGCCATGTTAAATTCATCAACTTTATGTACCTTTTTCTCAAAAATGGTGAAAGATAATGGTACAAAATTTTAAGAGCAGTTAGAATAAGAAATTTTCCTACTTTAGCGGGCCAGTTTTTTTCTAAATAAAAATTTTAAAATATTATTATTTTTTTACTGAAAATCACTTTTAAATGTGGATTTTTGATAGAATATTGCTACCTAAAATGAATAATCTATTAACAAACTGCCGTGTTAAAGTATGTAATATAATATGAGATATCTGTCATGAAAAAATTGAGTTCATAAGTTTAATAGATATTGAGAAAAAGGAACACGAATCTGTAAAATCCATAGTTTTGAGAAAATCCGCTTTGAAGATTTTTAGATAGCGTATAAACTATGAAGTGCCTTGGGGAAATATAAAAATTTCTAATACTTCTGTTTTCAGATAAATAAGTGTTATATATCGTTAGAAAAATAACATTTTAAAGTATTTAATGCAATGAAATAATAATAATCGATTTTTTGACCGAATTTTGCGTACCTGGTCCTCTTAACAATGTGTCGTCAAAAATGATTCCATATACTTTTGCGAAAGATAAACGAATGAAGGATATGGAACTTTGCCAAAAACATCCTAAATATAGATTATTTTGCTAAGTAGTGATTTCTTTTTCTATTACATTCAGTTCAAAAATAAAAATGCAAGGAACAAAACGGTTTTGTAAGCTGTTATTCATAAAATATCATATACATGTTATTCTCGCAGTTTAGATAAACTTCTTAAAATATATTGTGTGGATTATTTTATTAAAATATTAGAATATACATTACTGAAAATGTTTGTCATTAATAATAAATTATACGCACCAACGGCATAAATCTCGGAGCTGCCAAATCGGCATCCCCCAGGCTTTAAAGTTTCATCACTAAGCATAACAGAAACAATTAAGGAACATTTTAGACAACATAGAAATCAGAAAACTAAAAATCAATTATCCTTATAAATAAAAACTAAAATCCATGTGTTTGTTTGTCCGAATCGTATACAAATCCACACCGTTTGACCAATCGACTTGAAATTTTGCACTTGTACGTAAAAAGATACAGGGCAAATTGTGGTCTTCTTTAAAAAACTGAAAATTCACCCGTTCCCCAGTTTTTAGCAATTTTTCGCTATTTTCAGCTCTTTTGAATATCAAGATTAAAACATGTAAATCACTTTATTGACACAAACATCTGTATTTTAAATGAAATCACGTCATTTTGATGTCACTTTAGGCTTTGAAGGAAAAATTGTGATTCCAGTTCGTTGGAAATAGCTTCTCGACACTACCCAGTGTAACTTTTTTTTCACAAATAAAATGATTTCCTCTGTATTAAGCATTACTATAAAAAGGATTGTTCCCATAAAAGAGAAATATTTCGAATACGAAAACTTTTTCCATGTGTTTACAAGAATACGTTGAAAATTTGGATTGTGGATTTTCTTTAAGAGTGTGTTTACAGGAATTTTTAGGGGGAAATCCATTTATTTCATATTCATCTATTTTCATTTTTCGAGTTTAAGAGCTCTAAAAATGAAAGATATCAGTTTATTTGATTGCTGAATTAACAAATTAAGTGGCAACAGTGGGTATATGTTAACTACGGAAACCTTCCTGTTGAAAATACGTGTGCATTTCGATAAGTCCGTGCAAAGTCTAAACGATGGTTGCACTGTACCGTCTCACTAGATCCGTTTTCTGGTAGTCTTTGGAGAGTCGTTGACGAAAATTCTTTTGGATGTAAAAATATTTTGGATAAAATTTCCCAAATGAACATATTCCATCCCCTCACAATGGAGACACAGAATAAGAATTTTCATCACTACATTTTTGTAACGTAGAAAGCCAAGTCGTTAGAGTAGAAAGGCAAGTAATTATGTCCATAGTCAATCAAAATATCTAGAAGTATTTCCTGCTCTATTGGGCGCAATAACAAATAAACAAACCTATTTCAGATATATACTCTCCCCAGCATAACTTTTTTAGTTATATTAGAGGTCTCATATCCCTGCTGCCATTTTTGTATTGGATTACAATCAACATGAAGTCATTAAACAACAGTCTGCGATCCCTCAGAGTTTTGTATATACTTCTTACATGTGAATTTCGCTTTTGTTGCGTTACAGCGAATTAAAAAAGACTTGTTTCATTTATTGAAGGAAAGAGGAAAATCTAAGATGCCTTTAAAACATACTAGAGACGGAAGCGACTGTATATTTAAATTGGAATTATAAACTCTGCAAATATATTTTCTTTATCAACTGTCAAATTGCTTAAAACTGACAAAACAACAACCTGTATAAGAAACAAAAAAATTGTGAAAAAGAAAAGGGTTTACCTTCTTCCACAACATATTATTCCTTTCGTAATGGGATTGATGATAATCAAATCTCCAACAGAAAACATTCCTTTAAAAGATATGAAAGAATAATTGCATAGTTTCCTCTCATTTATGGTACTTTTATTAAGAAGTACTATGCTGTACCAAGTACATTGTAACATATGTGTGTCTGTGTATCACATTGCAGCGTACCTTATATTACACGCAGGCCCGTCGACAGACAAACTCGGGCCCGGGGGCTGGATATCTGCCGGGCCCTCACCCCCCCCTCAAAAAAAAATATAAGTAAAAGAGCATACATGATGTCAGCAATCCAGTTTCATTTAGGACATCGTGCACGCCCGGACTGGCCAGGGTGTCAACTGTCTGCAGACGGGTGAGCCCCCACCCTCGGCGGGCCCCCAAACAGAAAAAAGAAAAGAGAATTTTTAAAAAGTGCTATACTGGTAGCACTTAAATGAAGTTTGACACACAAAATTTTTTGCAGCTGCAATTGCACCCCAGAAGGCTTCAAAACACTTCATTTTAAATGTAGTTCTCAAACTTTTTTGAGAGAGGGTTCCCGAATGAACAAGGGATTAATTAATATGTATGACACATATTAATGAATAGATCAATATTTTATTAATGCATTAATTGTCAATCATAATTAATTAATAATAACACCGTACCTCCCCCATACCCCAAAAGTTAACACATCCTATTATTTATCGGTTACACAATAACCCGCCCCCCTTCTTTTGAGACGGGCGGGCCCCTACCCTCCCAATCCGGGTCTCGCCTCGTCTCGTCTTTACTTATTCCAGTCGGTGTCGGTTTTCGCGAATTCTATTTCTGTCTATACAGGAAAATCTTTTGAAAGTTTAGCCCGGGCCCCCAGAAAACACGGGCCCGGGGGATTCCCCCTCTCCCCCCCTCTCGACAGGCCTGATTGCACGTCATTTTTACATTATTATATCAAGAAGGTGCCACATTTTTTATACACAGTTAGAAAAGTACAATGATTTAAAAATTTAATTTACAGTTGGATTTGAGCAATAAAAATTCTTTAACTTGATCAATTTATTCGAAATACTGTATTAATGACTATGTCATTTTATCTCTCACCCCCTTAATTGAAAATTGTCCCAAAAATGCTACATAATTTTACATATATTTCAATACTATTAGTTCACAATAGCTTTAATCTATTGCTTCAATATTTCGTAAGCTGTAGAATATGCACCACATGTATTTTTCTATAAGTAGGTTATAATCATAAAAATTTGAACATAGGGCTACCAGGCTAAATACACGAAAGATGAGAGATAAAATGATATAGTCAATTAATATCGTTTTAATATGGCAATAATGAAACTAAAAAATTTGGGGGGTTCAGGGGGGGGGGGAGGTTCGAACCTCGACTCCCTGATAAGGCTCGAACAGCCGACTTATTGTTCTTACTTTTGATTGAAAGTTTGAATATACACATTTTTGTTTCTTATTCCTGCATTATCGAAAATTCAATCGTAGAATCACAAATATTTCTGTCATTCAAGCAGAAGCAGAACTATTAATAACCAAGAACAACATTTGAAACCATTTTGTCAATTCGTTCACGAATCATAAAGAAAGTACGTTTTAATAATGTTCAGTCAGAACCCTTTATAAGAACACAGGATAAAGACATTGCCGTTTTGTTTCACAGTGGCATAAATGTGCACAGTACACACAGTACATACAGCGATTACTTTTGAAATAATTAATATTTTATTTACTTTATTTCCGTCTTTCATTCGTCTTCATTTGACTGACCCTTATATATGTTCTATAGTCGAACATAAAGGAAAGTGCATCTTTTCGGCTAAAATGCATTCTGTACAGTTGAAAGTTTATTTTATTTTTTATATAAAAGATTCATGTAGTCAAATCTATTATATCTTATTTTAGTATTTCTGAAATAAATGATTGATGCATTACCTGGATATTTCTCACAATAATGTTTCTTAAAAAGGCTCCTGTCAGTATCGCCCCAAAGTCCTAACGGAAGTGTGGGGAACGGCTTGGTAAAAACCATCTCTCCAACTTCTCCAGTGACTATTCTTCCTATTAAGAAATTAATAAATGTTTTTTTATTCAAACATGTTTCAATGGAAAGTACAATGACCATCGGTGACCATTTATAGGAAATCAGAAAAACACCCTTCTTTTCTCCCCCAATATTATCTGAATATATTATGGATAAAATTTTTCCTTGGAATTACACATTCTAGTTATTTTCCGCTTAAAAAGACAGTGCATGCTTTATTTAAGCGTTACCAAAGCTGCATTTCATAGCTGCCAACTCAAGTTCTATCTTTTTGCATCCATTCGTTAAATGAGTATTTTCCTATTAGCCTTTATTTATTCATATCTCTAATGTAGTTACAAATTAAACAATGCCTATTTCAGTTTTTCTTTGTATATTCGTCGGATTTTAAATGTATGTGAAAGTTTGGATGCAAAATTAAATTAAGGAATCATGACACGAATTCTGTAATTTAAAGATTTTAAATAATACGAATTATTGAATGTTTATTAATTTGAAAATGCATTTGTATGTGTTATGTATGAAACCTCATAAAAATATCACACTTTATAAGATTTTTAACAGAAAGAAAAATATATATTCAAGGAATTATTTTTCCTTTTTTACGAATAAATTGAAAAAAACATGACTACTAGAAAATAAGTTTTAAACGATAAAAGGAGATTTTTGAATGGGAGAGGGGGGAGGATTTCCAAAATTGTAATTTATAGCATAAATTATTCAATTATTGGAATTTATGAATTCGAAAATATACCTCTTAAGTAATGTATCGAGCCTAGCAAATGTTCAAGAAATTACTAGCATTTATGTATAATAAACAGATAAATTAAAAAACTCCTAGAAAATAATATTTGAAAAAAAAAATTCCAGAAACTTAATTATATCTTAATTTAATAATAAATGTATTTTTCCTATAACTATAAAGTATGTCACTAAAATTTAAGTTTTCAAAACTAATTTATGCTCTATCCGTTAACTTTTTAATTGGGCTGTTGCAAGGCTCTAGAGCATTCTACGATCAACCAGTTAATCTGGATTCATAGCTGCCAACTCTCCCAAATTTTACGGTAGATTCTTTACTAGTCTTTACCTAGTGTTGTGTGCTTAAACTAAATCCAAATTCTTATGTAAAATAAAACTGTCTAAAAATTGTGGTGGGAAATATCCCGAAAAAATCGGGAGAGTTGGCAGCTATGCGGATTCAAGATTGATGTCAGCACTACATTTTTTTTTCTTGTTGCGCTCACATTAAGTTGTCTCCTACTGGGTCACAATGTGGACAACTTGCGACCGTATTGTGAGATCTCTAGGAGACCGTCACACGAGTAGGACAAATCGACCACACAGGTGGTTATGCACCGACGTTGCAATGACTACTCCTGAGGAAATGGTGACTGTCACTAAACCCATTTTCTGTCAGATCTTTATTTTAAGCATTAAATGTGTCCTGTGTACAGGACAGTGGCGAAAATTCAGTTAAGGGTCACTTGGGGGTCACCGTGCTCTCAAGGTAAGTATGGGATAAAGAGAAGTCTGATGCATACGTGTCATTTTTATTATATTTCAGATCAAGACTCCTCAAATAAAAATAAAATTAGATTTCAAAAGCAGTCATTATATATTATTTTAGCATCAAAAGTATGGTCTGATTTTTTTTTTTCCATATGAAATTTATGATGTCTTGACCTTGGATTTTATGAATGTGCTTAAAATCCCCTTTTTAAATAATGATAACCTATTTTAATTTACTGCATCTAAAATTGTTTACAAAGTGGCTTTTACAGAGTGCTTTTAGGTATTATTTTCTTGAGGATAAAAAAAAGTAATCGATTCCTTTTGTGATTGAAATTTAATAATAAAAATTAAATAGCACGACACTAAATTGTTTAATGAATTAAATTTAAGCTCATGCACAGTTCTTTCTTACCATTTTCATCTTTGTACATTCTACATGTTTTACCTGGCATACACACACAATGATTAAAAAAACTACATAGTATTCTTAGTTCGCAAAACCACGACAGCAGAAATATGCTTCCTGTGCCCATGAATGCTTTCCGGCAGAGTTTTCCCAAACCATCAAATGCTCACGCACTTGCCTGTAAAACTCCTTTTTCTGCTTAAAGAGTTAAAATACAGAAAAATATAAGCATTTTCTTCCACCAGTCATATCAAATCATAATAGCTAATATTTTTAAGTCATTTCTTAATACAGAATTTTGCTGGTTTGACAATATTGATCAGGCAAATTGATTTAAAAAAGGATATTTTTTAATCAGTCGGTGGAAATGAAGATAGATTATGAACTTTCCTAGACTCAAAATTGTTTTTTCAGCATAAAAGATATGATACAGTGAGTATTCAGAGTATATTTAGTCACTACTATCTTTCTAATGATGTCGCTTTCACATTTTATATTTTCTTTCAAATAAGAATTTCGAAGTTAAACTGCCCTTTTGAGCCCTAATCAGATTTCTACATTTTTAGACAGTTGCTTTGAGTGCCGGCAAAATGAAAATTAATGCATTATTTAAATTTTGCCTTAATATCTGTTTACACTTATATCTTTTAAACACTTTTTGAAATCTAACCTTTCTCTGATTGTAAAAATAGATTTTCTGCATAAAATTTTTAATACACTGAAAAATATAGTTTCTATTTTTTATAAATGATATGACTTGTCTTTTTATGTTTACTTATCGATGGCTATTTAATTATCTATCTAACTATGATGTGACAGAATGCGCAAACAACAAATTTTTGTCTAAGCCAGCGAACTTGGATATTATTTGTTCGAAAACTGTCACTCAGGGGCGTAGCCAGAAACTTTTCATGGGGGGGGGGAGTTACGACTACTACAACTCATATATATGTATACGTGTGTGTGATAATGTAGTGAAGAATATATATTTTGTATGGCAAAAATTTCTCATGGGGGGTTATGACCCCCCTAACCCCCCCCCCTTGGCAACGCCCCTGCTGTCACTGGTTACATTTCATTGGATTACAGCATTTCAGGCAGTAAAGTTTTATAGACAATGGAAGATCGTTTATAAAACGTATTCATACTACACTAGCTGACTGAAGTTGGTATTATTGGAGTTCCTTGGAAAAAGAACTTTATTATCTACGTTCCAATGTTTTTGTCATCGTGTTGCAAATGTGCCCGAAAGGGCGAACGATCAGTACCGATCAGCGAAAAAAAATCAGTCTGTTCAGCATAATTGTGGGGAAGATGTTAGTGAGGGGAAATAATCTGTGGAAGAACCTGGTAGTAGTCTTGTGAATACATTCCGTGAGAGTTTTCATATTGAGGTTTTTGCGAATGGTTTTGTTAGATATATAGTCATGCACTCTTCTTGTTTTTCTGAGAAAAGCATATTGTTTAGCGTGGAGGTGATTGATGTGTGTCTTCATTCATACTATATAAAAGATCATAAGAATTTCAAGCCTGATTAAGGATACTAAAATTGTCATTATTAATAGGTTAAAGTCAAATATGTATAAAAGTACAAATGTTTTAATAAAATTGTTTTATAAATGCTCTAGAAACGTATACATAAAATAGTTAATATAATTTGATGATGAAAGAAAAAGTTTTTATTTTACTGCTTTTTAACTCTTTATGAACGAAAAACAGTTTTGCATGCAAGTGAGTGAACACTTGGGGGGGGGGGGGGGGATGTTGCCCGGAAACGGTATTTTTACACCATATGTCAGGATAATTATTTGTTAAATATATGCTCAAATAAAACTGCGGTGGACAGTGTTTTTTAAAAGATGCGTTCAGCATTATTTTTCTTTTTTGCTTCAATTTTATGAATTTTAACTCTGAATGAAGATGAGAGGTAAAAAGATCACGTATTGTTATACAATCCCGTCCCCAAATAGAAAGCAGGTAGTGATACCTATGGTAAGAGGGTCTTGAAATTTCACACATTTATGAATGATAAAAAAAAAGTATGAAAACCTGAATCATCAACACTCTGGCAATCGACTCCAAGAGAAGCAGCTGGGATTTCGCATTTATGAACCTTCAATGTCTGGTCATGGTACAATGCAACACCAGCACATTCCGTTGATCCTGAAACAAAATTTTTAATGCATCGCTTGTTACCAACTTAATCAGTTACATAATTATTTTGACCACTCTATTTTACCACTTTTCAACAAAACTGAAAAGTGTTTATTATTTATTTTTGCCTCTTTCTCTGCAATCTATCTTATGCAAACTTATACCGCTTGCCATGGGCGCCGGCAGAATATTTCCAAGGGGGGCGGCGAGCAAAGACTACTCCAGGGGGGGCATTGCCCCCTTTGCCCTATGCTGCCGGCGCCCATGCCGCTTTCTCCAAAAATTGCGTCCCTTTTGAAATTAATAACTAAATCCTAATTTAAAATAAGATTCGTCGATTTAATTTATCTCGAAATCAAATTTCATTATCTGAATAATATTATGAGCCAATGATTATTTCATACGACTTTTGTTCAGGAGTATGACTTCCCTTTTTCATCCAAGTCACAAACAGTTACAAAATCAAGTGTATTGTTTCAAAGTATATTAATAGATTATAACGGATACATAATAACGGATTTTATTGAAACACTAAAATGTGTTATCAAGTACATATATATATATATATATATATATATATATATATATATATATATAATTCGGAGGCGTCGCAAATATCGTGTGTTAGTTGAAAAATGCATGAAATGCATTATCATTATTGGAAGTTCCATTTTATCTAGTAAAAATATTTTTCTGTCCAGGAGAAACGCATTGCGCGCCCTCTCCCTGGATCCGCGCCCTTGGGTGTTGCCGTTGAAATAATCAACTTAATAATTTCATTGCGTTAATATCTCTATTTATAGTTTCATAAAATGTTGAAAATAACGATAAACACTGAGCTTATTCGGAAAACACACCCAAAATACTGGTGTTAAACGTTAAAATAAATAAAAACTTTGTGAAAATAACACACACAAAATGTTACTTATAAGAAGATACGATCGTTTCGACTGAAAATTTTTTCAGTCTTTCTCAGTCAACGCCCCTTCAGACTGAGGTGAGACGAAGGGCTTTGACTGAGGAAGAGTGAAAAAAATTTCAGTCGAAACGATCGCATCTTCTTATAAGTAACATTTTATGTGTGTCTTTTAACAAAGTTTTATTTATTTTACTGAGCTTGTTGCTGTTTCCTGTCTGTTTACAAAGGTGCAAAGCATACTGTCTGTCAGAAAGTAAAAATTATTGTCAGAGACCGACTAAGCCAATATGAGGCTCGCAACAGGGGTCTCTCATGAGACTCTTTTTTTACGGATATCAGTATGTATTCAAACATACCAGGTGCCCCAAAAATGACCGATGATTTGAAAAGCCAACTAAAGAAAAGCAGAAAGCGGTAGAAATGTACGATTTGCAGTATTCTGCTCAGTTACCAGGGAAATTTATCATCACCAACTTTCAAAATTATTTACAAAGTTCATCAACAGGTGGCGCTACTGACAGTAACAACTATAAAACACACCGAAGTAAAACACTTCACGAAGTAAAACACTACACAAAACAGTAAACCACACATTTATGTTACGGGGTTGTATAACAATACATGATCTCTTATGTTTTCAAAATAACCACCGTTTGCAGCAACAACGTAACGCAGTCTGAGAATAAATTTGCAAGGTCCCGTGCAAACGTTTCAGTCGGAATGTTCTGACAAGCAGCAGAGATGTACTGTTTGATTCAATTCAGTTCATTTACAGTTTGTGGATTGTAACGATACACCTGTTCTTCCAACACACCTCCTCACAAAAAAAAAAATCGCATGGCATCAAATCTGGCGAATAGGGAGGCCAATCCATGCCACTTTGCATATGCTTTTCTTTGTCAATGGCAATGTATTTTGTCCGGATCGTTCCTGACTTTGAATTTCCGTTGAAAACTGTGCCTCGTTTCAGCAAAACTGTGGTCCAGGTGATGAAACCCCAAAACGATAAAAAAATACTCGGTTCCAGAAAATAAATCATTTTCGTAGCATACGCTAGGATGTAGAAATAGCAGCGATCTGAAAGGACAAAATGCGTACAGAATAGCAGCGCCATGAACGAAGGAACTTTGTAACTAAATTTGAAAATTAGTGAGAATAAACTCCCTGGTTCACGTAATAGAATGCAGCAAACCGCACTTGTTTCTTTTTTTTTTTTTTTTTTTTTTTTTTTTCTTTTTCCAAATTGTCGGTCATTTCTAGGACACCCGGTACATAAAACTATAACAGTTTTTTGCGCATATTGACCATATGTAGATGTGTATGTCACGGACAATCACATTTCTGTTATTGACAAGGCTGTCATTTCTTGATTTCGGAAGCCTTCTTTCGCTGGGAACCCGAGGCAGCTGCCTCGTCTGCCCCTGCCTTAGGCTTTGATTTTTGTTAAAACACGCTAATACTTTTTTCAGCGTAATAGTTTTTAAACTGACTTGAATTTTTTTTTATAGAAATGGTTCAATAAACGCTTTTTAAAACTTATATTTTAGGTAGTTACGTATTATACTGTCGACCATTTTCTCCAATATCTGTGCGATTTAACTCAACTAATGGAAAACAATAAAGAACCTCCTAATTTATTAGTGTTACTAACCTTATATTATTATATTAGATAGCCATTTACTTCTTTAACAAACCGCATCATACGTGCTTCAAACTGCAACTGGTAACCAGCATATGATCAGCTGCTAATTGTTCTTCAGTTCAAACTGAAGGAAGTTTCAGAAGTTTGTTCAACAAGTCAGATTTAGCAAACGATAAAGTAACGTCTAGTCAAGTTTCTGAGTACAGTCTGCACTATATAAAATTCTCAATTTCATAAATTATTTGAGATTTTTGGCTTCCAAAATCATTAACTTCCGTTTCATACGGTCGACGGTATAATACGTAGGCATAGGCGCACCCACGGAGGGGGCTATGGGGGCTGAAGCCCCCCCCCCCCTACAGGTAGAAAGTTAGAAGTGAAAAGCATTAAAAAATGAAAATTTTCGCTAATGAAATAATTTTTTTAGTTCTTTTTTTTTAATTGTCTTCAAATTATTTCTAACGAAAAAAGACATTTATTTAAAAAAGGTTTTAAATAAATGCTTACAGTTAGTTGAAACACTGTTACACACACACGGTTACAACGTCGCTCAAAACATCAGATAATTATTTATGACTGTATAATGAGTTACATTGCTTGTGTTCTATGGGACAGTCAAGTGGTACCGAATATTTTGACGTTATAAGAGAGTTGTAACTAACCGAGGTCACTATGACAGAGTTCAGCAGTATTTATATGTAGCCCAGCCCCCCTAAACTAAAATCCTGGGTGCGCCACTGTACGTAGGTACCGTGGTATTTTTATATTACACATTATACGATACGTTACTTGATTCATACCGTAAGCAGATACAAAAATAACATCCTTCTTTATATTGTTGTAAACGAAATCATAATTTTTTGCCTTCACCACACTTCCACCACTCTGTATGAACTGCAGCGAACGAAGATGATGATTTTCAGCTGCATTGGGGGAAAAAGAACACAGACTTCATTAACAACGTTTTAAAGTTCATTTTTCGACATATAAAATGTATCTTAAATGTTGTAGAGTGAGACTTTTTGTTGATTTATAAAACTTTGAAATGTGCTTCATTTTAAAGTTTATCAAATTGAAGTAACCATCGAAATTCTAAAAGGTATATGAGAAACTGAGAAAGCTTGCTGCTGCAGTGATAGTAGTCAGACATAAGTAGACTAAAATGCTATGATTTATCAAAATGCAGCAATATGTGAACATATTTTTTTTTAATTTGGTGCGGTGATTTCACTTGAATTTGCTATTTTTTAATTGTTTTAATCGAGGAAAATAATACTCTGTACACCAGTTGCTACACACGCGGACTTGGATATAGGACGATCATGGACTAGCGGCAGACGGGGGGCAAAACAGCGTGATCCTCTCATAGGAAAATACTCAGTCTCCTTTCAATGATTAGCTACGTAAGAGCCCTCTATCGATGCATAATGATGAATCATGGTGCAATCTAGCACTAACGCACGCATGCGTACAACATAAAGATTACGATTAAGATTATTATACGAAAAGCGAGTCTAGGGTCCTTGGCTCCTAGTTACCCCCCCCCCCCCCGGAAAAAAAGGCTATCTGTTTAAAATCGACAAAAAAGTGAAGGTACGTATTCCCTTATTTTTCTGACCGGTCCAATGTGTTGTTCACGAAAACTTCCGCTCATTTTTCTCGGTAAGAATAAAATAATATGAATCAACAGTCGTGTTACTTGGAACGTATCCTCTCTTTTCCATTTCATCCAAGACATTAGGAACTAGAAGTAAGTGTGAAATCTCATATTCGTCAATCGTGTCCCAGAAGAATGTGCTACTAAGGAAGTAAGGCACTCCCTCGAAAAGGAAGACTCGCATCCCTAAAAAAAGCAAAGAAACAAACTCGTTCCACGTAGTCCATCCTACCTAGGAACAAAGAAATTATTATTATTATTACTATTACTATTATTAATAGCTATAGTAAAAACGAAGATTTTTTTATGTTATTAGAGAATTATGCTTAATTGTGAAAACTAGTCAGTATTATATAGCGATTTTTCCAGAAATTAGTAATAAAAGATCACTGTAGGAGACACCGATTCATATGAAATGCACATAACATCATAAATTTGTTCCGTATGAACGATTTTATGACGTCAAATAAACGATGCTGAATAAAACTACAATATGAAAGATAGTGGAACTGCAATCGGATTATGCTGTTTGTACAGAACATAAAAATGTAAGTAAGGCTTTTCAGATATCGCTGTGATGTGAGATATACGCTAGCCAATTCGTTGCGATATCATTTTCTTCCAAAACCGCTGTTTACAACCATTAAATGACAAGAGACATTCCAAAGTCAATCAGAGGTAGCCATTTTGCTAAATGTGAGTGCTTCCATAGTTTGTAGAATTTTACAATAATGTCAAACGACTGGTTCGGCATCTAGAAAGTTGAGACATGGATGGCCAATCGTTACAAGCACCGTTGATCAAAAATTTTCCGATGATTAATACAGCCGACGCTTGTTTTTACTAACCTCTTTTTTTAGAAACACTTGCAATTTCTATCCGTTCTTACAAATCGTCCTCTCCGCAGGTTCGATTTCCACTCATTCCTTGGTTGTTTAACTTTTCTTTCTCTTTGTGCTCGTAAAAACTGCCATTGCGTTGTCCACTTTCTTTGACGAGCATTCACAAGTATGTTCTCGAAGCCAATTGGCTTCGAGAACTTCATTATAGACTAGTTACGATTAGTGATTTTAGACTAGTTACGGTTAGTGATTATAGACTAGTTACTTGATTATAGACGTTCGGACTAGTTAAAACAAATCGAACATGTAACATTCGTATATAACGTCATACGTAGATGGAGTATACGACTATAGTACGTAAACGTATAGTATAGTTACGTATATAGTATGACTATATACGTAAATAGATGGAGTATACGACGCACCTACATGCATGCATATGCACCGCGTAGTAAAAGTGTATTTCTTCTATACTGTATTGCTTCTGCACTGCATCATCATATAAGAAAAATGCGATTACAAATACATTTTAATGATAAAAGAAATCTGTAAAACACTTGTGAATGTTATCATTCGAATTGCATCGTAGGGACGG
The DNA here is from genome assembly GCA_038373885.1 of Cheiracanthium punctorium. Classification (NCBI taxonomy): domain Eukaryota; kingdom Metazoa; phylum Arthropoda; class Arachnida; order Araneae; family Cheiracanthiidae; genus Cheiracanthium; species Cheiracanthium punctorium. The sequence continues at coordinate 173,739 of JAWZYV010012226.1, read as the reverse complement.
AAAGGGTTAAATGCATGTCAACATCACATAAGAACTTATCGAAAAGTGAAACTCAACCTAGTGTTTGGCCAACCTCACGCATAAAGTGAACGAGCCGGTTCCCTATATCCGTGTCCAAACCGATGAAAACTCATCGGTTAGACTACTTCGGACGTCTCCACGTCCGAGGGGACATGAACTGCGTGTATCCGAGCACTTTCAAAGTGAACGGCCCGATTCCTTCTCATCGGCTCAAGGCTACGTGGCCGGTGAAGGCCCGAACAAAATTGCTAGTAGGGAAGCAAACAAGTCCGAAAAATAAATGTCGCAAATACAACAACAGCTTGCAATTTTGCAAAGTAGCGAGTGGACCCGAAAACACTCCCATAGACGATTTTACGACTTGATTTTACCAACTATTTGTAAGGTCTCTGCGGGTTCGTAAAAACGAGCGTTGACTTTAGTCGGTAAGTGCGCAAAGGAAGCGTTCCAAGAATCATGCATTCGACAGCCATTCAAGAACGTTTCATAACATTTTGAAGAAAATAAAATAGTGTAAAAATGTAAACATTGTGTATGGCAATTTACTGAACACATATTAGACTTTTACTGCTTTCCCATGAAGAAATACAGTAACAGGGGACCTCACCATGGCACAATGGTTATGTCACTGGAAATGGTAGACGGGCGAAGTGTGAAGGTCCCAGGTTCGGGTCCCATCGAACGTCCGTCGACCTAACCGTTAGGAGTTTTCCGTAGTTTTCACTTAAATTTAGCGCAAATACGCGTTAGGACCCCTTAGAAAGACCCCCACGGAGGGCACCCTCCTTGTGTTGTCCTTCTGGCGAGGATTCATAAACGGGTTTCGAACCAAGCACACAAATCTGATATACATGTTCACAACAGCAACAACAATACAGTTACAGTATCCATCACGAAAAAAAAATTACTTCGGCCTCTTCAAAATTTTACTGCAATATTATATTTTATAGCCGACCGTTAGCAGTAGGTTAAAGCACCGTACTCCGGTTTCGGGTTCAACTCCCGGCGGCCGGGATTCGATCACCGACTGGACGTGGTTGTCATTGTGTCCGTCCCTTCATAGGGGGCAACGTTGGTCCACCTACTAGGTGCCCCCATAATAAAGTGACCAACAATTGTGACCTGTTGAGGCCAAAGCCTTCAAGGGAAAAAACACTCAAAACACTGGTGTTAAACGATAAAGTAAATAAAAAACTTTGTAAAAAACACACATAAGATGTTATAGGTAAGAAGATACGCACGTTTCGACCAAAAATTGTTTTCGCCTTCATCAGTCCAAGCCCTCGTCGCAAAGAACACAGGGAACTGAAAAGAGATAAAGGTTTATCTCTTTTCAGTTCCCTGTGTTCCTTGCGACGAAGGGCTTGGACTGATGAAGGCCAAAACAATTTTTGGTTGAAACGTGCGTATCTTCTTACCTATAACATCTTATGTGTGTTTTTTACAAAGTTTTTTATTTACTTCAAAGCCTTCAAGGTAGAGGCCGGCCATTAGAAAAAAAAATTATATTTTATTATTCGGTTCATACCATTGATATAGAAAAAGTAAAAGTGAATAGACTTCTAAAATGGCACGAACACTGAAAGAATCGTCAATCATGTGACTGTGTCAAGATGCTCTTAGTGTGGCGCAGGATTGATAATTCGTTCGACCGACATATTGCTAATAGTCAAATATAGTGATCTGGACGGCTGCAATTTTTTTTTTTTTTTTTTTTTTTTTACCGTTGAGCAGTTTATCTAGTTGTTTTTATTGTAACTGATGGTTACTACATTATTTATTTAGTTTATAAATAAGTGAGTATAGTGTGCATTTATTGGCCGTTTCAAAAGCTGCCCTTTAAAAACATATATTAAAAAAGAAACCAACAAATATTTCATTTATTTTTTAGCTACTCACCGGAGACATAGATAGCCAGCAACTATTACGATCTTCATTGTTATTTTGAATTCTCATGTCTCTGTACGTACTCAGAAGTATCTGTAGTAGGAATTAAACAAAAAGATAAGTATTTCTATAACCGCTTCAGTTATAAACTAGTACTTTTTCTTATAAATTGGTCTTATTTTACAGAATAGATTTTTTCCACTGCTGTCCAAAATAGCTTAACCTAAACAACATTGTAGTTTCTATTTGTCATAAGAAAGGTTCAAACTTGTAGTCTCCGAACACGATTATTAGCTATTTCTCTGGTTTTGTATGGGGTTTTAGAAAAGTGCGCGAACGGCTCAACGCGCCACGATCTATATCTCCTGCAAACATTCGAAGGTCAAATGCGATGACAGCGTTTTCCACAAAAAAGAAGAATCTCTGTTACATTTTTGTAACGATGGGAACAAATTGGTAAAGCAAATAAAACAATGTCACTAATGTGCATTCCTTTCCGTCACTGTCTTTAAAGATTATTGGAGGCCATTGGGCCTGCTTGTGCACTCCGAAAGAGGCCTAGGGACGTTTTCTCATTGGTTAAATTCGGTCGTTAGATGACGTATCTGAGTGCTGGAACCAATAAGTGAGCATCCGTAGGCCTCTTTAGGTGACTCATCGGAGTGCACACGCAGGCCCTGTAGAATCACGATGGCCCCGGATCAATCTACATGAACTGTTTTGTGTACACTAGCTATAAATACTACGCCCGTTACTTTATGTAAAAATGGCATATATCGCGAAATATTTTAGTACCAGTCAATATAGGAACAAATGCGTCATTTCATTTATATCATTTGATTAATTTGGTTATACTTACACCTGAACTGTGATATAAAACTTTCGGGAGACCTGTCGTCCCAGATGTGTAACTGATGAAGACGGGATGGTTAAAAGACACCTGCTCGAAAATTATGTCGGGAACTGAACCATCAGAATTTCTGCCAGTAACTAGAAAGTCATCCAGAAAACAGCTATAAAAAAGGATGTTCATTAAAGAACAAAAATGCAGCAATATCATGTACCCTATAATATCTATAATCAATTTGGAATTTCAGTTACTTAATATTAAAACTACCATGGGAATGAGGGAAAGTTAACCCTTTTTTTAAATAAATCATGTACAAACTTAAACGGACAAATTTATTTTTTTTAAAGAAATGTTTAATTCTTTCATTGTTTTCCAGATGTGTAGCTTAAGAAGACAGACATAGTGCCTAAAACACACCTGATCGAACCTTATTTCAGGCACTGAACCATCAGAGTTTCTGCTGCTACAAAGAAAGTCATCTAGAAAACAGTTGTAAAGTAGATATATTCGTAAGGAATAAAAATAAAGCAATAGAATGAATTGTCATTAATGAAAAACATTTTACACATTAGTGTCTCCAGATTGTTATCACCACTTTTTGCAATTTTTACTAGATAAATATTTGGTTTAAACTGTATGAGCAATTGATCCTCAGATGAGATCCTCATGAATGATGATGCATGATTGCATACATGATCTGTTGAGAGCTCGATGATGGAATCGAAAACAAAAAGTAACAAATACTACGTAGAGGAAAACCTAGCAATTCTAATCAAGAAACACTTAGATCCCGATCACTTCATGTACCAACAAGTAATCGAACAAGAAAAAGCCGAAGAGGAAGAAAAGAAGCGGATCGCGGAAAAAAAAGGCTGACTCAGTGGCACCTAAACTGGACCGGTACGAGCGAACCATAGCGGAAGAAAAGATGCGGACTGCCGATGAAATGGACGTCTCCTCGACCAAATCAGGTGATGCACTTACCTTTGATATTTCCTTCGTCCCCTCCACTTCGACTGACTCGAGTAATGATTTCGTCAAACCGGCCAAAAAAGCCAAAACCACGAATATGAGGAACCGAGATAAGAGCGATGAGCCTGTTAACTTTGCTACTGCTAATCCCTTCCAAATTCTTGATAGCGAAAACGTTGAGGAAACCCCCCTAGTATCGCAAGAGAGTGAACTCCCCAAAACAGAGGATAAACTTAAACTTCCCAGAGCCCTCATTATCCCAAATATTACCGACATGCATGAAATTACGGCCCTTATAAATGAGAATACTGAAACCAAATTTCACGCCAGGATCAGCAAAAATACCCTCAGAATTCACCCCCACGACTTTGACAGCAAAAATGTAATTCTTAAACTTCTTGATTCCAAAAACATCCCCTACTACACCAATTCGGACTCTCCCTCCCCCCTTAAAGTCGTCATCAAAGGTCTCCCCCCTAACACTAACGTTGAAATCATTAAGGAAGCCCTTCAATGTAATGGATATACAATAATCAGAACTACCCAACTTAAAAGCTTTAAAGATAAATTACCCCTCCCGATTTTCCAAATTCAGCTCCCTAACAACGACATCAGTAAAGAAATTTTCGAACTCAAAAATCTATTATCTTTCCAAGTTTCAGTTGAAAAATTCAGACCCCCAAGGAAAGCCGTTCAGTGTTATCGCTGTAACGGCTTTTTCCATTTTGCTAAGTTCTGCCGCATGCCCCCCCGTTGCGTTTTCTGTGCCGAGCCCTACGAGATTTTTAACTGCCCCCTTAAGAAATTAGAAAATAAACCCCCCCCCAAAGTGTAGCAATTGTCATTCGGACCACCCGGCTAGCTACAAAGACTGCCCTAAATTTCCCTCCAACACTCCGGCACCAACACCTAAAACTTCTAATTTTACTTACGCCAATGCAGTAAAAAGAAATCTGAACCCCCCCCCCCAACCCCAATCTAATCAAAACACTTTCTTATTCAAAAAGTTACGAAACAAATCGAAAACGAACTAGGAGTTCGCTCTCTTAGTGATCTGCTTAAACAGCTTAATTCTCTTCTCGAAAACTTAAAGAAAATAGATAACAGGCAAGAAAAAATGCTATTCTTTCTAAGTTTTTTAACATTCGGCCCCGATCAACAAAATACAAACGAAAATGTAAATACTGAGAACAGCGGTTAAGTCCTATTGGCTGTTCCCCCTTTCATACCTCCCCCCCCCTCATTTGTTAGTAAACAAACCCTCTCTTACATTAACTCGCGTACTTCCTGTAAGTGTTTAACTATAATTGAAAGGGAGATGTGGGATTTATTCCCAGGAACTCCCCATCCAACACGTTCTTATCTCCCTCTCAACTGATTTTATTCTACAAAAAATACTCAAAAAAGTGATCACTGAGAACGACAGTTCTACGAGTGAGACAGCCTACACCAACCAACCAACCGCGGCATACACGTAGTTTCTGGAATTTTTTTGTGTCCAACTTTTTTCACGAAATCCGCTTTTACGATTTTTTAAAAATTAATATATGATTTTAATCGGTACTAAAATAGGGGAATAACGTCGCCTATTTGTTTAGGAAAACTAGTTTTTTTTAATTAATCCAGTTTAAAGATGGGACTATTTAAGTCACGCGTATTAATACTGAAAACAACTTCAATTGAGTGATGATTAAGCATGATACGAGACCATTTTAAAAGCCAACGAAATTTTAAATTTTATACTTTTCTCCTGTGTCTTGTTACGTTGATTTGGTTGCTATGGGTAACAGTGGATTTTGCCGGAATTCGCAAGTGCCACGAAGCAGCCTATGTGTAGAGGAGGGGAGAATGTTTGGTTAACCACAAGCGGCCCGTAGGTTAAACAGGCAGGTCGTGAAATGGCCTGTAGAAAGACCAGTTGGTCGCCGAAGGCGGCCATTCACCTTAACGTATAAAAACGGACCGTACGTTGTATAGGCCGGTCACGAAACGGCCCGTTCGGAAACAGCTGATAGCCGAAGGCGGTCGGCCCGTAAGTTGCACAGGCCGCTGGGCATACCCTTAAAAAGTAATGGAATACCTATTTTCATCTCATAATGGTATCTCAATACAAAACGCTTAACAGGTTAAAAGTTTGTGACGCAGCATTTTACTTTATAGCTATATGAATTTTAAATATGGGTCTTAAAAATAACGATATCAAATTTTGAGTGACGGTCTGGTGTGACTTCATAAGATTTGTTTTTAAATTCCATTACAATTACTTTTGTATACTTTTGTTACAATTACTTTCCATTACAATTATTTTGTTTTATTTTCTAAGGAAGATTTACACATTCAAGCAATGCTTTTATTTATCAAATACATCGTCAAACGTATCACACTTCCACTGAGCCTATATATTATGTATTTAAATGAATTTATTTCAATAATTTATTTTGTCTTTTGTGTCACGCTATCCAAAAGGGCAAGCAAAATTTGCATAAATGTTTTCTTTGTAACACACTGTACATTTGAATCACTTCACTTAGTTTGGATACTATGACACAAACTAAACATTTACGTAAATTTTGCTTGACTTTTTGGATAGCGTGACGTAAAGGATGAATTAAATTATTGAAATAAATTCATTTGAATACATGATATAGGCTCCGTGAATTAATTTTTTGAGTATTAGAATTTCTCCGGAAATGTTATCTTATGAATAAAGTTGAACAGAATGACATTTTCGTTCCAAAATTTCCTATTTCATATTTTTTTGGGAGGATGGTTTCCTATCGTTACTTCGTTTAAACTCACCTATTTGGGATGTCACTGATGTCTTTTAATTTTGAAGTAGACTTTGAAGCTACAATAATAGTTTTCTCGAGTGATGGGCATCCTAGAAATAAAATTTAAAAAAAGATTGTGCTTTAATACAATTTTAACTTTTTTAAATATTCAAAACTTTCTTCAGATTATTGCAAATAAATATCATTTTGATTATGGGAACCTGAAATTCACTACCTATTTTCACCAAGGCGCCCAGGCACTACGGACAACAAATTTAGAAAAGAAGGACAGTAATATTGATAAAAATGCCCCTCTCGCATAAAATATTACTTCAATGTGATTTTTTAAAATATTCTTTATCTAATTGATATTTATATTGCCTTTTTAAATAAATATTCAATTGAATGAAATTGCCGATACAGCTTTCCTACATTAACCTGTTCAAAAAGGTTACTTTTTTACTGCACCATCTTCGCGCTTAACTTTATTGTTTACCCATAGCTGGTAGCTCACGTTTCTTAATGCGTCATTTGAATCTAAGAAACTGTGATCAGTTCTTAAATAGACAACTGAATAAGAGATTCGGGGGCCATTGGACTTTTTAGATAGGTGACTGACTGATTGATGGATGGTTCTTGTAGAAGTGCCCTGGGCACTAGGCCTTTAAGTCCAGTAGGTGTAGATCTTCGTAGTTTTTCATACATCTCTTAAAAAAAAGGAGTTAACATTTAACCATAAAACAATGCTGAATTAGCTGCAGCCTTTCTATGGAGAAATGTTGAACCACGATTTCGTGCTTAAACTATGGTAACCAAATATTCTCAATTTTTGAGGACGCTTTGAATATTGAACATCAAATATTCAGATACGAAACGCACTATGGCTGCTAAATGTTGTTGCAATGAAAACAAGAACTGTTTCTTCAAGAAAAAATTTAAAATAGAATAATCTATTGTAGTAGTTCTGTTTTTATTTGACTAATTTATAGCTCCATTGTATGGTGTAACGTAGAACTATTTCTACTAACGGTGTATGGAGTTAGGCCTGGACTCCACAATACCTGAAAACACGACAGAATCAGAAAACAGAACTTCCGGTTTTTCAGTTTCTATCAAGCAGAATCAAGGGCGGAAAACGGAGTTGAAAATGTTGAACTTTTCTGTTTCAGCCCGCGTTTTTTGCCATGTGCCAGCCAACAGAGGCGGCGTAAGGCGTGGGCGGTGTGGGCCACCGCCCACGGCCTCGCGGTGCAAAGGGCCTCGCGCCTCACAGCCGAAAATAAATTTGAAAAAATATGGAAAATCCAAAAGTTCACGCCACAAGGTTTTTCTTATAATAAGTACATTAGAATTAATTCTCAACTTAAAGATATTCCACTCTTCGGCGCACGAAATGAATGTGAATGAAATAATCTATATTTCTGATAAACTACTTATATTATGTTATAAAATTAATTAATTAAAAAATCTCATCGCTGTCGTTTCTGATCATTCGTTTATGTTTAGTCTGGGCCAGCAGCTTAATGCCAACTAATGTTGCCAGAGACGGGCATAGCTCGGGACTTCCCCTTATTAGAAAGCCAATCAAAGTACCTATCCCATGCAGGCGCAGTCTCGCTTCATGTTCCTTTAGAATAAAAAATAGTGTTACATATTTTTAAAACGATAACACGTGCTTAATAATTAGAAATTCGCTTTGTGTCGTGAAGAAAAATAATGGTACCTGTGTTTATTTGTCAAGAATAAGGTAAGAAATATTTATTATACTTATGTTTTTATAGTTTTCTTTACAAAAAGTTACGTGACCAAAAATTGCTTTTATTATTTGTTTTGTATATTCTATTTGTTGCGCCAGAATCCGCCTTTTTTAAAGTTCTTTCATTATGCGTATAACGTATTATATTGTACTAGCTGAAGCACCCGTTCTCAGCACGGAATGGATATTGTTAAACCAGCAAATGCAAATGGAAAATAAGTAAATAAAAACACATATTTTGGATATACATTTAATCGCCTACAAAAACTGTTTTACAATATTCGTCAGGGGTATTCTAACTATACTTAATTTTTTAAATGCTGTTGCAATGTGCGCCATATTCCGCGAGTCGGCCGTATTTGTCTTCTAGCTCCATAAAATACTTCTTCAAAATCGAAATCTATGTCAAAATCGCCTGCTAAAACTGTTTTAAAATCTTCGCCATGCATTTTCCAGGAAATGTGAAAAGAACGTTTAAGAACGTTTGGGGCCTTCACCCCTGTTTGGGTGGGAATTCTAAGAAACCCTGAAAATAATTTTTAGGTATTGTTGTTAGTTCTATTTTAAAGCAAGAATTTTACGTCTATCGCTTTTCCTCCGAGATATGAAGGAAAATGGGAAAAGAACGTTTAAGAACGTTTGGAGTCCTCACGCCTATTTAGGTACGAATTCTAAAAAATCCTAAAAACAACTTTCAGATATTTGTATTAGTTACAGTTTAAAGCAAGAATTTTTCGATTATCTCTTTTCTCCCCCGAGATATAAAGGGAAACGTGAAAAGAACGTTTTGGACTCCCACTCCCGTCTGCGGTCGAATCTTTAAAAATCGCTTCTTAAATGACGCCTCGGACATGAAAGCCATGAGCTCCTAAAATTTCATATCTGTATCTCCTGTAGATTCAGCTGAGTGATGATCGTCAGTCATTCATTCAGTCAGTCAGTGTGTCAGGAAGGACATCTCCCTTTATATAGAGAGATGCATTTTTGCACGCCGTGAAAAAAAAAAAAAAAAAAAAAAAATGAAGAAAATGAAGAAAATCTGAAACCCTTTCAGATTTTAAATACGCACCAAAGTGCTATATATTAAAAGCGTATCATAATTTATGCGTCGTCCCTATTTTTTTCCTTATTCCATAAGGTTGGAAAGTGTATCATTATTCATATATCAACATATAGAGTAACCATTACGATTTTTTGTATTTATGTGGCAATCGTAATTTAGAATTAAAATGGCAATTTGGAACAACCTGTAAGTGCAGCTTTCCGTTACATTTTTATTTATTTTGGGTTGCCAATTAATGAAGTTTTAATAATTAAGTGTCTTCAAATTCCTTAATTAGTGCGTTTATCACTAATTTGTTCACTTTAGTTTTCATGTAGTTGTTTAGGGAGCGTTGAAACTTGTGCATAACTCCTAGAGACCCATGACTTCCAAGCTCGCCAAAGTGCGGGGAAATTTTAGGTTGGCGAAAGTATCGGCGTTAAAATAGGAAACAACTCTTTCTTGAACCATAAAGCACATCTTTGGAATCCAAATCTATCTTAACCTACGCCTACTGATACTGTTTTAAAATCTTCACCAGGCATATTGGAACTATAGGCATATTCCAAATATATCTCGTAGGCATTTTAAATACTGTTTGGAATGGGCAACCTAATCCATGAGTGTACCGTGTTTTGCTTCCTTGTTCCATGAAACACTTCTTCGGAATAGAAATCTACATTGAAATCGCCTACCAAAACTGTTTAACAATTTTCGCCAGGCATAGTCAAACTATACTTCACCTTTATAAATACCATTTGGAAAGTGTATCATAATCTATGATGTGTACCGCATTTGTCTCCTCTGTTCTATAAAACACTTCTTCGGAATTAAAATCTATATTTAAATCGCCTACTAAAAGTATTTTACATATTCGCCAGGCGTTTTCTAACTATACCCAAATATATTTATAATAAATTGTCGCGATTTGGCACCCAGTTTAGCGATCATTTATCAAAAATTGCAAACCTTGTGCGACTTTCAACATTTCATTAACGCCCCCCCCCCCCCTCTCCACGTTATCAGGCAAACACATTTGAAAAGTGACTCGACGCGAGAATTGTACCAAAATCGTGTCTACACAAAAAGCAAGGTTGAAATTAATAGCACTCTGGTGATAATAATCGTGAAACTCAGCGCAGCATAATCAATGATAATATTAAAGCTTACTATGAAGCCTTTATCAGACACAAGGTAGGAAAGCAAAATCCAGGCGGTGAACGCCGTATTACTGCAATTTGATGATGTTCTTCAATGCATAGAAAACTTAAAATGCCAAACGGAATCGGACAATCGGACACACTCAGTGATTGCGATTAAACGAAATGTTCAGTTTGGAATTTATCATACCATTACATATATGGTATGAGTTGAAAAAACACTCAAAATACTGGTGTTAAAAGATAAAGTAATTTTACTTCTTATGTGTGTTTTTTACGAAGTTTTTTAATTACTTTATGGTATGAGTTATTAACGCGTGTCAATACCATAAGCAAATTATGGCAATCTGTACAAGTCCATTTAAGCATTACTCTTGAACATTTGCGTACATTTTGTTAATCGATCAAAGAATATCGACAAACTGGATTCGAAAAATGCTTGTCTGACGCTCATCAATTTATTAAGAAAAACAGTTATGATTTGCCAAAAGATTTTAAAAATAAAAGAGTAGCCAAAATGAAAAGGGTGTTTGATTATGAAGGCAGTAGAGATGGCCATTGATTCGATGAGCCGAATCAGTGATTCGAATCTTGGTACTGAGTGGCTCAGTCTTCACATTCACTCTCTACTGATTCGAATCTCAAGCCCTCAACTGTGGGGAAATACATTCCAAGTGCGAAGGGAAGGAAAACTTATTTTTCCTTTGCCGTTCCCAGAGATTTTCCCTTACTCTTTCAACTCTTTTCGACTCTTTACGACTCTTTTCGACTCTTTACGACTCTGAGTCGATAGATGATTTGAAACAGCAAATGAGTGGGTGTGGGTGAGTTGGTCACTGAGTTGGTGTAGCAACGATTCTTTACTGATTCCGTGTTTCGCTCTGTTTCGGTGATTGTATACGATCGTTCAGATTCATTAGTTTTTCGAATCTTCTATCGACTCAGAGTCGAAAAGAGTTGAAAGGATGTTTCATTTAATTGAAGTTTTTTTTTCGAATCTTTGGTGTTTCATTTCTTGGTTGGTGGTCGGATTTAAAGTTTTATCTGTCTGTGGGTGTGGAGTGGGTCGAACATCGTTTGCTTTTGGCGGGGGGCATAGGCGTTACTTCCTAAGGGCAAGAGGGGTCAATCCCCCCCCCCGAAAAAAAAATTAAGAAAATTCAAGTATCAGAGCTATTTATAATAATCATATTTTCTACAATCGGAAACATTTTGTCACCCCATCCAAATATTACATGCCAATTTACGCCAATGCTCGTGGAAGAGCGGGGGGTGTCTCAAAATTGTTTAAACCTTTTTCCCTCGGGGGGACTCCCTCCTTCCAACTTGTCTGGCTGGTTTAATATTTGTTTAAAATTTAATGAAACATCCCTTTTCTACTTTTAACTTCAATATATGTCCCCCTGCCCCCACGCTCAAAAAAAAAAAAGAAAAAAAAAAAAAAAAAAAAAAAAAAAAAAAACGGAACGTTAAGTTTACATGGTGGCGGGTTTTCATGTGAAGGGAAATAGAATGAAATAAAGTTAGGATTGTGCTTGTCACTTTTAATTAAGGATACAGGGGCGGTATTAAGCGCTCTCACAAAAGGACTTTGTAGTAAGCAAAATAACATTTCGCTTTATTGCTGCAGATTTCGTTTAAGATATTTTTTTTACCTTGTTTGTCGTTTAAGGGGAATGATTTTATTTTCTTTCGTAATTCAGAGAAATACAAAATAGGGTCTAAAGCAGTGGCGTAGTTAGTGTTATTGACAGTGGCGTAGCCAGGATTTTATTTCGGGGTGGGCTGGGTATCAAATTTAAAGATAAAGTTCAATTGTAAGCTAAGTAAAGGGTCCCATTTTTTTGGGGGGGGCAGAAGCCCCTCAGTAGGACTGGGCCAAAAATCGATAAATATCGACATATCGGTTTTATTTCAACATCAAATATCCGATATTCCCATTTTCATTTCAGTGAAATCTCGAATTCGATAAAGGTCAAAAATACAGGCCGGCCAGGGGCGTAGCCAGAAATTTTTCATGGGGGGGGGGGGTTATGACTACTGCAACTCATATATATGTATACGTGTGTGTGATAATGTAGTGAAGAATATACATTTTGAATGGTAAAAAATTCCTCATGGGGGGGGTTATAACCCCCCTAACCCACCCCCCTTGGCTACGCCTCTGAGGCCGGCGATAAGAAAATCCTGAGATCAATACCAGCTTGTGATGCTTTTGCTACTGCTTTCTCTCCGTTGATGACGATGCCGGATCGCGGAAAAAACAGCTCCATGGTTTATTAGTCTAATTACCATAATTAATTAACGTATATCTCGGAAACTATCCATCGGAGCACGTTTTTATTGATTCTCGACCCCCCCCTAGACGTACACCCCATCGTTACATAAAATTTCGAATACTTTGACACCAAACTTAACCTTTTAATCTTACAGGCCCAGGGGGTCATACGAAGCTCCCCTGTATTTTTATTTCGGGCAGTTTAAACACTAGTTTTACTTGAGCAAGGAGAGAGAGATGCTAGCTGCCCGAGAACTCAGCGGAGAAAATAGTACGGCTTTCGGCGCAGAGAGAGGGAAAATTTCTCAAGTTGTTTTATTGATTCAAGATTCGAATCATTGATTCGAATCATCGAAGTAGTGAGTGAGTTGAGATTCGAATCAGTAAAATGAGTCGAACCGCCCATCTCTACTCTTTAACACCAGTCAATGGAGTATCTCACATCATATCTAGAATGTAATTCAATAAAAAGTGTAACGAATTATAAAGTGAACAAACGAAGATTAAAGTAAAACTATCAGATTAATCACCTCTGCTTGATTTTGATTTTCAATAAACATCTTCCTAAACTTATTCGGTAGTAGAAATAATAGAAACTTTTTAAAAAGTTTAAATGTTCTTATGCAGTATATATAAAAATACAAAATAATGCAATCTTTTTCATTATCTGCACAATAGACAGGTTAAATTCTCCAACTGTGTACTCAATTTCTATGCAGACTTCTTATTTTAAATCGGCTTTTTTTGAGACATGCATTTCCATTTAGAATGGCAGGATAAGTTTCATATTATAGAACTGAATTTTCGAGAAAAGCGCCAAGCTCAATACTCACCGCCACCCTAATTGAGAAAAATACCCTCCTCTGGGCCAGACTTCACTTTATAAATATATTTTGGGTACATTCGTCCAATGGCGTATCCAGAAAAGTTTTAAGTGATAGCGATAAGTAGGTGGAAGCATATTTTCAGAGATAGATCACTCTTTTCTTTTTTTTTTTTGGGGGGGGGGAGTTCATTCTTAATCTTGAAGCCCCACCATGGTCGAGTGGATAAGACACTGAAAATGGTAGACAGCTGAAGTGTGAAGGTTCCGGGTTTGGGCTTGTCGCGCGATTGTCCATCTGACGGAGTACGGGGTGGTTTTATCCATATGTAACATGACGCGTTAGAACATTCTTAAAAAAAGCCGTCTGCCTACGACACCCCTTCCTTTTGCCAGACGGCCCTCTTGCAGGCTCTCCAAAACACAAACATCTTCAATCCATGTTTTATTTGTTTTAACTCACCATTTGGAAGAAACAACAGCTCTATAATGAACATATCTGGTTAGGCTGTTTTAAATTATTACGACTGCGTTGTGACGGATTAAAAATCCAGGTTTGAAGCATTTAGTTGCAAATATAAGTATATGTTAAAAAACTTAAAACTATTTAATTAAAAGAAACTATTGAAACATAAACTTATTACAACGGCTGGTGGTGGCTGAGCGAAATGCAAATACGTCCTATAGGGACAGTGAAATTAAGATGGAATGATTTGAAAATTACGCCAGCGTAGAATTACAAATTGGCGAGAACAAACACTTGGTTGAGATAAATAATGCCAATCCCAGAGCAACACTAAAACCTAATGCAATAAATTTAAAATAACGGAATCGCGAGCAAATAATTCTAAAGATGTCGCAGGGCAACAAAAAGTAAGAACACGCCAACACTATGCTAAAGAAGTGGATGCAAAAAGCCGTTCCTACTGCAAACGGATGTAATGCAATTTGTTTTTAGCACAACGGCTCCAGAGGTCTGATGAGACCCCATATCTTAATTCCGATTAGTTTACTAGAGAGTAGAATAATCAGTATAAACTGAAACAATGAAACTTTACGCATTTCAAAAGTGAAAAGTTTCGTCCGCATATCGTAAAGTTCTGTCTTTTTTTGATCGCCAGTGACACTGACGTTGTTTTTGTTTCGTCCAATTTCAATCATCTCAGATTTGCACTCATGACGCAAGCGTTTCGTCACGATGCAAATAAATTTTCATTTTTTGAGATTCCGCATCACTAGGTTTGATTGCATTCATATGTGTAAGGAATATTCTTTTTCTACCGTGCGGAGAACGGGTACGCAGCTAGTAACAATTTGAATTTTACTTTTAGTTCTGGAAGAAAAAATCCCTATTGTTGATAGTTTATACTGAACTTTCCTATAAAATTATGGCACCATTGACCGCCGGCGTGGAACCCGGTGGCTGCGGAGTGGGACAAGTACCCGGCGCACTCCGCTATCCTCCGCCTACCTTAAATGTAACTTCGCCTCTGCAATAAAAATCTGCATAAACTTTGGATTCTTGGGCTCTGTTGTCTAAATTGTGATTTCTCTGTATTACATTTTTATGTGAATAAACTGCTCCAATTTATTCAATTTAGATTGTGTATTGCTTATATGAACGAATAAATTATGGGCGTGCACATTCAGTTTGAGGGTGGAACATTTCCCGCCCATCGCCTGACATTAGTTAGGAAAAAACTTACTTTTACCTGATCTGTAAGCAATATCTTACTTGCAATGATCAGTTGTGAGGTATTTATTTAATTTTATGTTAGAATGTAATACTATTTTATCGGAATTTAAACTGCTTTCAGGGTTAATGGAGCTCTTATTTTGTTCCTTATTTTCTTTTACAAATTTTCAGCCGTATATAATCGCCTACTCTGCACACTTACGTATTGGATCTGAGAATCATGCTGTAAATTTAGCTTCTTTTCTTATAGTACTGTAATTGTTTTCCATTCTTTTTTCCCTTAAAAATTTCGTTTATTTTTATCTTTAATATCTAAAGAAAATTATAACTGTTGTGCAGGAACAACGTACTTCGGAACTTGTACCAAATTTTTCAAGTGTTAAATCACGGGATTTTTTACTACCATTAACAGTTGCAAATCTACGAGTGCAGCTGACGATTAAATTTTCTGATTTCTTCTGTCGTATAAGATTTAGAAAAAAAAAAACAAAAAGCCAATTTTATTGCATCAAAATACAGCAACGGTTCCAGAGAAAGGGCAAGACATCGCTTTAGAGTAAACGAAATTACAGTTCACACTATCGAACATTACGTTTGAACAAATATATATATAATTTTTAATGGATACGTCGTCCAAAAAAATTACAAATCTGATTCCATCACCGTCAACCTTTCTGAAACTCATTTCCACAATAAAATATAAAGAATGCGCGTTACATTTATATAATTTTTATTGCTATTTAGATCTATCTAGTGGCGGGAGGCGTATCTCAAAAGTAAAAGCTTTCCCTTTCTCCCGCCTCCGATATATTTCCTGGTGGCCCCTCCCAGCAGTGGCCAAATCTATCAGGAGTGGAGGGGGGGGGGGCAAAATAGTGCAAAACACTAAACGGGCCAAATTTAAGGGCGGCACACACACGCGCACGAAAGAAAAAAGAAAGCTTAAGATTTGTAAATAGAATAGCAAAATTTAATTTGCTCGTGGGCGGCCGACGGTCTAGGATCGGATCTGCCTCCCAATATTTATGAGCCAAAAGTGAGTGTAAGTGACTGCCTCTACATCAATTTCAGAATTCTACATTTTGGATAAACCGATAAATATTGGGAGTGTGTCTAATGAACCTCTAAATCTAAGACAATTATAACATCTTTACATAAAAATATTCTTTAAGTAATTTAGATTCAGTGATTAATAGTGAAAAAAAAATAATAACATTTATTATAATGCTCAATATTAACTTTTTTTACTCTAAAGTTTCTATACTTACAATTAGAGATATGTTTACCGCCTGTACAAGCGTATTTCACGCATTGAAAATGAAAAATACTCCTTCAAATTTTAAGTATACTAATTTCTCGCTCCCCATTTTTAAATAACATTGAACTTAATTTTTAGCACAGTATGTTTCCAATGAGTTGTAATTGCGCATGTAAGATGTGATTTAAATAAATTTTTAAAAAATAACCTACATGTTCTTTTATCAATAATTTTTTTTTTTTTTTGTCATTTGCCATTTTTTTGCTTGCCCTTGTTTTCTATTTTTTCCCCTTAAACCGACAAATTTACTCCTCTGCAAATAAATTCACGACTTTGAAATAACTCAATCATCTCTTAAATTTTAGGAGCATTTTCACTCCTTGAAAAAATTTCTATCAGTATCTCTGCTTACAATAATGATACATGGTAAACTGCAGGATGGCTGCTTCCTTAGATTCCTTATTTTATTTAATTGGTTAGGGGTAGTCAGAATTTTCAAAAAATTGATTTTTTTTTTTTTTTTTTTTTTTTGCATTTTCTTAAAGTATAGTATCTTAAAAATATTCTCTGAAAGTTTGAAGTGAATCCGACAAATATCTTTCGAGTTAATTAGCGAAGAATAAAAGGCTCTCGAGCGGTCTAATATTTCCGAGAACAATTAGCTAGCGGCATAATTCTCCCTTACCTCCTGAAGTTTTAAAAGCAATCAAGCCTATTTATGAAGATCTTAGTAATGAAAATTTACTTTCAAGATGTGTAGGTGGATTTAATCAAAATAATAATGAGAGCTTCGACCAACTCTAGTGGAAAATATGCCCAAAAACTATCAATACTAGTTTTACCATTGTTCAAATTCCTGCATACGCAGCTATGAGTATATTTAATGAAGGGACAAAGTCATTATTAGTAACAATGAACACACTGGGACTTAGTTGTGGGCCTAATTCGCATCGGTATACTGAAAAAACCCATAGTGCACATGTAAAAGTAGCTGATCAGCGCGCTAACGACAACACTCGCGAAGGTAGAATGCGACGTAGACAACAACAAATTGATGTTTTAGAAAGTTCTACAACGGCTGAAGAACTCTTATATGTTCCAGGAATAGATGACTCAGTGTAAGTATTGAAATTATTCGTATTACTGTACATCAATCGACTGTAAAACTTTGCGTTTTTCTCAAAACTATGCTTTTTGAACTGGTGACCACTGTAACTCAAAAACCGCTCGATAGATTTGAATGAAACTTATACAGCTTTTAGAAAACATAAAAAGCTAGTGCCTGATCGAAGGATTTTTTTTTATTTTTAAACTTCGATTTTTTATAAACAATTGATTGTTGGTTTTTTCCCGAAAATCTGCAAAAAAATTTCCAGAGACCGCCATTTTGTTAATTTTCAAAAAAACAAAAAAAGCTTCGATCAGGCACAAGATTATCTATCCATAAAAATAATCTTTTTTGTTTCATTGATTTTAGATGAATCTCCAAGGAGCTGTAATGGTCACCGCAAGGACCCATTATTAAAACCTGTTCAACTTAGACCGCCATAACTTGTAAAATAATTATTATTATTATTTTTTTTTAAATTTAAGTGAAGTAATGTTAAAGTATGATGAAATGATACTATGTTTTTACTTATGTGAAATAAACTTAATAACTAGTAAAAAAATTAATAAAAAATGGCATTTTTTCACGCCTCTGACTACCCCTAACCCCTTAAATTCATAAACTTGGCTTTGAGGGAGGGACGAATTGTGATATTTCCTTCCTCCAGCTACGCCCTCATTGTTTAAAGTAGAATTGAATCCTGTAAATTAATAATTCTTAAAGGAATTTTTTCAAATAAATAAACAATAAAAATTTTAAAAATGTTTATTGAAAAATTGTACAGTTAATTAGTTCGTATTTATACGAATGAATTGGCTTAAAGTGTCTGTTGCTATTTACAGAAATTTATTATAATATTAAGCTTTCTCAAAAAATAAATAAAGAAAGAAAAACTTGAATTTATAATTCTTCGTAAGATATACTGTAACCAGCATTCATATGCTGGTTACATATAGCAGAAATCTGAACAAGCACTTAAAAATTAAAAGTATATAAGTTGCATTCGATGTCGACTGAATTCGGAAATTGAACTTACGGTCGTTAAAGTTCATTTAGGGAGATCAAATTTATTAAAAGGTCTGTCAAAATAAATCAAGACTCCACTGGTGATGAGTATACTTTTAAGGCTGCAACTGGAGGAGTGCAAGCAAGGTACGTGTCCCGGTTGTCGTGAAAAGGTGAAAGCCAAATAAATTATGATCAATCGTGGTGCATGAGAATGAGAAGGCGTGCTGTAATTAAGAAGATGTAAACTTATACCTTAATTAGAGCACTTCTTCAGTAGCTGTGTATTTTTTAAAGGATACATTAAATGTACAATTTATGATTTGTTACTATAATTATTTAAAAGGAAAATATAAATAATTTTTAATATAAATACTTTTAACCACAAAAATAAAACAGAGAATTTCATAAAATTTTAATAATTAATTCTTAAGTTATTCTTCTTGAGAAGCTGTTATTGCTGAATGTCAAGAACCCTGACTATGGTCGGGAAGTTTTCAAAATTCACAGTACATCAACGAAGCAAGCTGCCTACGTCTGCAGCGATCAACCTATGAAGTCTGCTAAAAGCCGGTATGAAACAGATATTTTTAATACCATGATTGATTCTGTGAAAAGTAACATGGAATAGAGATTCATGTCTTTAAATCAACATTTTGAAAATTTTGGTTTTCTCTATGTCCTAAACAAGTTTTAAAAAATTCCAAAAGAGCAAATACTGAAAAACTGTCAGGATTTACACACAGTCCTGCAAGTAGGTGAGAGCAGTGACTTCCAACCTTATGAGTTGTATGTATTACCCAACTCTATTAAAGACGTGAAACATCTGCTCCAATATATCATAGAGAACGATTTGAAAGAAATTTACCTAAATCTTTACATTGTCATTAGAATTTTGTTAACAATACTGTAAGTCTTCCGCTGAAAGGAGCTTTTAAAATTGAAACTAATTAAAAATTATTTAAGAAATACTATGGGTCAAGAAAGACTTTCAGCGTTGATCTGTTGAAGCAGATATAGCATCTAAGATAAATTACGAACCAATCATTAAGGAGATCAGTAAAACCAAAAGTAGAAAATTTCTGTTTCTTTAAATTTTTCTTTATTTTTTTTCAATTTTGTTTAATATTCCAAAGAAGTATAAATAAAAATTTAGGTTTGTTTCTTAATGAATAAAAACTTTTTAATTTTAAGTGATTTTTTATTTTATATTCCCTTCTTCTTGCACCATCAGAGGGCCTCGCGAAATGTACCTTGCCCACATTAAATTTCGGTCTTGCGCCGCCCCTGTTTCAGTGTATACTTGTAACTGAATTAATAATTACATTTCATAAATGAGCTCCGCGGAGGTTTCCATCTAAGATTACAGTTGTCTTGATAACCACCATTGACAAACCAACCATTTGATTTGTAACCAACCATGTGACCAATAATAAATTATTTATGCTGAATTCCTACATTGAAAAACAAGCTGTGGTCGTATTTTCATTAACACAATAACAAGTTACACTATACGCCCTTTTAGTTAACCATTTCTTGCAATGATGTTTAAAGTCGAAACCTACATATATTCTTGCTTCTATGAGTTAAATTTATTTTTTTATGATGTGTTTAAATCTTTTTTGATTTGTATGTGATTATGCCAATAGTAATTATTTTTTAGGAAAAGATCTTTTGTGGACTGTTACTATATATGTTTCCGCCTATTCAAACTGATTTCTTTGGATATAGTCAAGTAGGAGGTAACTAATTATTGTCGTAAACGCCCACTAAAGCAGATTTCAGATGTGCAGAAGAAGGCGTTAACAATGAACACCACCCTTTCAACAAATTTTACAGATGCTCAAGTAGTATTTTGCAAATGATCCTGCAACCATGGGAAATATTAATGACGCGATGACTGTTACAGTATTAGCTGGATTAACCGAGGTTTCTAGTAATTATTTTTGGGAAATGATCTTTTGTGGGCGGTTACTATAACGAAGTATTATCGTAAATGCCCAATTAAACAGATTTCAGGTAGATGTGCAGAAAAAGGCGTTAACTAGGAAACCCACCCATTCAACAAATTTTATATGCTCTGTAGTATTTTTTAAATGTTCCTACAACCATAGGATATATTAATACGTGACCTCTGTTTCAAATTACAGTCAAGAGCAGATTAAAGGGGGGGAGGCGGAGGGGCGACTGTCCTCCTTTTAACTTGCATTAATCCGCCACTGATTACAATAGAAACTTGTAGGAAGAGATTGGTGATATTATTGTATGTCATAGTGAAAGTGTTCAAAAAGTAACTACTAACTTACAATATTTGGAGAAAAGAAGCAATGATGCTCCATAGTGTTAAAAAATAATCGTGATAGGACAGCCACAGATGGAAAATAATTAGCAAACAAACTGTTTTAAAAATAATTAGGCAAATTTTTACAAATTTATGGAGAGTCTTAAATTAAAAGTTACAATATTTTCTTGAAATCTGTTTCATTTTTGAAAATGCCACTTTTAATATTTAACTTAATAAAGTTTTTAATAATTGAGTTCATAAAATTCACAATTAAGCCATTGATTTTCTTTTTGAATTTGTTGAGCTGTGAACCATAATTTTACATATGTTATTTTTATCATTGAAAAAAACGATGCAATGTTTTTGATTTTAATACATGCTACTAAATACACGAACACGGCAAGTTTTCATGCACAGTTCCTATTAATCGATATCTTCGATATCCGAAGTATTAGCAGTCAGTTGGTTCGGATAATGGAGGTTTTTCTATATTTAATTTGAATTGCTAGCATAACTATTTTTGCGTACAAAATATTTTTTACAATATAAAGATTTTTTAAATTATTCATCAGTTTACTGTTTGGAAATATTGAGTACTTGATTAAAAACTTTGGGTGACAGCCTACTATTTTTAAGTTCTAGTATCCTCCTTTAAAAAGCAGACCATTTTCTGTCAAATTAAAATTTCTCTTTGTTCAGTTATAAATTTCTCAATATTTTTAACTAATATTGTAGGCTTCCTTTTTATTTACTAAACTTTTCAAAGGTTCAGATTTTCTCATTAAGTGAAAGACTGAAACTTAGAAAATTGATTATTATGTTATATCAATAGATTGGAATTTAGTAGTCATTGATATTAAATATTCCAGTTGATTAATTGCAAAAGTGGAGCAGTGTTCAAAGTAGGTGGAGTCATCCAGCGGCAGAATTAGGGTAGGAGGCAGATGAAATACAGTAATAAAGGGACAAGTTGGACAGCTTTTTACGGTACATTTTTACTGCACCTATTGTAAGAGACATTAAGGATATGTATATGTATATATATATATATATATATTATACAGTCTCACAGCACAGCAATTGCCATTTTGAACATGGAAACATTGGCCAACAATCAGGTTATAGATTTGGGGTTAATAGTAATAAAGAAATTCAGTCAAGGTGGCCTAGTTAACCCTTTCGTGAATGAGACAGAACATCAATCGATATTTTTCAATAGGCTAATGGTAAAATGTGTAAAGGCCAACGTTGATAAGCCAAGTTTTATATGTATTTTAATCAGGGCTTCAAACCGGAACTGAACCGAAAACCGTTATTTTAGTCGGAACGAAAACCAGAACTGAACAGAAAAATATATCGGTTTATTTCGGTTCGATATATCTTCAGTCATTTTGTTGCTGTAAGCAACTTCTCCATATTTTCTAATTTTGTGTTTCAATTTCGTATGAAAATTCTTCTAGAAGGTAGATCTATGTTGTTGAATGAACTAGAAGTATGGTTTTTTAAGTAAAATATCAGTCTTAGTTATATTTTTACCAAAATTTCTCAGAAACAGCGTAACGCTTAGCAACGCTGTAAACGTCACCAGGGCCGGCCGAAGGGGGGTTCCAATGTAGGAGATCGCCTAAGGCCCCGCCTCTGGGCCATTTTTTTTTTTTTTTTTTTTTCTATCACATTAGACCGAGCTTGGTAGATGGTTGCGATATATCCCGAAAAAGCCGAAAAATAAAGCTAAAATGTATTGGCAGTGCTAGTAGTAACTTGCAAAAGACATAGTAGAGAAGAGCCCCGCTCTTGCGCTTCGCCTGGGGCCCCGCACGCCTCTCGGGGCGGCCCTGAGGTAACAGTGGCATTTTCACCGAATCAAGTGCTTGTCATGATCGAATAGGTATGGCGCTGCTCTTGAAATTGGGATTCGTGGGTTCGAATTCAACTTCTGATATGGATTTTCATAGACGTTCGGAATTGGTTTTTAGGAAGTACGTAGATCCCGGTCTCACTAGCGCTAATTTAGCAAAATAGCAGACCGTACGGCTCTAAACCAACGTAAACCAGTAACATACACACCGAAGTTTATATAAATGACAAACTGCCACAATTTAAACTGACGTGAATGTGCCCACAATTTAAACTTCCGTAAATTACGATAGATGGAAAAATAAATGATCCATATATTTTTTTGCTTTCTGAAATATCCTTTCAAAACGTTCATATTAGTTCTTAAAGTTGATGGTGCTATTTTATAAAAAGTTAATGACTTCTTTAATAAATGAATTATGTTTTTAATACAAATAAGAACACGCATAAAATAAAATTACTCATTCGGAACTGAACCGAAAACCTATTCTTCTGGCGGAGCGAAAACCGGAACTGAACCGATCAGAGGCGTAGCCAAGGGGGGGGTTAGGGGGGTCATAACCCCCCCATGAGGAATTTTTTGCCATGCAAAATGTATATTCTTCACTACATTATCACACACACGTATACATATATATGAGTTGCAGTAGTCGTAACCGATATATATATTTTTTAGTTGAACCGGAACGAAAAAAATTACGGTTCGAAGCCCTGATGTTAATGCACGGGGGGGGGGGGAGACACTGATACGGGAAAAAATCTTCCGTTGATGTCCCCATTATGTGAGAGGCGGGGCTTGCGGTTTAGTGCAGAAATCTTTAGTTGCAGGAAACGGGATGGTCATTAAAAAGGCGTAAAATTTGCAAGAATGCCATCTAAAGGCCAGCGCAGACTCGAGTACGATTGCCGTACGCTATAGGGTATCGGGGGAGTTTTTTAATGGTCAATTTGCTCGTGCAGGCTTTGTAAAAGGGGGAAATAATGCAGGGTCGAAAAATTTATAGACTTTTAATGACCAGTCGGGATTTGCCAACTATGGATAACTCGTGAAACTGCAAAAGCACGCCAAACATACAACGGAGACATTTTTCTCCGCAATCTGTCTTGGACATATGGAAAACTACATTGAGTTCCCATTCTAACGTACGGAAACGCACTGAAGTCTGCTCTGGTCTTTACCCCATGTAGAGACGTCAGACGTGGCTTTATCAGCATCGGCATTCTAGCAGATATTATTTCTTATTCTAGGGGAACATGTAATTTAGATGAAAGGATTTATTAGTTGCAATGCAACTTTTTTTGTAATTTAATTCCAGTAGCAGAAAATTTCTTTATTTTTAAACAGTGTTTATTTTTTTTTTTATCTAAGCACATTTACATTACAGCTTTGTTTTATTTTATACCATAAAATGTTTGAACATTAAAAATAACATGTATGAATGTTTTTTTAAGTGTTTCATGAAAATCTTATGAATCTTCTGATAATTTATCTAGACCTAGAACTAAATATTCAGTATCATAAGAAGGTTAATAAAACAACTGAACTAAAATTTAAATCGGCCAACTCTGTATAGGTAGCTAAGCTACCTAAAATAATGATATAATGGTCAGAAATATTCAAACTGGTCATAATTGGACAAGTAGAATCTATATTAAAATGAAATTCAAAAGTACATTGTACTCTAAGCTATCAGTTTGGAACATGAGCTTGTGATGCAAGCTTGAAATTACTGGCTTGCTTAGTTGCAATAGAATATCTTCTCAGGTAAGATTGAGTATGGAGATTTAATATAAAAGGACTTCAGTTTGTTTTGGACCACGATCAGGAACAAAATTGACTGGGTCCAGCAATGGCCCACTTGACCCACTAGTGCCGGACAGGGGCCGGGGGGGGGGGGTCAGAGGGGGCACTTGAATCCCAGATTTTGTACTGAGGGGTCCAAGTATCCTTTCCCCTCTCCCTTCTCCCCACTTTTCGAAACCCATAAATCGTCAAAATATTTGTTGATACACCATCCACCAATTTTTGTATTATATCGTGTAAAAACGTGTTTCTTGAAAAATAGGGAAGTTCATAGCGGACAAAACCACAAAATAGCCAAAGCCCATTCATTTGGGCTGCGATCGCTGCCCATTGATTTGGGCAGCGATTTAAACCCCATTTGTTAAAACATAGGGATCACAGTGATAAAAGTGTGTATTGAAGGAAGTGTCTCTCGAATCCATGGGCACCCTCTACCATAATCAACAACAGTATTGGGAAATTGGAATGGTAATGATAATCGTTGAAGGACAGAAGGTGCACATAAATCCGATAACACTTAAGGCTCCAATTGCTCTAACATAAGGATTGCGACGATAGTAGTATGCTTGAAGATCAGGAAGATCAAACTTCACTTATCACATTTTTGGGGCGTATACTTTATGCCCCTTTCCACAAGCAACAATTTAACAACAATATTTCAATGGTGTGTTAAAGGGTGCGGGGTGACAGAGTTCATCGAACGCTCAGAGGTCAGAACAATAAATGTGACCGTTGAAGGACAGGGCTCTTTATTACCTTATCAAACAATATATCAGCTTGCCCCCCCCCCCTTAAGAAAAAAGTGCCTTCACGTGAATCTGACTCAACCCACCACACTAGAGAAGCCCAGTTGTAAACCGCTCATAATATACATGGGGCATAATGCGTATAAAATCAACAGTAGATCATCAATAATGGAAAAATTAGTGGCATTAAACGAGAAGTCCACAAACACCTCTTATTTTATTTAGCCTAATATATGAGACGCAAAATAATATTTTACAAACTTTTAGTAAGGAATAGTACAGGTTTCCATTTTGTTTGGGGGGGGGGGGGGATTGATCCGATATCTTAGATATTATTGTTATTAGAATTAATATAAATGTTTAAAAGTGTTTTTTTTTTTTTTTTTTTTTTTAATAATCGCTTTATACTCGGAGGGGTCTCGAGCGTTCCCGCCCTGCCCTACCTTAGCAAATTTAATAAAAGAAAAGAAAAATTAACTCTCTAAACCACCAGAAATCACAAATAGCTATTTTGGTTTTATAAAAAATCCAAATATTTTCATATGGTCTTCATCAGTCCATCGTCGCAAGCAACAAAGAATATATTTAAAGTACCTGATTACTTAGGTCAGGTGAAATTAGAGATGCAGTGCAGACAAAGGTTATTCATTCACCAAAGAATATAAATAAGCACTTGCATGCTGTTGTCCAGCTCCCATAGGGATAATTTAACAGCAGAAACGCGCGCGATTGCAGCTTAGGAGACCACAGGCCTTCATTAACGTGGACTATGGACTAGGGTCGACTTTCTTATCAGTCCATGAATACAAGAGTAACCTTTTTAATAAAAAATATCTTGTTAATATTTCTTGTTGTAGTTACTCTCAAATTTATTTTATGTATACAAATGCCAGGCATTTGACCACTAAGCCATTAGCCGTTGACTAGCTTCCCAATACTTTTAAGACTGTTGCAGTAAGAGAATTCATTGCAGTATGCGTTGCATGTCCCTCTACTGACTGACTGAAGTAAACTTTTTCGGAGTACCTGCGCGGCGCGCTTACCTCCGGTGTGTTGTGTGTGGTATGTTTTGTTTTGGATGTATGTAGTTGCGGCGAGGTCGCAGTAATTCTTCAGACAGAGAGTCAAGAACAAGATTAGATTTTTTTTCCCCCAATAAATAAAAAAAAATGCAGTGGGTGCCTACCTGTCCTCCCTCCACCACTAATGGTGAACTTCCACGGACAGGTTACTAGGCTGCGTGGTGGATGTTAAGTCTGCAGGGCGTGGAGAACCGCTTTAGGCCGTCTTCGAAATGCTGGGTCCGAGGGCTCATAGTCAGGTAATGTTGCTATGACTTAGGGATATTCCTAATGTTCTTATAGAATTTCTTGGTCAGCTTGAGTAGATGGTATTTGAGAGACTTCATACAAAGGTCTTTCAGAATAATGTCATTTGCCAGATGGTGATGACCGTATCGAATGGTACGCAGGAATTTGTTTTCTTTGGTGAGTAGGGTTCTGAGATTGGTTTCGGCCGCGTAGGCCCACATCATGTCCCTCTAAAGCAGAAGTCGGAATCTTAAGTCCTTTTTACACAGAGAAAATTTCGGGGGATTTGGTTGCTGCAACCAGTTGCCGAAACTCGTTCTGGCAAGTGGATGAGCAAGCAGGGTCACAAATGCCTGACATTCGCCGAATTGGCGATTGCTAGAGCATCTAATTATAGGTAGCATATCGCCTCAGCAACATTTTTAAATATTTGGGATCTCGAGAGTTCCATAAATGTGGAATTTCACATTTGATTTCAATCAGATCTATCGCTTTCTCATTTGAGAGACATTTTTTCTTCGCTCATCACTACGATCGGTATCGCTGAGCCTTCCATCATCTTGTGACGTAGAAATAGGAAGCACTGCGTTTGGCTGGCATTCCAGCAACCTGCAATATTTTCGCCTCTGAACGAGAAAGTTGAAGTTGACAGTTTCCTCGGTAACCTAGGGGAATTTTCTGGAAAGACGTTTTCGCAACCAAATCGCTCGAAATTTTCTTCCTGTTATAATGTCTTTATCCATATTAATTTACTACACAAGGTTGGCGCAATATTCATTGACACTAGCCGTGCATTTGACACTGTGTAGACTTCTGGTTTAATCTACAAATTAATTATTATTAATCTCCCTACCGCATATGTTAAATTTATTCAATCGTACCTTGATAATAGGTCATTTTCTGTCCATTACTCAAACCACTACTCGCCTAAACGTAGCATAAACGCCGGTGTTCCGCAAGGGTCTAAACTGGGAATCATTTTATTTCACATCTTTATTACGATATACCTAGATCGTTCAAAACTACATTAGTTCTTTACACTGAAAATACTTGTGTGCTTGCCTAGAACAAGAACGTCAGATTTATGTACAAGTACCTCTACAATCATATACAAGCACTTGGAACTTGGTTCAACAAGAGGAGAATTAAATTAAATACTAACAAAACTAAAGCCGTCTTCTTCTCACACAAACGAATCCCTCCCCCGCCGCTGCTGATATATGACTTACCAGTTCAATTCGATAATGAAATTAAATACCTTGGAATAATTCTGGATAAAACCCTTAATTGGAGATCTCATATTGAATACAGTTTTCGCAAATTCCACAAAGCTAAAGCTGATCCCAACCATCTTCTCTATGCTAAAGGAATGTCAATGGGAAACAAGATATTACTCTATAAAACAATTCATCGACCAATTTTCCTACACGCCTCATCTGTTTGGGGCTGTACGGCGAAGTCGAACCTATAAAAACTGCAAACCATGCAAAACAAATCTCTTCAATCTATCTACAGAGCTCCTTGGTATTTCAAATATACACTTATTCATTCCGATCTTGGAGTGGAGCCTATAAGAACAATTATTAAGAGAAATTCCGATAACCTCTTCAAAAATATATATACGATTCCCAACGAATTACTATTTAGGGCCCGTTCGAGAATTCACTGGTTGGTTTTGCACCGGTGCTACCGGTTGCGGTCATTCTTCGGCTAAGTGACGTCACGGTTGTCAACCGGTCTCGGTCATCCTCAGAACATCGAATTCCAAGCCAACAAAACAAAAATAAACATTGGCAACACTACGCTAATAACCGGAATAACCCACCTCGCTAGCAGGTCATTCTGGTTGAGCTCTGGTCACGCTGAGCAGACAACCGCTACATGACCGAAACGTTTTCGAACGCGGTTAATTCCAGAGCTCCGCCCAACGCTCCGCCTTTTCGAACGCTCTGGTCGTGCACCGGTGCACAACCGATGAATTCTCGAACGCGCCCTTAATCTACCCGACTACGACAGTAGAATGTATCATAAAAGACCCCGTGCTATTACTCATCTTCCCGATGCATTCCATTATTGATAATCTTTTCCCGAACTTTCTTCTTGACTATAGCTCTTCTTATTTATTTTGCCAAAGCGCACGTTCCGTGTCGCTGTTAGGAAACTAGGATGCTTCCTCTCCCCCACCACTTTTCTCCCCCTTCACCCCTTCCCTTTTTAATGTTTTCCCTTTTCCTAACCAGGCCCGGACTGGCCAGGATGTCCGACTGCCTGCCGACGGGTGGGCCCTCCCTGCTGAGGGCGGCTCCCCAAACAGAAAAAGAAAAAAAAATACAAAAAAAAAAGTGCTATACTGATAGCACTTGAATGAAGTTTGACACATACAAAATATTTTGCAGCTGCAATTGCGCCCCAGAAGGCTTCAAAATCTTAATTTTCTATGCAGTTCTCAAAATTTTTTGAGTGAGGGTTCCCGAATGAGCAAGGGATTAATTAATATGAATGACGCATATTAATTAATAGATCAACATTTTATTAATGCATTAATTATCAATCATGATTAATTAATAATAACACCGTACCTCCCCCATACCCCGAAAGTTGATACATCCTATTATTTATCGGTTACACAATAACATCCCCTTCTCTTGAGACGGGCGGGCCCCTTCCCGCTCAGCCCGGGCCTGTTCCTAACTGTACTTACCTGTAATCTATGAGGTGACAATTCTGTTTTCCACTTACTGTCTACCGGAGATAGAGGCTTCGCCTCAGATGCTCCAAAATGTGTTCTATGTAAGGTGACCAAACGTCCCCATTTTCAGGACGTTTTTCAAATTGTCCCCAGAATGTAAAAATAGAACTGGGGACAATTTTTTAATTATTGCATTGTTTTTCAATTAAATTACTGTTAATTATTGCATTAATTATAAATGTCCCCAGTTTTGTTGTCAGAATCGGGGACATGTCCCCGATTCTGACTACAAAAATCTGGTCACCTTAGTTCTATGTTATGTTATGTTAGTATACTGCACAAACGCGCTTCAGAAGTTCCTGCTATCATGCACACCGAAGATAGCGTTAAATAGAGAAGAGAATTCAACAGATGTTCCACAATCAGAATTTTTTTTTTTTTAATTATTTAAACAAAACGTCTTATCTATAAATCGCTTTTTCATCTTTGCATTTTTTAACACTAAAAACGTTAAAAATTCTGTAAGAAAAAAAAATATTCCGAACACTCCGTGAAAAAAGTAAGACGGACATGGTCTAGAAAATATAATCACATCGTTACATTGATATATGCACGAGACAAAAGCCTCATTAATATCCTTCATCATATGACAGCTCAGTTTGAGGGTGTTTAAAAGTACTTGAATAAAGAGTCAACACTAATAACGAGTTGCATTTTAGTCTGCATGTTTTTTTACTGGAAGAGGAATTGAGCAAGAGATAATTAATTGGTTATGGCTTATTCCCTAGTTAAATGAAAAAAAAAAAAGTAAATCTGCTGACAGAAGGTCTCCTCATAATAGGGTATTTGGACATGACGTTTCACTCATGTCACTGAGTGACCGCCTACTAACAAAAGTCGTCCTGCTTCGAGACTTCTGGCATAATTTTAAAGGGAGGCACAAAACCACAGTCGATATCGTCGATTAAACTATTAGAAAACTGTGCGATTTTTAGATAAACTCCGTATGAAAGTATTCATTATTTAACACATTCGCAGCGGGAAAGAATTTGCTTAAAAATTTCTGTTTTCATACAGAAAGTTAACGCCCTCTAATGAAATTTATTAATTCTCTTAGGAAACAATAAATTTGTCTCATTAAAAAAGGGTTGAGTTTATTCATATACAAAATAGGTAACAATGGAAAATGACAATTCCATGTGCTTTTTTTTTTTACATTTAAACCGTTTAATTAATTGGAAGCTGTCTGTTTTATCACTATTGCTTATCATTAGGATCAATATACGAACCGAACCGAAGAGAGGGTTTACGGGAGTTCCTTAACACAATAAAGTGTTGACCTCCAGAGATCTCGTTTGAAGCGTGTCATTGTGAATCTTGTAATAACGAGTCTCCAGGGACTTGGGTGGGGCGTGTTCGTGACCAAACCGTGTGATGCAGATGCAGCAAGGATCAATATACATTATCGGTTTATTTTCAGTTATGATGAGAACCTTTCCAAAATCTACGGTTTGCAACAGAAAAAAAAAGAAGTCTATATTAAGGGGCATTTATAATTAATAATGTGTTTTTACTGACAATTTTAACTTGTAATCGATTTTGATTCCATTCCAGTTTATTGTTTCAGATATCAGAGGGACGTGGCCAAAAGGGTTAGCTATTCAATTACAGCCATCCTCCAAAGTTTTGTCTTATTGACGATTCAACAAATTTTGTTTTAATAATTTGTTGAGTTGTCAGAGCATAAATTAATTAAAATGTCCCGAAGAAAAAAATCTATAAATCAAAAGCAAATTTCTGGATGTCTGCGACTTTTTCATAGTTTTCCGTAAGGAAATGAAACTTTAAAGCATAGGTTCCCAACCTTTTTTGAACTGGTGCCCCCTTTTCTAGTGAATATTTCAATACCGCCCCCTCCCCTCCCACTCCAGAGAAATAAGAGTGTACATAAATCATAATGCATGGTGAAAACAAGAATTAAATTCTAAAAAAATTATTAATAGATAGAATATCGTTGGAATTGAAACTCTACTGAATTTCTTCTTCATTTAAAAAGGAGGAATAAAGTTTTTGAGAGGCTTCTCTCAACACCGAAGTCTCATATCGAAATATGTGAATTTTCGCACACGTGATAGAAATGAATTATCGGAGTGATTTTTAAGTCTTTCTTAGACTATATTTGATTAATCTTCCCATGCCTCTCCGTGCCATATCAACGCTCCCTAATTTTCTCTGGGTCTTTTACCGCCCCCCTGAAAGCCTCAAACGCCCACAAGGGGGCGTTATCGCCCAAGTTGGGAACCTATGCTTTAAACCATAAGAATAGGAATTTTGCTTACAGTTATATACTACTACTACTAATAATAATAATAATAATAATAATAATAATAAACATTTTCTGCACTTCTGCACTAAACAAATTTTATTATATTTTTCTTTTTTAACTGAGTAGTTAATCCAAAATTTTAAGAAATTGTGGGAGGGAATGCATTCTGATAGCTCCTCCTTTGTTCACGCCCCTGTTCCTTAAAAAAAAAAAAAAAAAAAAAAAAAAAAAAAAAAAAAACAAAAAACAGCCAGTGGTTAACTAGGTATGGGAATTTAGTTCTCTTAAAATATTTTTTTCTCGGTGAATTTTTACATCAAATTAAACAATGTAATAGACATTATAAGTTTCCATTAATAGTAATTTTATTACATTCAACACAAATCCATTGTCAAGGGAAAACTTATTTAATTTTACAACAAATTAAGGCTCCAGCACTTCTTTCGTTAAAAAATAAGTCCCCCAAACAGCTGAAATGATAACCGATTTTCGATATCTAATGTAATTTCCAAAAGTATCCACCCTCCACGCTCCTCCTCCCATCCCCACAAATATAAATGGCTGCAACTTCGGGAAGAATCTATTTGCTAATGAATACCAACATTGGTATGTAACATTTGGGGGAATGTTTACTATTTTAGAAAATATTATTTTCAAATAGGGACATTTTCTTTTCTTTATTTTTTCAGGGGAGGGGCAATCACCCCTCTTGCCCTCAGTAAGTTAAGCCTGTGAATACCAAAGTGAAGCAAATTAAAGAATGTATGTTATGCCTGAAATAAAATATTTATCGCTCAAATAAACTATTTTAAGAACACTACAACGAAATCCGAGCATTTTAGTTAAGGTATATTAATATTTTTATTAACGAATCAGAGTTCGATACTCAATTAAGAAATTATTTATATGCATACAATAAATAAGCATCCGTATAATTTACACAATTAATTACAGTTTGAACATCTCTTCATTGTCAAAAATGAAAAGAAGGAATTTTTTTGTTGTTGTTGTAGTTTAATAGTTAGAAGCAGGAAATGGTAAGAATTCTCACATAATTGTAAAGCATTTAATGGGACATTTTAAGTATGTTATGAGGCATATAAAAAACTTGTACACAAATTAAAAGGAACATGTTACCTCCTAGGTGAAAGAAAGCGTCCATATGGGCCAGAGACAGTATTTTAACAAATGGAGTGAGGTGAGGTGTAATAATTTCCACGTTTGATTTCTCAAATGATTCAACTTCCTCATACAGAATTTGTCGATTCAAATCCTACTTTTCATTGTATTTCATTGAAAATTTATTGATTTGGTGAAAAAATATAAAAAAGGTGGTCATAACCGCCGGATAAACTGTGCAATCAGTCATAATTGTGAACTCGTAGTATATTTATTAAGGACTCGTTTAGAATTATGGTAAAGTAGTCTACCCGACATCGGACCACCAACACTTAACTGTGGAACATTTATATATATAGTGTGAAAAGATTGTGTTAAAAAATTTCTGGTAGATTTCCAAGTTGTTTTGCATATGTTTGTTATTATTTAATTTTAAATCTTGACATAAAAATAAGTATAAAAAATTTATTGTTTTAGTTTATTCTGCACTAAATACATACATTAATAAGAAACTTATTGGAACATACGGGTATTTTAACAGTGCCGGATACAACTCTCCGCATCAGTCCGGTTATATTTATAGAAACGGCGGCAACATATATTTAATTGTGAACACAGCACAATATGTATCTACTATATTATATCCATAAGATATGTGTATCTATCTAAATATGTTGAAAGTGAGCATTGCCACAGAAAAACTTCCTGGTGGGCGTATCCAATCGTGTATTTTATATCCACAACTAAACAACTGAAAAGGATAAAAGCAGTAGGCGGAAAAATGTGTGTCACTGCTAATTTATAACTAAAAATGAAAATAAAAATCAAAGGTTTTCCAGACTTCCAGTCGAATCTCTATAATCTCAATCGATCGGGACCGACATCGACTCGGATTATATAGACTGTATTATAAAATCGAACAGAAAATTTCAGTTTTATGATCAACATGTGCACGAATACACTAATTTGTAAGTAAATATAAAAAGGTCTTTTATTTGACATCACTCTTCTTTATATAATGTTTAAAAAATGAATATCCACTGTTAATAGTTTAGCACTACCTCAGAATAAGCGGAGCTCGGATTAGCCAGGTTACACTGCATTTGCTTTTTTTTCTTATAAATTACTCGTAAATATTACTCGTAAATTACTCGTAATATCGTGTCGGCTTATAAATTACTCGTAAGGAGTATATACTTATCATGCTTTTTTTTTTTTTTTTTTTTAATTGAAAATGCGAAAGCCAATTTTTAGGTTATTTTTTTTGGGTGGATGTACGCGTGTGAGGCGGGAGAAGGGGTAAGATCGGAAATATGCTCTCAATGTTTAATTTCATAATTTTTTAAAATGAAAAGTAAAGGTGAAGCAATAGATTTTTTAAAATATAATATGGATAATTTAATAAACTATAATCTAATAACTTTCATGTATGGACTGTAGAATTGTCCTTAAAAATGCATAATGCGAAGTTATAAAATGCAATTTCATCATTAATTTGACACCTATTACAAGAAATGATTAATTATCCTCTTTCTTTTAGAAAATATTGCATTTTCGTATGACAAATATTTACTCCTTTGTTTTTAATCATTGGCATTTCCTGGTTTGACTGATATTATTACACAGTCCAAGTGTAATTTATAAGGGTTTCCAATTAAGGAATATATATATATATTTATAAGGAACAAACAAACAAAAAAAAAAAATAATAAAGATTCAGATAAAGCGAACGTTTCATCTTATCGTTTGTTTATTTATTGATCAAACTTAAGTTTTCTCTTTTTTATTGTACAGCCGCGATAATTTTGTATTGCTATAGGCGTAACCAACACGCAGAAGTTACCGCCTATGAAGATTTGGAAAAACGCTTCTCTAGCATAGTTTGCCTTAGAAAGGTATATAATTATATTATATAAAAAATAAAAAATATTTCCGTTATATACTTTTAAAAGCAATACAAATATTTTGAACGTTTTTAATATCTACAAAAATTTTTAAATACAATAAATAAATTTGTTTAATAAATTTTTATAATACAGAAACTGGTGATTCCCCTAAATGAAGCATAAACCGCATTCACTAAAATCTGGATAATTGGCAATAATAGATAAATTAATGAATTTCGATAACGTCTGATAAGTCAGCTGAATATTTATTTATTTATTTATCTGGATCTGGACAAGTAGCAAAAAGTTTCGAAAGTATTGCTCCTGTACACATTTTATTCTACTTGGAAATATTTCCTACAATAACATTTAAGTAGCTTGCTAGATTAAATATTTTTGAGAAAGTCCGTGTTTGCCAGCAGGTATCCACTATGCTTGAAAAACGCAGATTAAGACCCACAGTTGTAAGAATGTTAGTTTTTGTTCAAAAGCATACTGCTGACTTCGATTTGCAATGCAATTTATACAGATGGAATTTCTTTTTCTTTTCTTTTTTTTTAACGGAGACCATTAAAGGAATTGTGCTGCTTTGGATATTTCTATAGAGGGAAGGCCCCTCACCCAACCCATAGGCGTAACTTACTAGTAAGGTACGCTTATGTGCAAGGTGTAAAATCCCCTTTTTGAAAATATTTTCAACATTCTACTGACTTCGACTGGCACGAAACTGATGGGATTTTTTTTCAAAATCGATGTTAACTTACTACTAACTATTAAGTTACGCCTGACTGACAGGTTGAAATTCGTGGTTTAAGGGAGCACCTGCGAGTTGCGCTTATCTCCAGCATGTATTTAAAATCTCCTTCATGTTTGGAGTCCCCAAACATGAAGGGAATGGGATCAGCTCAGATCAGTTTACGAGTCGAGTTAATCACCTAATAAGGACTAGAGCCTAGTTAAGTGACGAGGGCGAAGGCAGCGAGGACCGCCTTGCGTATTTTTGCGGTTGTTGGGATCAAGGAAGTCGTAATCGAGGAATTTCGCAATCATCTGGTTTATTAAGTTACGCCCTCGTCTGACTGACTGACTGAAGTAAACTTTTTCGGAGTACCTGCGCCAAAGAATATAAATAATCACTGCGGCACGCTTACCTCCGGTGTGTTGTGTGTGGTATGTTTTGTGTTGGATGTATGTAGTTGCGGCGAGGCCGCAGTAATTCAGACAGAGAGTCAAGAACAAGATTAGATTTTTTTTTTTTTTCAAAAATGTAGTGGGTGCCTACCAGTCCTCCCTCCACCAATAAATGGTGAACTTCCACGGACAGGTTACTAGGCTAGCCAATAAGAATTCGCCTAGATCCAGAGCTGTCATCCAAAAACAAGATGGCGTCACATTTCGATGCTGAAGTACTTGTATCTCAGAGATAATTCTTATTGTGTTATAAATTTGTATTCAATAAAAAAGATAAATGAGAAAAAAGGATATTTTCTTAAAACCAACGTTTTTGTATTTAAAATAGTACTTACGCTTCATCTACAGTTCGAGGATCCTCATTCAATTTTAATGCTGTGAAAATTCTATATTTTTCTCTTACTAGGAAATGTTTTAAACTCATAAAGTATGTTTACGTTTTTTAATTTCATGTGTTCTAATCAAAGTCGTCCTATTCATAAAGTGAATGCTTATTTTAGCGAGAAATTATTCGGTATTCACGTATTTTTTCGCGCTATTTCAATCATCAAACGTACCTAGCAATAAACGATTTAAAATGAAAACGATAGATGGCGCCTGCATCGTAGTATATGCTAAGGCGTATTATGCTAGAGTGGAGTCAAGTGCCGACAGAAAATAATCCCGACCGAAATTCTTTTCTGCGAGAAAATTCCGCTTTCCGGTAATGTGGAGTCCAGGCCTTAGTTGAACATGGGAAGTTCGAGAAAGGGTATGCCCCCCCTCACTGCAGTCGCCCTTGCTCCTGAAATCACGAAATTAGTGTATGATTCACAAGTTTGAATTAGAATATTGTCAATAGAAATTTACCCTTCGCGATTTCCTTCAATTTCGGAAGCATATCAATTTCTTCTTTGTTTTGTGGAAATCTGTCGACAGTAAATAAAATCTTAGGCATCACCAAAGAGAAACGATTCAATACCGCCTGCAGAAGAAAAAAGAAATTGTTATTGTGTCACGAAAATTCTGGAAACATTAAATATATGCATAAATACATAAATGCATTAAATAAAATGCATTATAAGTGCCGCACCATGGCTGAATGAATAAGGCCCTGAACATGGTAATGTCCGAAGTGTGAAAGTTTGGTCCTACGTGCAGCTTTCAGTCTAATAGTCTGAAGTTTTGAACGGAGAACAGAACCCCTTAAAAGTTTCTCCGCTTAAGACATCTCCCCCTTGTAGGTAGACTCCTTTGTGTAGGCTTGCCATAACACAAAACTCTCAGAACATTAAATACACTATAAACTATGACCAAAACCATGACTTTTAATGAAGAAACATTTAAGCATATCAAACTAGTGCTTACCCGTTCTTCGCACGACAAAATCGAACATTCGGCATGAGCGCAATCATCTTGCAACTACTAAAATAACGGAAGTTACATCATGATATATGCGGTTTCAAGACAAAAGCAAATAAAAATACAAAACTGCGAGTGCAACTAGAAGGAGAATATGGAGAATAATAAAATTTGAGATAAAACCGCAGAAAAAAGAAATTGATGCTTAGCAACAAAACGCTAAGTATGGGATAAAAAGAATTAAATTACTTTTTAGAGTATGTAATAATTAATGGACAGAGAAAAATAAATTTGAATAATTAGCAATTTTGTAATGAAAGAATAAAGTAATGCTGGTTTCAAAACAGAAAATATGCCTGTTATGAAAGTAACAGGACAGGGTCGTTCCTAACAAATCAGAAGCAGGAAATTAGCGGGATTCTGTCGATAATACAATTTATGTGGAGAACAAAAGCTGTCTAATGTAGTGCAAAATAAATAAATAAATAAATAAATAAATAGGAATTCCTCTTGTGGTGGTGCTTTCGGAATCTCTCAGAATTTCGATGGGTTAAGAGCACCCTGCGAACAACACATGTCGGTGCATCTACTTCATCTATCACAACATCGGACGTTCAAACGATAAATTCGTGCCATTTAATTAAAATTTATAATATCTAATAAAAATATTTCTAAAATTGCAATGTTAATAACAAAGACACTTCTAACGGTAATCAAATAATGCCTTTTCACATTAACTTGTCCAAATTTACAAGTTTTTCAGTTAAGAGCGAGTGTTACTGAAAAAAAAAATCATACCTTAGGACCCATTAACGGCAAAACTCCAACCCAGATGGCTCCAATACTAGTTGCAGCAATCATGGCAAACACTGCTTCTTTTCTGTTCGACATGAAACCTACAAACATTCAAAACGCTTACAAAGTTACTCCCCAAAATGGCGATTTAAAAGCGAACAATTCCATGAATATGCATCAAGAGATTTATATAAAACTTATGAAGTTTAGAACTGTTAGGTAAAATACAAAACGAACGTTAATGTCACATTTAGAATTAGAGTAATGAATTGATATGGTAAGATAAAAGTGTTCAGAGAGAATAATTCTTTATTGGACATATGTATGGAATATGGGAATTTTTTATTTAATAATTTTGTGACTCCACTAATATGTTTATAAATTTAAATCATTTTAATTGCTTATGTATTGAGGAAAAAGCAAGTTTAAAGAAGTCATGAAATCGAACACATTTCAGTAATATAATACCACTAAAAAAAAGTAGCATGTTGCTCAATGCATGCAGAGTACACTACCCATGTATAACTTACAAGAAATGACATCGCCTTTCCTCACGCCTTGCTTTCGAAGTGCTGCTGCATACACCTTTACTTCGTCGTACATTTCAGAATAGGTTACTTCCTCTGTTTCTCTATCCTCCCCTGAAACATTAAACATGGAATTTTTCAGAACACCAAAGATAAGAAAGTCTCGCAAATCAAACGTGCTGAATCATTATTTAATCAACAAAATAGAGTGACCAAACAGGGTGACTAAAAATACTTTTCAGTACCATTATTTATTCTGAATAAATTACTTGTACATAAGGGCAACGAAACATTTATTTTCAAAATTTAGAAAATAAATAAATATCATTTAAATAGCACATATTTTTTAGAAAATTTATTGAAAGTGCACAAAGAGCTATTTTTCTCTAATTATTGTTAAAAGTGTTTCATAATCTTTGTTTAATTTATCTTCTCTAAATTTCAACATAAAACTTAAATCTGAACTTTTATTAATAAGATACGATGCTTGCAGTTGCAACAACGAAATTTGGAACGTTTTGACTGTAATAAGACTTTAGAGCTCGAATAGTAATTTCAAATATAAGAGGCTTTAAATATGCAGAAATAGTACGTTACCTGCTACAACGAGTGCTACTTGATTATCCCTGTATTTAAGAAGGTTTTCTCCATAATTCATCTTGGCACCAACGAACCATTCATGATATTCGCCTATCGGGACAGTCAGATCAACCACCTGCAAAAGACGGGTTCTGAACAGTGATGGCAGATTGAGGGGATTTCCCCCCCCCCCCCAGAATTAGGGGAATTTTTACCCTCCAGAAAGAAGGAGAAATGCTTTAGAGTGGGGGGGGGCATGAAATAGGGGGTTTATGAGTTTATTTTTTAATGTCTATGTGCTGGCAAAACGTCAATGACCAATGTAATAACAACTAAATTTATAAAAGTAATAATGGAGTTTAAGTATTATGTTACATAAAATTACTACACCGAAAAAAATTATTACAGCGCAACGTGCGGGTAAACGTGACGCCAACACGGTGTGATGCTAGCGTTACGACACGTTGTGCTGTAGACTGTGTCAATTTGCTATACAATCCGGCATTCTGGGTGGATTTACAACACACGTGCTGTATTATTTTACAGAACAACGTGTGGGTAAACGTAACGCCAACACGTTGTGATGTAGACTAGTCTGTGCCAGTTGCCATACAATCATTGCCATAGGTTCTCCGTGATTGGCTTATCAATGTCATTACTCATTTTTGAGTGGATTTACAAAACACAGTGCTGTATTATTTTACAGCAATATGTGTAGTAAAATTACAGGAATTTCTTACGGTGTAGTACCTACAAATTATTAATTTCGAATTTTCCCCCATAAAAATCACCCTCCAGCACTGACTGCGACATACAGATTTATATTGTTCTCCCTACTTCCTTTCCCCCTTTCCCACCAATCCAGCCGCCAATCAAAATTGGTCATTAATCAATGAAAATTGATATTCAATTTAGTATACCGTATATACAGGGTGTCCCAAAAAGGTCGTAACGGGCTTTAATTCTTTATCTATTAGAAATAAGTGGGCAGTGTAAATTGAAAAAATGTTTAAAATAAGGTCGGAAATCAGACTCCGTAAAGAAAAATCCCCTCTCGTTAATTTTCAAAAAAATTACACTTCCCAAATTACTATACGACAAAAACATTCCCAGTTTTTGTCGATCCCCCCGTACAAAAACGCTCCCAGTTAGTAAAATGTGTCCCATACACCAGGGGCGTAGCCAGGGGAGGGGGGATATCGGGATGTATCCTCCCCCGAAATTTTTGGATTAGTGATGAAATTCCGTCTATTTATACACATATAAGTTCATATCCCCCCCCCCCGAATTTTCCAGTGCATCCCCCGAAAATTTTTCCTGGCTACGCGCCTGCCATACACTAATGAGGTGATTTACCAAATTTGAGCCTTTCATCATGCAACGTCGCAGATATCTTAGAAGGAAGATGATCGGGAACTATACCTGATTGTGAATATAAACGTTTATTGCTAGAGTGGAAAAAAGATTTTCGTTAGTAATTTCTGTACGACCCTTGAAATGCGATCATTCAACGTGATTTTTGTTCAACGTGGTTCAACGTGGAGCCATTGAAAAGTGGTTTAAGTCAGAGTTATATTAATCTTCATACCTGTGACACTTTTAAGGATATAATTCTCAAATTTTGTATGTCACCTCATTGGTGTATGGGGCACATTTTACTAATTGGAAATTGCTTTGAATGGGGGTCGTACACAAATTTAAAACCTTATTTTGAACATTTATTCAATTTACACTG
The DNA here is from genome assembly GCA_038373885.1 of Cheiracanthium punctorium. NCBI lineage: Eukaryota > Metazoa > Arthropoda > Arachnida > Araneae > Cheiracanthiidae > Cheiracanthium > Cheiracanthium punctorium. Next base: position 132,923 of record JAWZYV010012226.1, on the reverse strand, counting down.
TCCACATATCTCTAATAGATACAGAATTAAAACCCGTTACCACCTTTTTGGGACACCCTGTATATATATACGATTTTTAACGTTGGAGGGAAAGTTTTAAATTTTGGGGAGAAATTCGATCGCGTTTAGGAGGAAAATGCCTCAGAACGTCTGGCAACACTGTTACTGAATAACATGAAAAAAGAAAAATACACTAAAAAAAAATCACAGAATTTGAATTATAAATACTTTCTAAGAACAGCTTCTAAGATAAGCATTCTCAAGCTGTCGTTATTTTGGCAAAACGATTTTAGAAGATCAGCGTTTGTAAAATTTAAAAGTGAATGAATTATCTGCACCCCTTAAAAGGCAGAGAAACAGTAAAGCAGAATCAGCAGTAACATTTAAAGAACGAATTCAATGGAGAACAAATATGACATCTTGTAAAAAACTGAAACTAAAATGCTTTTTGAAAGGAGAAAGTTTTTAAATTGTATCATGTATCTTAAACTGAGTAAATTGACTTTGAACGAATAACACGCAGATTATGTTTCAAAGTATCTATTGTTATTTAATTATAGTATAAATTTACATTAATGAAATAAATAGGCATAAGTATTCAACTAATTTATCATTTCATATAGTTTAGAAAAACCTACTTCAAATCAATGTATGTTAACATATTCCGCAATTTTTTAAAATGATTTAAGGCTAAATAACATCATATAACAAATAAAAGAATAAAATAAGGTATAATTAATTTTGTTAGAGAGATTCAAAATGCATCGTTTAAGTTCATTTGCTAAAGAACTCAATTTTCATAAGTTTATAAAATACGATAACTAATACATATATAACTAATACATATATTTCTTAGAAGTACCATATAACGTACCGTATTTTCTGGAGAAAAATACTTTCTTCAGTATCCTTCATTAACCATAACATTGAAAATAATCATACTATTTTTAGAAACTGGAATATTTACCTGATAAAATGGTTTGGAATAGATTATTCCAGACAGTTCCCATAACTCTCCCCAAAAACTCTCCAAGTTTTCTGTAGACCATTTATGAAGATCCCAAAAGTCAGCTATTAGAAGAAACAACTAATTTATAGATTCGTTAAATGTTGTACATTAAAAAAAAAAAAAAAAACATAAAACTTTTACTTAAGAAGCCAAATGTCGTAAGAGATAATGAAACTTCTTATAAATTGAATTACAACCAGACATGACTGATTTTTTCTGATGTGTAAATTATATGCTACACTTCAAGAATGAATAGATGTCTTATTTTGTCCCGAAGTTATTATTATTTTTAACTATTTCGATATCAGTAGTCAAATTCAGGAAAAAGTATACAAGTTAGTCTCTAATCTAGAGAAAATTCCTTTTATATATTTGAACTTACATATTTTAATAGAGTATTTTTCTTCAATTTTTTTCATAAACAATTTAGTCAGTCTTCCAGAGTCTTCTCTCGGTTCCCACACAACTGGAACATTAGCAAAATCTTTGTATTCTTCTTCCTAAAATGTAAACGAAAGCTTAAGAAGGATTTATTGTGTCTTAATTTCCTGTTTGTAGACCGGAGTTTTGTGTGGGTTTGCTCATTTACAGGGGGTTTTATTATACAGTGGGTTATAAGTAAATTTCCCAATAAACAAGTGTCTACAGCTAAACCAGGTGAACAGATTGCATTATAACATTTGGTATATAGATTACACTTTCAATAAGCTTAAGGAACTAAGAAAAAAAAGCTTTTAAGATGTCTACTAGGTGGCGCATTGCATGAAAAACAGCAAATTTAACAACGGAAATGACTAACTCTATATGTACCAACTACTTTAGGCTTTATGCAATAGTTTTTGAACATTTATTAATTAATTGAGTCATTTCTTTAGTTGAATTCTTTGCAAAGCGCCACCAAGTGGACATTTTTGGAACTAAACTTTTTAAAAGACATCCTTAAGCGAATCTCGTGTACAGTCCATATGACAAAGTTGGAGGTAATCTGCTCATCCGTTTTAGCTGCAGCATGTTGTTTACAGGGAAGTTTATAGCCACCCTGTATCTGAATTGATTACGTATGAAATATTTAAGCCTGTTTTATAATTTGAATAATTTTTCAACTTACTAATTAAATAAATAACTTGTTTTAATATTATTTAAAATTACTCTTATTGTTTAATTTGATAACTCAGTTGAGATAGTGTTAATTGAAATTTGATTTTGCTTAAAAGTAAATTGGGACTTGAAAATGAATTTCTTTTACCTTTTTATAATGTTATTGCGATTATGTGAGAGCAACTGCTACAGAAAATCTCAGAACTGCAACAAAATGCTTTGCATTACGTCAAAGCTACTAAAAGGATACGAAGCACTACAACGAGTAAATTTTTTTCTCGGTAACACCTAGAAAGCACGTCGAAATCTATGATGAAATTATTATAAGTTCAGTAATGGGATACCTAAGCCATGCACACCTAGGCACCCACCCAAAGGGCCACTTACTAACCAAGCCTCCTTTTATTGAAATTTGTGTTTGCCTTAAAGTAAATTGGGTCTTTAGAGTGAATTTATTACACAAAAAGGTAATAATCGCAGTTCCTATGCCGTGTACTGAAACACCTTATAGGAAGTGCGGGAAAACATAGTACCTTTCACATCTACCACTGGGTGAACACCTATGTACCCAAATATGAGAACGCCGCTGAATCAGTCCATTCCCTAAAATTCACTCAGGAGAATGTATCGATGAATAATAGAGAAAGACACCAATAACTCATGTAAATCGGGTACTCCTCAAACAAAATTATATACTCAAACTACTTCCAAAAACGCTATGCATACATAAACAAACCGATTTAACAACCCAGACGCGAGCAGTTGAACCATAAAATACGCAGAGCTTTACCTTTAGATTAACACAAGCAGATGACCTCACCATGGCCAGTGGTTATGTCACTGAAAATGGTAGACGGACGCAAGACCATGCGAGACGAGAAATGGCTCAAGTCCCGTCTCGTCTCGTCCTTTCATATCGAAGTATCGTCTAGTGGTCTCGTCTCGCACCACGTGGTCTCGTCTCGCACCCGGAGGTCTCGTTTCGTGCAAGACCGCAAGACCAGTCACGCATATTGTCTTTTTACTTCTTTGTTCAAAGTAAAAAATGTACAGTCGTTTCATATTTATCGGGGTCTGACACAGTCGCATATTATTTAATGTCTTCATATTTACTTCTGGGTATCAAGCATTAAAAAGTAATTGCATGCGATGGAATCTCCTTGCAAATTACTTTAAGGTTGTTCTTTAAGAAATCATTCAACTTTTGAACAGCTTTTATGGAATTGCTCATGCTAGAGACTCATAAAAATTTGAGAAAGACTATTCGCAGGCGCTATCGAATTCATATAAACGTTCACCCAATAAAAGTTTTGAAACATTCTCAAAAAAAAAAAAAAAAAAAAAAAATCTTAAACATACGATATTTTACATTATTTCTCTATACGGAAGCGAATCGGCTCATTTTGGGATGCGATTTTTCTGCTAAAGAATTTTTTCTTATTACATTAAGACATATAAGTTTACTGTTAATATCAGTTCATACTACAGTTTATGAAGAATTCATATTAATGTTTTAAATATTCTTAGTTTGTTTTGTGTCTCTCTGATCTCTGTACAGCGTAAGGATAAAGTCTGTAATTGCCTGCTGCATTGGAAATCTAAAAAAACTTTTGCCACGGATACTGTAAAACTTTTGGGTTATGAAGTCAGACATAGTCAAATCATTCCTGATAATGATAAAGCAGAACCAATTAGAAAACCGAAACCGCCTACAAGTGTAAAGGAAGTTTGGAGACTTAGGGGTTCCATCAAGAATTACAATTCATTTGTTGATAATTATGCAAAAATTAAACGTCCTTTTGGTCAATAGATTGCCAGAAAAGTTTTTAACGATGAAAATACATTTCAGTATGTAAATTTGTATTACAAAATACATTATTCAAACATACCAATTCATGTATTTATCGATACTTAACAATGTGCATAGAAAGTATTTTTGAAACAACCTGATGCTATCTTACACCCTATAGCATATCACTACAGAGATCTTCTATATATATCGAAGATATCATATGAGAAAAATTATATTATTATAGTATTAGAATGCTTGGTTATACTCTTGTAAAATTTTATTACTTTCACAGTCAAAAATTTGCCGTTCATTCTGACCGTGCGGCATGGGTTTGGTTAAAAAGTGTGAAAATTTTATGAGGGGTCACTTAAATTAAATATAATTGACTTTGAGGTTAAATACTTGAATAGCTGAGCAAATGCCGATGCGATTAAGTTATCAAGCATTCCGAGGAGCTAAGAAAATTATGATTTTTCGAGAGATGCCAAAATCAAAAAAGCAATCAGGAAGAAGAGGATATGTTCTGGTTGTTTCATGCCAAGACTGTAAAACCCATAGATTTTTTTATTGACAAAGACAACAGAGAGTAAAGTTACATTCATGTTAGATCATTTAAAGAATTATCAAATATTTTCGGAAAAAGACATTCTTAGTTTTAATGCATAACATCTATGATGAAAAATCGGCCTGGAGATGTATTTTATAAACTAATCAGAGTATTTGGAAAAAATAAATTATAATTTGTTATGTTTGTTTGTTTCATGTTTTCGAAATTCTGTCATACTTAATTTATGACTGTAATCAGACATGCATTATTGACTGCAATAGTTATTTAATTTCATTATCAATTATTTACGTTTCCAAACTAAATTTTTATTCTGATGCAGAAAACTCATTTAAATCACACACAAAATTATTTTCAGTCCAGATTATAGAATTTTCAAATTTTGACGAAACATTACCTGAAAGAAACCTCTGCTTTAAATGATTCCTTATCTTTATATTATCTTGAAATTTCTTTAAAATCAGATTACTTACCATGCTTTCACTGTAAGCTAGCAAGTGAATGTAACAAATAACGCCTACTGGACTTGGTCGAACTATAGTTAACGAAAAAATTATCTTTATGTTTTTATCATCTCTCAGAGCGATGTTTACAAAGCTTTATGCCTCTTCAAGTAACAAAACACTTACATCTGATAACCGATAAAAAATTCTACTTCTATTTTAATATTTCCAGTTGCAAGAGGTTTAAATTAAGATAATATACCACAACCCATACTATCGAATATACGTCAAGGATACATGAAATTTATACCCGATATTAAACAGCTGTTTCTCGATTATCAGGATCACTTAAATAAAATTGATACATTGTCGGATCCAGAGGAGGCAGCGACAAACAAAAACTGTGTCCCTTCCAGAATTTTTTTCTAGATCAGCCTAGATATGAAAAGTCTTAGTTCGAATACATTCCTGCTTTTTTATAGCTTTACTCTTTACTGTTAAAATAAATAAACAAATATAATCATTCAATGTGTCGAACAGGAAAACTATCAGCGATTTATTTAACTTTAATTATTATTACTTTTACTTTTATTTTTATTACTTGGATATCGATCAATCTACATATTAAATCTATAGTAGAATATTAATCTGCCGAAGTAACTGGGATCAACCATTTTCGAAAAATTGAGAACGCTTCAATTTTTTGTTTACACACACTTTTGTTTTTGGAAATAAAAAAAGGCGCATTTAATCATTTCTAGATCCCAATTTTTTTTTTATAATTTTATAACGCTCCTATATCCCTGGCGTAAATTCCAGCGGTGTCAGTTATGTCTTCTTTTTTGCACAATTTTAAAAGTAAAAAATAAAGATAAATCATGCCAAGCGAATGGATTATAAAACACTTTCCAACACAACAATATTTTTGTGCCAAATTTGGCGATGTATTTTCCTTAAATCTGGTGAGACTTCGGAGATAAAATAATGTTGCATTATCACTATAAATGCAATTTTATGAGACCTTGTAAAAGACCTTTAAATTTTTTCTCATCGTATAACTCTAGGGGGGCTGAACTATATTGGGATTCTTTTGAGTGCTCCTATTAATAATACAGACACTACTTTCAATTTCGAGCATTATTTTGAGAACCTTAATAGTACGTATGCCAACTTTGTTTTCTTTCAAAAAACAGAATATCTCTAAAATACGTTTCCAAGAATGACTGCTCATAGAGTGACTCATAGAGTGACCCAAGAATGACTGCTCATGTATTCGATTTTTTCCTTCTGTAAAAGAACTGTAAATCCTACTTACACCATTTATAGTGCTACTGTGCACAGGAAAAACATAAATTTCGCACAAATTGATACATATTTACAGCAGTTACAACACTGGACAGGTGGACAACAGAGCGGAAAAACAAACCGAAATCATAAACACCTCTCAAACTGGTTGGTAAGTTAAAAATATACGTATTCCTCTTATACAACATAATGTTATCGAACAAACACGGAGAACGAGAAATTTATTCTTTCAAGGATTAGCAGTATAAAATTAATTTTCCACCCACTAAAAAAATCAAAGTTTGCAATTTTGTTTCAATAAATCCGTTACCCTCTTCTGGGCTCTAACGCTTTAACGTATTTTCGTCGGTCAGAGAAATTCCTCCGACCGACGCAACTAGTGATGAGCATGAATGAATGAAATTAATCGATTATTAAATCCATTCGAATCAATTGATTTCGAAAAATTCTTTCGAATGCCCAGCACTTAGGATTCGAACAGCATCGGTGAAACGAGTACTCACGATTAATCGTGAGTACTCGTTTCACTATTCGAGTTGTATTCACGATTAATCGCGAGTACTTCTTCCACTATTCGAGTAGTATTCACGATTAATCGCCAGTGCTCGTTTCACTATTCGAGTTGTATTTGTGATTAATCGCAAGTACTTGTTTCACCGATACTATTCGAATGCTATGTGCTGAGCGATGGGTTTTTAGAATTAGATTAGCTCCAATGGATTGAGGATTGAACTTTTTTGAATTTAACGGCTTAGTTGTAAGCCAATGTCTTAATCCTTGGGCTACTACGCCCCCCCCCTCACCCCCCCCCAAAATAAATAAAATAAAAAGAGCCAGAAGTGTCTATTATTGGAGGCTTTCAATGCTTCCAAACTTCAGAAGTATTTTAAAGTGGACTGCTTGTACAAAAGGAAATGACCTGTTGAACCGTGTAGGTTTTCTCTGCGTACACAAATTGAAGGATTCTATATACCAAGAGCATCACAGAAGAGGACCAGTTGAGACAAGTGTCCATTATTATAGGCAACACAACAGCACTTTCGAGATCGTTGATTTGATTGACTTTTTTGGGTGGGTGCGTTACAAAATAAAGTATTAAAACCTGTTTCGTTATAACTGTTATGCTTATTTAGCATAACTTATTTGAACTAACGCAATATCTATTTTTTTAATTCAAGCAACATAATACTAGAAAAAAAGGAAGAAATAATAGAAAAATTCCGATCATTATATCAAAGAAGCTGTATTTAAATTTAAATTATATTTCTCGAAACACTGTTTACCAAAACAATCGCCAGATAATAGAAATACTTTAAATTTGTAGTGCATATGGCCACTATGATACGAGCACATACCCATAATGTGAGAAGAATTCCCCCCCCCCACATTCAATCTCTCTAACAAACGATCATTAACAGACAACGAAAAAGAAAGAAAGAAAGAAAGAAAGTAAAAAAAAACAGCAATTAACAACCCAACTATTCACGGATAGTGTGCGGGAGCGAAAGAAACACCACACCACGATCCAGTATCAATAACAGAAACATGCGTATATAAGACGCGTACTATTTAACCCTTTAACGCACAGTGTTCCCGCTCTGGGAACACCAAACTCTGAATTTTGACTGTTGCCAGTCAGGAGGAATAGATTTTATTTCTATAAAAATAGTTGCGGGTAACATAGCTCCACGAGAATCCTTTACTTTTTACCACGTCATTTCCCGTAAAAAAATTGTCACGATTATTTTTAACAGCACTGGCATCTGCTGAAAAATGTAAGACTGCGAGAACAGCTCGATAGATTGCCCAATGCTGAAAAAAGGGCAGCTGGAAGCGACAGCTGGCTGTGCCGGGCACAGCCAGCTGCGTCAAAAAAGGCTCTCTAGATCTGTGGCACGCGATGAACGTTTCGATCGTCCGCCATCTTGCTGGTAGTTAAGTCGAGCGATGGCAACGGCTGCCCTTTTTACAGCATTGGGAAAGGGTTGCGCCTCAAAGGGTTAAACCTACTCGTTTTGCAATCCTGCTGCAGTTTCATCGGAGCGATCCAAAAAGATTTTCAGAAAGGGGGTGAGTCTTTCACCTCCAGTGTTTCCTTTCAATCGTAAATTTTCTTTTTCTTGTAGCCAGCGGCTTTGTCTCGAATTCTCCGTTTGCCGATACTCTTGGGCACTCGCACATCGCATTGTAAAAAAGCTTTGAATTATAGAAAGACATTGTTTTCATGGGCGCCCAGATAGGAAGGCAAGTGGGGGATTAAGCCTTGAGCCCGCCTAGTCGTCGGTATTGTGAACATTTTTATAGCATAGCGAACTTCTATGTATTATCTTCGTACTAAAATGTTTGAAAGCTTGAGATGACCCCCACTCCCCCTTTCAATTAGTACTCATATGAGACCTGTGATTGTTGTTGTTCCTTTTTTTTTACAAAAATATAACTTTTTGGATTCATTTGTTTTTGTTTTTTTTCCTCGTGCACTTTGTAAAATTTTAGAGTATGTGCGTTGGTACTTATTGGAATTTTATTATAATTACTCGAGTTCTGCAGCCCATAAGGGTGCATGTCGAAGAAACAAAATCTGCCTCACGGTCTTGGTAGACAAATTAAAATAAACTAATCACACCAAGGATTCGAAAAAATTTAGCATGATTCTTTATAAGCTGCACTACATACTGAAATGTAGTCGAAAACGATACCTTTCATGGAACTTTCAGAAAGAAATCTTGAACATGGAGTTGAACAACAAAATTTTTCTAAGAGTGACACGTTCTGCAAAATTTTTGATTTTTAAGAAGTTTTCTAAAAGTTTTGTAAATGATATAGTTTTATAGTTTATTTCAGTGCATAGTGCAGCTTGTAAACAGACAACTTAAATATTCTGAAGAGCTTAACATTATTAGTTCTTTGTATTTATGTGCCAAAATCTCAGGTTTTTTTTTCTCGAACTACAGCGATAAATAGAAAGAAACTGTCATTCAGTTACCTTTAAACAGTTTTTTTCTATCCAAAAAAAAGCAGGAGCCTTAATTTGTTGTTTTGTAATTTATAACATTGATTACCTAATTTACTGTATTATTAAATGAACTTTTCGTACCTCTGGAATAGTACACAATGTAATAAAATTAACATCAACAGAAACAATTTCGAAGGCTATTAAAATTTTTAATTTAGTGTGAAAAATTCACTGAGAAAAAAAGAAGTAGGAGCTGAGTTCCCGTGAGCTCCCATGCAAATTAAGCCCTGCCTTTAAATATATGCAAGTGTTCTGCGGGTGCTTGAGATCTGACATACTACATAAAAAACAAACCGTCACTCGATAAAATTTTATTTTCGAAGTATGCAGTTGCAAAGCGCACATCGTCATTAGTGGCGTAAATATACCGTTGAGGTCCGTGGCACATTCCTTGGATGGGATCCTTCCTCAGTGTAAATAAGCTCAACCAACACGTTGTAGTTCCCTTTTTCGGCCTTTCTACTCGGGAAGGGCTTTCCTTCCGGCAGGTGGATCGTGGCTCTTGCCCGTTCTGCAGACCTATTGTTACGCCACTGATTGTCCCTGTCACCGAAGCTCCTCGTGCGACATAGACGTAACTAAGGACAATGGAGGCAAAAATTTCAAAAAAATTCAGATTATCTCCTATTTGAAAATATTTTCTACAATAATATTTTCTATAATTACATGCCAATTTACGCCAATGTCATGACATTTGAATTCCAAAGAGCCCGGGTGCTCAAATAGAGAAGTAGGTGGAGGATCGAGCCCCTCCCTCTAGCCGTCGGTACAGTGAACATTTTTATAGCATACTGAACTTTTTTCATTATTTCAGAACTAAAACGTTTGAAGCGCGACATGAGCCGTGCCCTTATAGATGCAAGAAATCCCTTCCCCCTTCCTTGCCTTAAAGTACTCATATGTGCGTTCATGGAAAAGCACCCACACAGATATGGCCTACATAAAGGTTTACTCTTGAACTTTTAAAATAATCACACAACTAATAAACAAATCAAACATTTTAGTATTGAAATAATGCAAAGAAAGTTTCGTGTGCTATAAAAATGCTCATATTACGTACTGCCGTCATTGAATGAGGTGGGCAAGTTTAATCCCTCCTTGTATATGTCACCGTGTTGGGGTTATCCTTACACCATTGCTGATGCTCAGCACCCAATGTAATTTTTTGTAAGCTCTTGAGTTCCGAAGCACTGACATAAACGTCTTTTTTTAGCCCTGCCTTCGAACTTCAAAGTATGAACTGTCACTAAAATCTTTGGGTGCTCCGCACAGATTTTTTTCAGTGGGTGCTTGAGCCCCGGAGCACCCACGTGGTCAGCGCCACTGGATACAACAACTGTAAAGTATCGGTATCGGCTATCTCTAAGAATGATTTTATTGGTAAAGTATCGGTATCAGTATCGGTTATCGGTGAAAGTGTGGTATCGGTAGATCCCTAGAGCTAATCTAATTCTAAAAACCCATCGCTCAGCACATAGCATTCGAATAGCATCGGTGAAACGAGTAATCGCGATTAATCGTGAATACTATGCGAATAGTGAAACGAGAACTCGTGATTAACCGTGAGTACAACTCGAATAGTGAAACGAGTAGTGAATACTACTCGAATAGTGAAACGAGTACTCGCGATTATTCGTGAATACTACTCGAATACTGAAACGAGTTAATCGTGAATACTCTTCGAATAGTGAAATCCCGAACATTCATTACTCGATTAATCGATTGTTGGCAATAATCGAAATCGATTAATCGATTATGGAAATCATTCGAATGGCACATCACTAAGCTTGCCAGCAGTGCAGTATCTTTTACATTAAAGGCACACTCTTACAACCACTTTCATGAGTGTTTATCAGTTTTTGCCGCTGTTTAGGTTGTAGTTAATTCGCGAAAATTTGAAAACAGCAAATTTTCCAAGAGAAAATAAGTACATTATTTTTGTTTCCTCGCACAAAATGCGTTTAAAATTGATTTTTACTATCACTTTTTCGTTGCATATTAGATCCATGTGGTTTGCTTAAGACTGCGACAAAATCGTGTGATTTCCTATCATAAACTTCACTATGTCAGGGACTACAAAATATTTAGGATGCTGTTTCACAAGCTGTACTTTACATTGCAATAAACGATTAAATCAGTATCAGCTTATGAATCTTTCAGAAAAGCTTATTGAAATCGTAAATTTTGCACAATATGTCACAATAGAAATTTAGCTATGTAGTTCCATGTTTGATAATTTTTTCTCACAGTTTCATGAAAAGCACAAATTTTCCGTTTATTACAGTGTGTGTTGTGAAACTAATGAGGAACGATCCTGGTTCCTTTTTAACTCCTAGTACAGGATCGTGAAATTAAGTTTTCTTTTTTCCGAACAACAGCCTTAATATAAAGCTCAGGAAATATTTTTATTGTGGTGTCTAGAATAAGCATCATAAATATAAAACAAAAGTACTTTAAAACTATTTTGGTAGAAAGTTGAGGTCCCATGTAATAGAAAAGTCTGAACAAATGATAACAACAACACAATTAAAAAAGAACTATATTGATTCGAAAATTCCAATCAAAACGTGTAAGTGCAATGAACATAAGTACTTCTCATAAAAAATGCCTTTTCTTTTTGCTTTTCAATTTGTTCGTCCACTCGGTTAATTTCTGAAATGTGATGTTTACCAACTTCAGCATGAAGCATTAATGATCACAAACTTCAGCCGTATTTTACAACTAAAACATCAGTCAATATCCTTTCAATTCAGGTAAATCTGTAAAATTCCTTAGAGATTCCGGATTAGACAATGTTTCAGGGTTATAGGGCATTTTGTTTATGATCTTCTTTACTATAACTTCAACTTTCTTGCCGTTTATGTTACGCTGAAAAAAAAGAGTGTATATAAGTAATATATGTACGTAAATGCATATAAGTAATTCACCAACTTAATCTTTAAGAAAGAGAGAACGGAATGAAATAATATCTTTTGGATTAGTAAAAAGAAAAAAATAAAAGATCGAAAATGTTTTGTTAAAGATAGAAGTGGGATCATGTGACGCGATTTTTTTCCGAGGGCCATTGAAAAGTGGTTTAAGCCAACGTCTATTTATTTTTATCTCTGATACGTTTTATGATAAAATGCTGAAATGTTGGGCATCACCTTATTAATGTATGAGGCACATTTTTCTAGTTTTGTTTTGGATTTTTTTTTAATTTAAGTTTCTTATTTATACAGATTTGATCTTCGAAAAATTTCAGTCGATACCATACAATCCTGTACCTTTTTTACGTAACTTTGTAATTTATTGTATATGTCTGTCATGAAAATTAAACCTTTTGAGGCGCAACCCTTTCCCAATGCTGAAAAAAGGGCAGCCGTTGCCATCGCTCGACTTAACTACCAGCAAGCTGGCTGTGTCGCACAGCCAGCTGTGTCAAAAAAGGGTCGCTAGATCTATGGCACGCAATGAACGTTTCGATCGTCCGCCATCTTGCTGGTAGTTAAGTCGAGCGATGGCAACGGCTGAACTTTTTTCAGCATTGGGCAATCTATCCAGCTGTTCTGTCGCATTCTTTCATTTTTCAGCAGATGTGGGTGCTGTTAAAAATAATCGTGACAATTTTTTTAGGGAAATGAAGTGCTAAAAAGTAAAGGATTCTCGTGAAGCTATGTCACCCGCAACTATTTTTATAGAAATCAAATCTATTCTTCGTGACTGGCAACAGTCAAAACGTGAGAGTTTAGAGTTCCCAGAGTGAGAACACTGCGTGTCAAAGGGTTAAGGAATAAAAGCCTAGGTCTGTGTTTCGGGGAGATCCTGTATATATGTGTGTGCGTGTGTAGAAAGAGAGAGAAGAAAGAGAAAGATAGAGAGAAGGAGCATTCGATAAACAGCGAGCTGGGACCTACTGTGCGATATAGGTTATATACAGAAAGAGAACAAGATTTTTGAGACTCACCGGAATGTCATTCGTCTCTAGAATTACTTCTGGCACATGTCTGGCAGATAGTTCTTTGGAGATGGCCTCTTTCAATCGTTCAACAAGGTCTCTGTTGAAGTTATAACCTTTATTCATTTTTAGAAATAAGACAGCTCGTTCCATCTTATCTTTGCTGTATTGAGAAACACAGATGCTGTCGGCAATCTCGGAGAAGTTGTCCACTGTTGAAGAGTTGAGAAAGAAGGGTGCATTATTTGGATGTTTGAGTTTTTTCTGTTTTTTTTTTAATTTTATTTTTTAACTGTGCAACATTTTAGATATTTATTGATATTTTTCGATATAATAAGTGGAAAGTTGACGCCCAGTATTTCGTCTATCACATATGACTTATCCAGTAAAAAAAAACTTAAATTACCAATTTTATAATATTTTATTTAAAATAGTTTTAATTTTCACAAATAGTTAATGACATTCAGTTACCAAAATCAAATATCTCATCCTGTATCTTTTCTTACCCACATATAATACAGATAGGACTTTCTCTCTCCCTCTCTCTCTATTTTTTACATGTTTCTTAAATTTTAATTTATTTTTAATTTTATATTATAATATTTTTTAAATTTTAATTTCGTAAATTTTAATTTATTTAATTTATTAATAAGTAAATAAAAGAAGAATTTTTTATTTAAATAAGATAAAAATAATAGACAACATATTTTATGGTCAGGAATTTAAAAAAGGAAAACAAAATATCAAGTGTGACGAAACTCTTAACAATGAGTATTGAAACATGATTCTATACATACTTTTGCGAGAGATAAACGAATGAAGGATAGGAAGTTTTTCCAAAAACATGCTAAATATACATTATTTGGCTAAGAAAGTCGTGATTTTTTTTTCTATTACATTCAGTTCAAAAATAAAAATGCAAGGAATAAAAAGGTTTTGTATATAAGCTGTTATTAATAAAATATCATATACATATTATTATCGCAGTTAAGATGAACTTCTTAAAATATAGTGTGTGAATTATTTTATTAAAATATTAAAATGCACGTTACTGAAAAAGTTTCATAAATACTAAATTATACGCACCAACGGCATAAATGTCGGAACTGCCAAATCGGCATCCCCCAGGCTTTAGAGTTTCATCACTAAGCATAACAGAAACAATTAAGGAACATTTTAGACAACATAGAAATCAGAAAACTAAAATTCAAGAATCCTTATAAATAAAAACGAAAATCTATGTGTTTGTTTTTCCGAATCGTATATAAATTCACACCGTTTGACCAATCGACTTGAAAATTTACACTAGTACGTAAAACGATACAGGGCAAATTGTGGTCTTCTTTAAAAACTGAAAATTCACCCGTTCTCCTGTTTTTAGCAATTTTTCGCTATTTTAAGCTCCTTTGAATATCGAGATTAAAATATGTAAATCATTTGATTGACACAAACTTTTGTATTGTAAATGAATCACGTCATTTTGATGTCACGTTAGGCTTTGAAGGGAAAATTGTGATTCCAGTTCGTTGGAAATAGATTCTCGACATTACCCAGTATAACATTTTTAACAAATAAAATGATTTCTTCTCCTTTAAGCATTAATAAAGAATTAGTTGTTCCTAGAAAAACTAAATCTTTCGAATACGAAAACTTTTTCCATGAGATTACAAGAATACGTTCAAAATTTGGATTGTGGATTTTCTTTAAGCGAGTGTTTACAGGAATTTTTAGGGGGAAATCCATTTATTTCTTGTTCATCTATTTTCACTTTTCGAGTTTAAGAGCTCTAAAAATGAAAGATACCCGTTTCATTTGATTGCTGAATTAACAAATTAAGTGGCAACACTGGGTATATGTTAACTACGGAAACGTTCATGTTGAAAATACGTGTGCATTTCGATAAGTCCGTGCAAAGTGTAAACAATGCTAGATCCGTTTTCTAGTAGTCTTTGAAGAGTCTTTGACGAATTTTTTTATTTCATGTTTTTTTTATGTAAAAATATTTTGGATAAAAATTTCCCAAATGAACATATTCCACCCCTCACAATGGAGACGCAGAATAAGAATTTTCATCACTACATTTTTGTAACGTAGAAAGCCCAAGTTGTTAGAGTAGACAGGCAAGTAATTATCTCCATAGTCAATCAAAATATCTACAAGTATTTCCTGCTCTATTGGGCGCAATAAGAAATTAACAAACCTATTTCAGATATATACTCTCTCCAACATAACTTATTTTAGTTATATTAGAGGTCTCATATCCCTGCTGTCATTTTTGTATTGGATTACAACCAGCATGAAGTCATTAAACGATAGTCTGCGATCCCTCAGTTTTGTATACTTCTTACATGGGGATTTCGCTTTTATTGCAGTACAGAGAATTAAAAAAGTCTTGTTTCATTTATTGAAAGAAAGAGGAAATTCTAAGATGCCTTTAAAAGGCATACTAGAGACGGAAGCGACTGTATATTTAAATTGGAATTATAAACTCTGCAAATATATTTTCTTTATCAACTGTCAAATTGCTTAAAACTGACAAAACAACAAACTGTATAAGAAACAAAAAAATTGAATGTGAAAAAGAAAAGGGTTTACCTTCTTCCACAACATATTATTCCTTTCGTAATGGGATTGATGATAATCAAATCTCCAACAGAAAACATTCCTTTAAAAGATATGAAAGAATAATTCCATAGTTTCCTCTCATTTATGGTACATTTATTAAGAAGTACTATAGTGCATCAAGTACAATGTAACATATGTGTGACTGTGTATCACATTATTGCGTACTTATATTATACGTCATTTTTACATTATTATGTCAAGAAGATACCATATTTTTTATACACAGTTAGAAAATTACAGTGATTTTAAAATTTAATCTAGAGTTGGATTTTAAAAATAAAAATGTTTTAACTGTTGATCCATTTATGCGAAATACTGTATTATTCTAACTTTTGACATTAAAGTTTGAATATACACATTTTTGTTCTTATTCCTGCATTACCTAAAATTCCGTTGTAGAATCATAACTATTTCTATCGTTCAAGCAGAACTATTAATAACCCAGAAAACCATTTGGCACCATTTTGTCAATTCGTCCATGAAACGTAGAAAAATACGTTCAAATATGTTCAGTCAGAACCCTTTATGAGAACATAGCATGAAGACATTGACCGTTTTGTTTCACAATGGGATACATATATAACAGTACCCACAGAGATTAATTTTGAAATAATTAATAGTTTATTTACTTTTTTCCATCTTTCTCGTTTTCATTTGTCCCTCATATACACCGAAGAGCCATTACATTATGACCATCCTGTTAATAACATACAGCACCACCTTTAGTCCTAAAAACTGCCAGAACCCGTCGTGGCATTGACTCCACAAGGTGCTGATAAGTAGTCTAAGGTATCTGGTACCAAGCACTCACCAACTGGTCCTGCAATTCCCGAAACATTGAGAGGGGAGTATCGTGGCAGCACGAATTTGGATTCCCAAGAGGAACCACAAATGTTCTATTGGATTAATGTCAGGTGAATATCGAGGCCAAGGCATGACTTGAAAGTCACTGGAATGTTCATCGAACTACTCCCTGATAATTTGACCCTTATGGCATTATCCTGTTGGTAAACACCATCCCCCGCCGGAAATACTGTTATCATGAATGGGTTAACCTGGTCTGCAACGAAGTTCACGTAGCACGCAGACGTCAGGGATTGTTCTATGGGGATTATGGTCCTAACATGCTCCATGAAAACATTGCCCACACCATAATACTCCAGCCACCGGCGTGTCTCTGTCCAACTGCTCATCCGGGAGCCAGAGTTTCCTTTGGAAATCAGCGTATTCTGGTCCGTCCATGTGATGGACCAGAAAATGTGATTCGTCGGACCCTGCAACTTTCTTCCATTCTCCTAATGTCCAATTTCGATGTTTCTGGATACATGGCAGACGCAGCTGGTGATGACGTACCGTCAGTGCAGGGACGTGCTTCGACCTCCACTGCGTAGGCCCATACGCAGCAATGTACGCGAAACAGTATATAGAGAAATACTGTCTGGATCGTCACTGTTGCAGCTGGTGGTGATTTCGGCTGTTGCAGCTCTTCGGCCACGGCGAACAATGCATAGCAATCTCCGCTCTCTTCTGGAATCAATGTGCCGTGGACGACACACCGCTGGCCGATGACGTGTTGTTTCACCATCCATACACCACTTTCGATATGTGCTCACAACAACTACATGTGAGCAGCCCACTAAACTCGCCGTATCTGATACTGATGTTCCCAGTCGCCGAGCCATAACGATCTGACCTTTATCGAAGTCCGATAAATCAGCTGCTTTCCCCATTATGTCGCAAATCGCGCTATGTTAGGAAAGACAATACATAGCCGCTTTATATACGCCAACATCAGCCGTCCACGCGCAGTGGTTTTCTTCTTTGGGCGAGCCCATTGTTATAGATGGAGGGTGGTCATGATGTAATGGCTCTTCGGTATATGTTCTGTAGTCAAACATAAAGGAAAGTCTTTTTGGCTAAAATACATTCTGTACAGTTGAAAGTTTATTTATTTTATGAAAAATTCATGTAGTCAAATGCATTATATCTTATTTAAATATTTCCGAAATAAATTATTGATGCATTACCTGGATACTTCTCACAATAATGTTTCTTAAAAAGGCTCCTGTCAGTATCACCCCAAAGTCCTAACGGAAGTGTAGGGAACGGCTTGGTAAAAACAACCTCTCCAACTTCTCCAATGACTATTTTTCCTATTAAGAAATGAATAAAGGGTTTTTATTCGAACTTGTTCCAATGGAAAGTACAATGAACATCGATGACCATTTGTAGGAAATCAGAAAAGCACCTTTCTTTTCTCCTCCAATATTATCTAAATGTATTAGGGATAAGAATCTTCCGTAGAATTTCACGTTCCAGTTATTTTCCGCTTAAAAAAAACAATGCATGGTTAATATAATAATGACGAACTAGCTGGAATCCTTCGAATTTGACGGTCACTTTATTGACCGTAAAGTTTCAAAAATAACTGACGAATATCACCGAGGTCTTGGACTAAACGGACAGAAAAATCGAAGTGCGACTTGGACGTCACATGACGTGTGGCACATAGTAAACAAAACGTTTCGCTCCAGTTCTTACTTTAGCAACTGTACAATAGCGGAAAATGATTGAAATCTTTAAAATTTGTTTTTAACTATATTGAGTAAAAAAAGAAGAGTACATTTTAAATGACGAATGAGCACGATTACAGTCACAAATTCTAATTGAGTATTTCGTTGAAGACGATATTTTGGTAAAGCCATCGACCACGGAACGTCCAGGTCAATCATCTTGAGTAATCTTGATTGTCGCCGCATTCTTTGATCTAACCATTGAAAGAGCGACATACAACATTTCATGAGAAAATACGGATTCAGGAAAATAAACGTCAATATTATGAAAGGAAAATAATATAAAAAATACCGGAATTCTGCAAGAGAAAAAAAATCTAATTCTCCAAATGGCGATCGCACGCTCCGTGCTTTATTTACCTTTTCTCACGCTACCCTCGATGTTAAAGGTCTAATATCAGATAGAATACAGAAAAGTTAAAGCAATAAGAGATAAAGCGCCAAAATAAAGAAGGAGTTTATAACTGCGGCCAATGTGGTTAATAAACCACAATATATTTTCTATGTAGAAAAATATGGGAAAAAAAAATTCTGAAAAACATATTTTAAATACACACTAATGTGCTATATATTAAAAAGCTTATCATAATACATGTCCCGTCCTTATTTTTCTTCCTTATTTCATTTAGTTGAAAAGTGTATCCTTATTGATGAGCGTGAAGTATTTTTCTTCCTTATTCCATAAAACACTTCTTCGGAATCGAAATCTATATTAAAATCGCCCCCTACTAAAACTGTTTTACAATATTCGCCAAGCATATTCTAACTACACTTCACCTTTAAAAATACCGTTTTGAATGTGCATCATAACCCGGGAACTTCTTTATTCCATATAATACTTTTCAGAATTAAAATCTATATTAGAATCGCCTCCCAAAGCCACTTGCTCAGCCAGACCCGAAGCTCCCAGTTTTTAATTGCAGAAAGCTTGATATACTCTTTTTATCGACCTACTCAAGGGATGAAAGACTGAGTCAACCTCGCCCAGGCCGGAAATCGAGCCCGCAACCTGTGGCACAGCAGTAGAATGCACTAACCGTTACACCACTGGGATTATATTCTAAATATACTTCATCTTTCTAAATACTGTTTGGAAAGTGTATCATAATCCATGAGTAAACCGTATTTGCCTTCCTTGTTCCATAAAACAATTTCTTGGACTTGAAATATATATTAAAATCGCCTACCAAAGCTATTTTACAATCTTCGCCAATTTGCACATGAGTGCTTAGGTATTATTAGGTTGTAACGAAAGTTTCCCGCCACCGCAAACATCGTCAGAACACAGTTCGCATTGGCGTATTTGCTCATATTTTGTCGAACTATTTTTGACATTTGAAAGAAAGAGACTTACTTTATAACACTGTGTTGTGAAATCTCTGAAAAATATAGTTATCATTAAGTAAAAGGTGTCTCCAAATGGAATTATAGCTCTGGAGGATTAGAACCATCATTAACTTCCAGTTGTGTTGCAAAAAGTCAGCTCTAGAATATCAACAAATTATGAGTACAGCTTTAAGTACTATTGTTGTATAATGTGACACTGTGCAGGTTTGGTACCGAAAGTTCAAATACAGTTATCTGAGGAGTTAGAAGTTAGTTTTTCAGGCAGATTTGGCGGAAAACTTTCGTTACAACCTGATATTTTGTTGAGGATAAAAGAAAGTAATTGATTTGTTTTGTGGTTGAAATTTAATAGTAAAAATTAAATAGCACGACACTAAGTTTAATGAGGTAAATTTAAGCTCACGCACTATTCTTTCTTATTATTTTCATCTTTGTACATACTACATGTTGCACCTGACATGCACACACAATGATTTAAAAAAAAACTACGTAGTATTCCTTCTTCGCAAAACCACGACAGCAGAAATATGCTTCTTGTGCCCATGAATGCTTCCAAGCAGAGTTTTTCCAACCCATCAAATGATCACGCACTTGCCTGTAAAACTCCTTTTCCTGCTTAAAGAGTTAAAATACAGAAAAATATAAGCATTTTCTTCCACTAGTTGTATCAAATCATATTAGCTAATATTTTTAGGTCATTTCTTAATAAAGAATTTTGCTTGTTTGGCAATATTGATCAGGAAAATTGATTTAAAAAGGATATTTTTTAATCAGTCGGTGAAACTGAAGATAGCCTATGAACTTTCCTAGACTCAAAAATTGCTTTTCGGCATAAAAGGTATGATACAGTGAAGTATATTTAGTCATTAATGTTCTAAAATATTACTTTCACTTTTTATATTTTCTTTCAAATAAGAATTTCGAAGTTGACGCTCTTTTGAGCCTTAGATTTCTACATTTTTAGACAGTTGCTTTGAGTTCCGGCGAATGAAATTCATTATTTAAATTTTGACTTAACATCTGTTTACACTTATATCTTTTGAATGCTTTTTGAAATCTAACCTTTCTTTGTTTATAAAAATAGATTTTCTGCACAAAATTTTTAATACACTGAAAAATACAGTTTATATTGTTTTATAAATGATATGGCTTTTCCTTTTATGTTTAAATATCGACAGATATTTAAATATCTATCTAACTATACTCTGAAAGATTACGCAAACAGCAAATTTTTGTCTAAGCCAGCGAACTTGGATATTATTTGCTCGAAAATTGTCACTGGTTACATTTCATTGGATTATAACATTTCAGACAGTTAAATTAATTATATAGATAATGGAAGATCGTTTATATGAAACGTATTAATACTACACTCATTGACTGAAGTTGGTATTATTGGAGTTCCTTGGCAAAAGAACTTAATCTCTAGTATCTAGGTTCCAATGCTTTTGTCATCATGGAGTGCAAATGTGCCCGAAAGGGCGAACGATGAGTACAGATCAGCGAAAAAAAAATCAGTCTATCTAACTTAAGCGTGGGGAGGATATTAGCAAGAGGAATTAAGCTGTTGAAGAACCTCGTAGTAGTCTTCTGGATAAGCTCCGTGAGATTTTTCTTATTAAGGGTCTTGCGAATGGTTTTGTTAGATATATAGTCATGTCCTCTTCTAGTTTTTCTGAGCAAAGCAATTTGTTTAGCTTGGAGGCGATTGATATGTGTCTTTATTCATACCATATAGAGGATCATAAGAATTTCAAACCTGATTACGGATACTAAAATTGTCATTATTCATAGGTTGCAGTCAAATATATATAAAAGTAGAAATTTTTTGATAAAGTTTGATAACGTATGCATAAAATAGTTAATATAATTCGAGGATGAAAGAGTTTTCATTTTACTGCCTTTTAACTCTTAAAAGGAGTTTTGCATGCAAGTGAGTGAACACTTGAGGTTTTGAAAAATGTTTCCCGGAAACGGTATTTTTTACACCACATCACGGGTTAATAATTTGTTAAGTATATGCTCAAATAAGACTGCGATGGAGAGTGTTTTTTTAAAATAAACGTTCAGCATTATTTTTCCTTTTTGCTTCAATTTTATGAATTTTAACTCTGAATAAAGATGAGTGGTAAACAGATCATGCATTGTTCTACAATTCCGTCCCCAAATAGTAAGCACGTGGTGATGCCTATGGTAAGATGGTCTTGAAATTTGTCACATTTATGAATGATAAAAAAGGTAAGAAAACCTGAATCATCAACACTCTGGCAATCGACTCCAAGAGAAGCTGCTGGGATTTCACATTTATGAACCTTCAATGTCTGGTCATGGGTCAATGCAACACCTGCACACTCCGTTGATCCTGAAACAAAATTTTAATGCATCGCTTGTTACCAACTTAATCAGTTACATAAGCATTTTGGCTACTGTATTTTAACACTTTTCAACAAAATTGAAAAGTGTTTATTATTTATTTTTGCCTCTTTCTCCACATTCTATCTTATGCAAACTTGTACTGCTTGCTCCACAAATTGTGTCGCTTTTGAAAGTAATAACTAAATTAAATCCTAATTTAAAACAAGATTCGACGGTTTAATTTATCTCGAAATCAAATTTCTTTACCTGAATAGCATTATGAGCCAATGATTATTTCATACGGCTTTTATTCAGGAGTATGACATCCCTTTTTCATCCAAGTCACAGACAGTTACAAAATCAAGTGTATTATTTCAAGTCTATTAAAACATTTTAAATTTACCTCATGTAATAACAGATTTTATTGAAACACTAAAAATGTTATCAAGTATGTATAAAAAAATAATATTTCGGAGGCTTTCGCAAATATCGTGTGTTAGTTCAAAAATGCATGAAATATACATTATCATTATTGGAACTTCCATTTTACCTAGTAAAAATATTTTTCTGTCCAGGAGAAGTGCATTATGCGCCCTCCCCCTGGATCAGCAACCTTGGGTGCTGCCGTTTAAATAATTAACTTATTAATTTCATTGCGTTAATAGTCTATCTATAGTTTCATAAAATGTTGAAAATAATGCTTATAAACACACTGGTTTGCTGTTTTATTCATTAGGCGCAAAGCATACTGTCTGTCAGAAAGTCAAAATTATTGTCAGAGACCGACTAAGCCAATATAAGGCTCGCAGCAGAAGTCTCTCATGAGACTCCTTTTTTACGGATATCAGTATGTGTTCAAACCAGGCATGTTTGAACACATACTGATACCCAAAAATGACCGACTATTTGAAAAGCCGCTAAAGAAAAGCGGAAAGAGATAGGACGCAGTCTGACGATAAATTTGCAAACGCCCGTGCAACCATTTCAGTCGGAATGTTCTGACAAGCAGCAGAAATGTACTGCTTCAGTACACTTACAGTTTGAGGATTGTGACGATACACCTGGTCTACCAACCCCACCCCTCAAAAAAAAATCGCATGGCGTCAAATCTGGCGAATAGGGAGGCCAATCCATGCCACTTTGCGCATGCTTTTCTTAGTCAACGGCAATGTAGTTTTCCGGACAGTTTCTGACATTGAATTTCCTTTGAAAATAGGGCCTCGTTTCAGCAAAACTGTGGTCCAGGTGATGACTCCAAAATGTTAAAAGTACTCTGTTCCAGCAAATAAATCATTTTCATAGGATGTAGAAATGATACCGATCTGAAAGGACGGAATGTGTACAGAATAGCAGCGCCATCTACTGACGAGCCTTGTGACTAAATTTGAAAATTGATAAGAATAAACTCCCTGGGTCACTATGTAGAATGCAGCAAATCGCACATTTTTATTGGTTTCCGGTTATCTGTTTTTTTTCTCCAAATCGTCGATCATTTTTGGGACACACGGTACATAAAAACATAATAGTTTTCTGCATATATTGACCATATGTAGATGTATAGGTCACACACACACTCACATTTCTATTATTGGCAAGGCTGTCATTTCTTTTCGGAAGCCTTCTTTCACTGGAAGCCCGAGGCAGGTGAGCCGTCTGCCCCTGCCTTAGGCTTTGATTATTGTTAAAAAAGCTAATACTTTTTTAACGTAATAGTTTTTAAACTTACGTTAATTTTTTTTATAGAAATCGTTCAATAAACGCTTTTTAAAACCAATATTTTGGTAGTTACGTATTATACTGTCGACCATTTTCGCCAATATCCCCATCCCCATAATCTGTGCGATTTAACTCAACTAACGGAAAACAATAAATAACGTCCTAATTTATTAGTGTTACTAACCTTATATTAGATAGCCATTTACTTTACTATAATTTATTAAACCTTATCAGACGTGCTTCAAACTGCAACTGGTGACCAGCATGTGATCAGCTGCTAATTGTTCTTCAGTTCAAACTGAAGGAAGTTTCAGAAGTCTGCTCACCAAGTCAGGTTTAGCAAACGATAAACTGACGTCTAGTCAAGTTTCTGCGTACAGTCTGTAGTATATATCATTTTTAATTTCACAAATTATTTGAGATTTTTTACTTCCAAAATCATTAACTTCCATTTTATACGGTCGACGGTATAATAAGTAGGTACCGTGGTATTTTTATATTACACATTATACGTTACTTGATTCATACCGTAAGCAGACACAAAAATAACATCCTTCTTTATATTGTTGTACACGAAATCAAAATTTTTTGACTTCACCACACTTCCACCACTCTGTATGAACTTCAGCGATCGAAGATGATGCTTTTCAGCTATATTTGGTGAAAAAGAACACAGACTTCATTAACAACGTTTTAAAGTTACATAAAATATATCTAATATGTTGTACAATGAGACTTTTTTGTATTGATTTTTAAAACTTTGAAATGTGCTTCATTTTAAAGTTTATCAAATTGATTGAAGTTACCATCGAAATTCTGGAACGTATATGAGAAACTAAGCAAGCTAGCTTCAGTGATAGTAGTCAGACATTAGATAGACTAAAATGCAATGATTTGTTGAAATGCAGCGATTTATGAACACTAGTGGTCGCCCAGTGGTCGAAATTCAACCGAAATATACTAAACCTCTATAAAATCATTGCTTATAACATTTTTTTATTTTGTTCAATTACGTCAGCTGCAAGCGTATACAAATGTGTCATTATGCATTAATTTTCCAGTATTTGAAAAATGTGAACGATAGGAAAAATGAGGCATAACTTGGCTAAGATATATTTAAAAAGCGGCAATGCGTTTTTGACATTTCACTGTTTATTTTACTTATTTTATTACTTATTTGTTTATTTTATTTGCTATACTGGCCAGGTTTCATCAAGGCTACACAGTTGTTTCGTCTGTCTTTTTCAAAGTATATAAAATTTAAATAAAAATATCTCAAACCATGGAATGATCGAACACTACTCTTCTGCAACGAACAATTGAAAAACTGGTTGTCTCATAATATTCCATTTGTTTTCGAATGTTTGTCCTTGAGACTTATCGTCATCGCAAATGCAGGTATAATTGGAAATTGGTTTCTTTTGAGAGATAAGTGAAGATAAAATAGCTCCGAAATATGTTGCACATGGGACATTCCGAATTATCCGCTTATTTGGAATCAAAATTTTCCTGCTGCATGTGATTCCAGTTAAAACTTCACAATCAATAGCATTACGGTGTATAAACTTGATGTGCATTCTTGCTCCATTGATTAATGCTTCTTTTTACGGGAATGTGTTCGTTGCACCGGGCGAAAGGAGAAAAGAGCGAGTTGCACCGTTGATGAATTTAACCCACGGCCGAGAAATGGAAGGGAGTGGGGCAATAATAGGGGAACCCTGTGGTCTCGCAAAGGGCCTGTGGTAGCATTTTTTGAGGCGGCCCTACAGCAACGGCCGGACCCATTGATGTTTTTTGGTGTCTTGCAAAGCGCCAGCAGTAGCATATTTTCGAGGTGCCCCTTGCAGCGATAGCCGGACCCAGTGATGTTTTTTTGGTTGTCGCAAAGACCAGCGGTAGCATATTTTCGAGGTGGAGAAAATATAGATTCCAGTGCAACTCACCCGTCGATTCGATTGATAGCTGTTGGCGCTGGTGCAATTGACCCTCGTTGCTTTGTATTACTTAAGTTTCTGCAATTAACTTTCCACACTAACATATGTGGTGGCAAACTATGGCACTTTTGGATTAGCCGGCGTAAATTCCACCAACAATTTTTTCTTGGCGACATTAAAAGACTACTTCTAAAACATCGATGTTCCCCAAACAAAGCCAAAAATGTTAATCAATATACAAAAAAGTACTCATATACAAATCAAAATGTATGAAAGTATCAATATACTAAAAAGAAATTTGTATGTTTATTGGATTAACCGTTTTTTTTAAATACGAAAATGGGAAAAACATATGGAATTAAATTAAAATTCCTTAACTAGTGCGTTTATCACTAATTTGTTCACTTTAATTTTCTTGTAGTTGTTTAGGGAGCGTTGAAACTTGTGCATAACTCCGAGAGACCCATGACTTCAAAGCTCGCCAAAGTGCGGGGAATTTTTAGGTTGGCGAAAATAGGGACGTTAAAATAGGAATCAAGTCTTTCTTAAACCATAAAGCACATCTTTGGAATCCAAATCTATCTTAAAATCGCCTACTGATAATGTTTTAAAATCTTCACCAGGCATATTCGAACTATAGGCATATTCTAACTATATCTCGTAGACATTTTAAATACTGTTTGGAATGAGCATCATAATCTATAAGTGTATCGTGTTTTCCTTTTTTGTTCCGTTAAACACTTCTTCGGAATAGAAATCTATATTAAAATCGCCTACCAAAACTGTTTAACAATTTTCGCCAGGCATAGTCAACTACACTTCACCTTTATAAATACCATTTGGAAAGTATATCATAATCTATGTGTACCGTATTTGTCTTCACTGTTCTATAAAACACTTCTTCGGAATTAAAATCTATATTTAAATCGCCTACTAAAACTATTTTACATATTCGCCAGGCGTTCTCTAACTATACCCAAAATATATTTATAATAAATTGTCGCGATTTGGCACCCAGTTTAGCGATCATTTATCAAAAATTGCAAACCTTGTGCGACTTTCAACATTTCATTAACGCCTTGCCCCCCCCCCCCTCTACACGTTATCTGGCAAACACATTTGAAAAGTGACTCGACGCGCTAATTGTTGGAAAAAGTGTCTACACAAAAAACCTGGGAGAAATTAATAGCACTCTGGTGCTAACAAAAAACCTGGGAGAAATTAACCCATTTGTGCCTGGATATTTTTGCGACTTTCTTGGATTTTTACTGATAACAGAAATAATAGATAAATTTCTGATGTCAACTTCTTGAACAAGGGATGATTTCTTTTAAAATCATTATGCATAAAAATCGAAATATCAACATCCTACTTGGTCAAGTTAAAATATTTTGTAGAGTTGAGGCTCAATACTCATGAATAAAGGCTAGGAAATGTAAATAACGTTTTGGACTAATAGCGAAAATGCCGTCCCAAAAAAGGGACACTAGGCATAAATGGGTTAATAGCACTCTGGTGCTAAAAATTAAAATTTTCATGATTAATGCCACTTAAATAATAAAATTGAGTTTTACTAATATTCCGGCTGTATGAGAGCAATGACTGGGAGGCATTAGGTGGCACTTACCATCATTACGCGCGGCACTATCTTTTCACTGGGTGACACTAGTGCCACCTACTTTATATGTTAAAATATGCTCTGCGTTTCATATTGATCAATGAAAAGCTTATTTTGATTAATAAATATTTAACATTTAAATGGAATGTTTTTCTTTGTCTAGAATCATCGGCGCCGCTAAGATTTTTATTTCATTTGTTAAATGTCCTGAGTTACTCCCTTTTTCCAATTATTCATGAAACTGATTCTTCAACAGCATGAAAATTATTTTTAGAGGAATAAACTTAAAAAGGAAAGGCTTTCTACACGAAGTTAAATTTATAGGAGGGGACACTTCTCTTAGAAAGTGGGATACCGCCGTTGTCGCGTACAGATGGCGCAACGCACACTCGTTAACTGTGCATCTCAGGATGTTTATATTTCCATCAAGGCAGCGAAATAAATGGAGATCGTTGAGTTAGCATAACTTAAAAAAAATTAAATATATATAGACTTATGAAAATCAGATATAATCATTTCAGGCTTCAGATGCGTTTTGATTGCATAAATGTCTTAGAATACTATTTCTTAATTAATATAGGCAATAGTTTCGAAGCGAAATAATATTATGTATGTAATGTGTTATTATTTTGCCCAAAAGCTTTATTTTAAGAAATATTAGTAAATTTAGGAGAATGTAGTATGTGTGAATGCAATATTTAAAAAGTGTTTATTTACAATGACGATCATACTCAAACAAGCAGTATTTACATTTATTTCATGTTGTGACAAATTTTAACAGGTCTTTAAATTGCCCCTAAAAATCTCATATTAAATTATTAAATTCATGTTACATAAAGAACTCATCAGTAATGAATCAAAGCAATTTTTTAATGTAAATATATACCGTGGCATACGAAAATTTTTTTTCTGTCCGCCACGATATACACACTAGTTAAAAAATATAAACTCAATATTTTAATAATCTTAAGATAGAACCTTTTTTTTTTCTTTTTTCGTTGAATTGTTACTAAGGCAACCACGTAAGCAAAACTGAAAAAAATAATTAAATTTTAGTGCTCGCGTTAATAATCTCGTTCACATGCTAGGTTGAAAAATTAAAAACAAGTAAAATTATTTATCAGTCAGCGCGGGAAATGCTTGATCCTGTTACAGCTACGATCGCTGCACGTCACTAGATTACCAGTGTTTACATAATTGAAACTTAGTTTGGGTACCAAAAATCCAACAAAGCAGCTATGTAGAGCGTCCACTCCTGTAATATATCTCCGTGCTTTCTATAATCACAGACAACAGTCATCCATTCATAGGTGAAGAAAAGTGATTGTAAAATATGAATACGGATGATAATTTTATTAACCCTTCAATGCATAGCGATTCATATATGCATCGTAGTTTTCAGTGCCGGATTAGAGTAGAAGCCAAATTTCTTATGTCAGTTTCATATATAAAATATAATATTTTTTAATAATAAATGATTCATATGGATTCATTCATATGGAATGATTTATATGATTCATATCGTGAGTAATAAAAGTTTCACATAATTCTTTCAAACTGTTTGTCCTTGGAGAAATGAATTAGTTATTCATAAAACTGATATAAGAAATTTAACTTATACTCGTGGCTATCGTGCGAACGAGAAAAAAATTCATGCATTTAAGGGTTAAAACAAAACCAAAAGCAGCACTTAGCAGAAACTTGCATAAAAGGACTACATGACGATAGTCATAGTTTTCATTCGAGTCAGTAGGCTACTGGAGGATATTGTCAAAAAGTGATATTCATCAGGGATGTGATGAATTATTTTGAGATATCTCGAACCTTATTAGCGTCTCTATGTCTATCTACCAGCGAAACCGGAGGAATAGCTTCGTTCTTGCACTCAACTCTTACGTTTAACCCACCCACCCACCCCCCAAAAATGCTGTCTGTTTGAAATCGACAAAAAAATAGAGTTATTCCCTTATTCTTTTGACCGGACCAATTTGTTGTTCACAAACACTTCCGCTCATTTTTCTCGGTAGAAAGAATAAAATAATATGAATCAACAGTCGTGTTACTTGGAACGAATCCTCTCTTTTCCATTTCATCCAAGACATTAGGAACTAGAATTAAATGTGAAATCTCATATTTGTCAACCGTGTCCCAGAAGAATGTGCTGCTAAGGAAGAAAGGTACTCCCTCGAAAAGGAAGACTCGAATCCCTAAAAAGAGCAAAGAAACAAATCCGTTCCATGTAGTCCATCCAACCTAGGAACAAAGAAATTATCATTATTATTACTGTTACTATTATTAACCGTTTGACTGCTATCCATCAAAATCCTCATACGCATACACCCTCCAATAAAAGTATTCGAGCAAGAGAGAAATTTCCTATTTTAGATTTGCGAATAATAATTGAGTTTTTGAAAAACGCACAACTTAATAGAAATATGGAAAGTCATATTATGCATAGCATAACTCATATTCTATGATAACTAATTTTTAATATACGAAACCAACTTAGGAAATTTCTCTCTTGCTCGAATGCTTCTTTTGGAGGGTGTACATTCCAAAAGCGCAATAGCGCTGCATAGCAGTCAAACTGTTAATAGCTATGGTAAAAACATTCAAGAATGTTTATGCTATTTTAGAATTATACTTATTTGTAAAAGCTATTAAGAATTATATAACGATTTCCAGAAATTAATAAAAAATCATTGTATTAGAAACCGATTCATATAAAACGTACATAATATCATAAAATAGTTTCCGTAAGAACGATTTTATGTTGTCAAATAAGACTGCAATATGTGGAGCTGCGATCCGATTATGCTATTTATAAGGAGCATAAAAATGCAAGCTAATAAGTAAGGCTCTGCAGATATCGCTTTGATAGTGAGATATAGGTTAGCCAATTCGTTAAGATGTCAATTGCTTCCAAAAGCACTATTTACAGCCCTTGAATAACAAGAGACATCCTAAAGTCAATCAGAGGTAGCCAGATAGCTAAATGTGAGTTCTTCCGTAGTTTCTAGAGTTTTACAACTATGTGAAACTGCTGGTTCGGCATCCAGAAGGTTCAGCCAAGGATGGCCAATCGTTACAAGCACCGACGATCAAAATTTTCCCGATGATTACTAAAGCCGGCGCTTGTTTTTACGAACCACTTTTTTAGGAACACTTGCAATTTCTATAAGTTCTTGCAAATGGTCTTCTCCGTGGGTTCGATTCCCACTCATTCCCTGGTTGTTTAAATTTTCTTTCTCTTTGTGCTCGTAAAAACTGTCATTGTGCTGTCCACTTTATTTGACAAGGATTTACAAGCAAGTTCTTGAAACCAATCAAACAAGTCCTAAAATAAATATTCCAAACACAAAAACAACAGCTTGCAATTTTGTGAAGTAGCGAGTGGACCTGAATACACTCCCATAGACGATTTTACGACTTGACTTTACAAACTATTTGTATGGTCTCTGCGGGTTCGTAAAAACGAGCGTTGACTTTAGTCGGTTAGTGCGCAAAGGAAGCGTTACAAGAATCATACATTCGACAGCCATTCAAGAATGTTTCATAGCATTTTGTTGAGAATAAAAAAGTGTAAAGAGGTGGCACATTTCTGAACACATATTAGACTTGTGCTGCATTCCCCATGAAGAGAGCCTCACCATGGCACAGTGGTTATATCACTGAAAATGGTAGACGGCCAAAGTGTGAAGGTCCCGGGTTCGGGTCCCATCACGCGACAGTCGACCTAACCGTTCGGAGTTTGATTTTCTCCGAAACTATCGTAAATACGGGTTAGGACGTTTGGACCCTTTAGAAAGACCCCCACGGAAGGCACCGTCCCCCTTGCGTTGTCCTTCTGACGTAGGTTTATAAGCGGCCAAGCACACAAATCCGAAATACATGTCACACTAACCATGAAGAAGTACAGCAACAGTATCTATCAGGAAAAAGAAAATCACTTCAGCCTCTTCAAAATTTTACTGTATTATATTTTATTATTCGGCTCCTACCATCGGTATAGAAGAAGTGAATAGACATCTAGAATGGCCCGAAACCTGAAAGAATCGCCAATCATGTGGCTGTGTCAAGATTTTCTTTGTGTGGCACAGGCTTGGTAGTTTATTCGACCGCCAGTAAATATAGTGATTGCAACGGCTGCATTTTTTTTTTTTTTTTTTAGCGTTGAGCAGTTTTATCTAGTTATTTTTACTGTAACTGATGGTTACTACATATTTATTTAGTTTATAAATAAGTGAGTATAGTGTGCATTTATTGTCTGTCTCAAAAGCTACCCTTTGAAAACATCTCTCTCTCTTCTGAAAAATGTAACGGAGATTTGAGTTTCAACGAAGGTGTCCACGGATTCGGAAAATTCCGGTAAAGCTGATAAGCTGACTTAAATTTCGAAATTCGAATTATTTTAGAAAATATTAATAAAAAACTGAAAAAAAATGAGCATAACGATTGCCAGGTTTGGCAGTTTTCGCCAGCATAAAATCATTCATGCCTTTGCAACAAAGCAATTCCAATGCATTTAGAATCGCGTGAAACTGACAAACATGAAGTAGAATTACACCAATTTTATGCCAAATTAAAAAGTATGTGAAATAAATAAGTCCGGGAGTTTAGAATTATTTATTATTCCTTTTTCTAAAACAGAATAACTAATTGTAACTGATTTAAAAAGCGCCATTTTGGCATCAGGTACGGTCTGGCAAAAGGCTATCTCTCCAAGCAGGGTGAATCTAAAGCGCGTATTCCAAAAAGTTAGCACGAGTATCTTGAAAATGAAAAATAATTAAAATGCAGATTATAGTAAAGCCGGTTAGGTTCAGCTTGGGCATTTTCTCAGTAGCATGCTCGGTAGAAAGATTTGGTGGCGCAGGGCCGGTCCAAGGGGGTTTCGAATGTAGGCGATCGTCTAAGGCCCCGCTCCTGGGCCTTTTTTTTTCTATCACATTAGGCCGAGCTTGATAGATGGTTGCGATATACCCCGAAAAAAGCCGAGAAATAAAACTAATATGTACTAGCAGTGCCAGTAGTAACTTACATAAGACATGATAGAAAAAAGGTTCCGCAAGCCCCTCGGGTCGGCCCTGGGTGGCGTTAACTATGCCATTATAGCCGTTATAGTACAGCTTGGATATTTGTGAGCACGGGGAGATGATATATTTTGTGGTGCTAAATACGCCAATCTGCAAAGGATTATGTATATAAATAGATGGATAACGGTTTTCCCGGTAACCTTACATGAGCAGTAATTATCGGTTATGAGCATGTGTAAATCGCCAACTAATGAAAAGTCGCCATTGCAGGCAAGCTATTGTAGCTATTTCGTAATTTTTATCCAAAAAAAAACTTATAAAGTACTGTTTTCTTAGAACTATTTATTAACTATGCATATACGCAAGTCGCCATATTATGAAAAATCACCATGGGTGGCAAATACGCAAGGTGTTCCATACGTTTTACATAATTAAAAAATTCAGTTGAGATGTTCTGATTTTATTACGCTTTAGCTCCTAATTAACATAACTTGTGAATGGCGATATTAAATATCCTTGCGTTTCTGAGGAGTGCAAATATTTTTTCCAGCGATTATACGCGGAGTCCGCACTGCAGGGGGAGTATAACTCAGGACCCATACAACACGGATTCTTATAACACGGAACGTATGTACCGTGTTATAGGGGGGGAGGGGGTCTACTGTAGTGTGAAGTTTAAATTTTTATATTCCAAGGAACATACAAGAACCAAGCAATGTGTAGCTCAGTAACATTCTATCTGTTCTAATCTTCCAGTTTTGACTGTGAAGATGTCTTTTTACGAGTAAACCTTATTAGTAGCCGAATGCCTCAGACGAAAAGCGAGCGTAGCGAGTCTTGGGGCCTTAGCCCCTAGTATTAAAAAAGAAACCTACAAATATTTTATTTATTACTAGCTGCGTGCCCGTTCTTCGCACGGTAGGAAACGAAAATTTTCCTTACATGTGTAATTCGAAATTATTCGTGATGTGGAATTAAAAAAAAAAGAGCAAAATTATTTGACTCTTAATGTAAAGTTTGTGTCATGAGTACTAACCTGATCATTGCAGTATAATGACTCAAAAAACTACGTCAGTGTCATTCACTATCAAAAAAGTGGAAAGCTTAATGGTTTGCAGAGAACTCCTGGCTTTCAAAATGTCTTATTTCTACATAATACTGTTTTTTAGGCTCAAGTTGTAGCATTAAATACCTAAGACACTACATGAAATGGAGCACCATTTATTTCTTTCCGAACATGTACCATATAAGGAAAGTATTGTAATCATGAAAAAATTCGACTTCGAGATTTTGGTGTATTTACACGTTTTGAGGTCTTCTGAATTCATTTATGCTATTTTCAAGAGATGTTTTTAAAATAGCTGCGCACCCGCTCTTCATACGGGAAGAAGGGAATATTTTACTACTAAAATCATATCTGCATGTGACAAAACAGAATTTCATTTTTAAAAAAGTTTAAGTAATCTCCTCTGTTGAAATTACTGTGGGATATATTAACGCAAATTAGAATTACTTTTCATTTAGTTGGTGTAAGACAACCGTTGAAAAAGGATAAACACTTTTAATTTCATGAAATATTTATTAACGTGGTACATTGCGATTTATTCATATTATCTTTACAAATTTAATAATACTACCTATTACGTACATTAATACTATCTATACTCGCTTCTCCCTCTTCAAGGCTCCCTTAAAAGAAACAGCTTAGATTATTTGGCCTCAATGGGATCTTGTGATTCTGTGGCGATTCTTTGCAATTTACGCATTAGCATAAATAATAATCATTTCACATAATGGTTGCCATTAAAGAAACTCTCCATATATATTTAATTTATACATAGTTTTATAAGATTGGCGTATTTAGCGCCGCAAACCATTTCATCTTACTGTGGGGAGAAAATATCCAAGGGGTGCCATTTTAAATATCCATGTATCTAATATAGCGATATCTTTTATATCCTCCATAGTCCTGTCTCCTGAAAAACATCAAACTGTGTAATCTCGAGGAGCTACTTATTCCCATTTTAATTGTGACAGGGCGTTAGAGTTGCAGAGTTTACAAATTTCACGCATTTTTTTAAATTTATGACGTCACTGTTTGACTGCCGTAAAGGATACCCCGGTAGATTGAGGGAGTTAATTTCGATATTTAGCATAATTGTTTTCAAACGGTATCATTAAAACTTTGCGTTGGACCTTTATGGAGGAACGTAATTCAACGTGAAAATAAAACTATACTCGCAACCTGCATGCGTATGTTAGGCAACGCCTGCGCTAAATTAAATGCCAAAAATAAAAATAGTAAATAGAAAAATTTTAATATATCGCGCTTTGAAGCGAACTTTGTAACTTTTAAAATGAACATTTTCAGCGCCGTGAAAACATTTCAATTTTTAAATAAGCACCGGATTAAAATACCACTTCTAATAATAATAGTGAATTTCTTAGTTTATTTCTACAGTAAATTTTAATCAAAATACCGTCTCCCTGTGTTGAAAATAGAGCTGGAATAAATGAGTTAAAATTATGGCGTAACGTCGGCGTAGCATTTGACGTCATAGATCCTCACTTGCGAATTGAAATTCTGATATCCCATTTAAAAACTCGATTGGTTGAAAAAACCCTTTTTTTTAATCCTTTCTGTGGCAACAACCGAACATAAATTCTCGTGCCGTGATCGCAATGTAATGAATGGCGTAAGATCGCGTTGATGCTATTAAATTCTAAACATTAGGCTGCATTAAAATTCGTAAAAAATCATCTAATTTACATAATTTTTTCGTTTTTATTTTAAAAGAGGGAGAAAAGAATGTTTCACGATTTGTCAAAACATCTAAAAGTTATGACGGATAGAATTCAAGATGCGACAGTTTTAAAATTATTTTACGAAAAAAAATCGCGAAGCAGATGTTTAGTAAAAAAATTCCTAAAAATCGGTAAATCATTTTACGTATTCAGAACAAACTGTTTTTAAAAGAAAATTTCTTCCTCTATCCGATGATACAAATGCCGTTTTGCTGCGAGCGTAATTTCCGCCGTTATTACGAATTAGGTGAGAAAAAATGCCAAAAATCGCATAAAACATAAAATAAAAAAAAATCTAGGTCGAATTTTGAAAAAATCGCTTCGAGGTGCACAACTACATATTTACATCTTCCCGAGTACCAAATTTGGTGTTTCTAGGTGTAGCCGTTTGTCCGTAACGCTGCCGACAGACACACACACACACAGACACACAGACACCTTCTTTTATAATAAGTAGAGATTTAGCTACTCACCGGAGACATAGATAGCCAGCAACTATTACGATCTTCATTGTTATTTTGAATTCTCATGTCTCTGTACGTACTCAGAAGAATCTGTAGTAGGAATTAAACAAAAAGATAAGTGTTTCCATAAACGCTCAGTTATAAAGTACAGTGGTCGCCGCTTATTCCGGTCACATCGGGATGGATTGAAATTGATCGGAATAACCGAAATCCGAAATAAACGGCTGGACCAAAGTAAAAGTGAGAAAATTTAAGAAAAAAATTACTAAATTGAATCAAAATTTATTACCTGTATTAGTCAAGAGTTTAAAGTCTGGACATATTTATTTAAGAATTATGAAAAAACAAATAAGAAAATGCATATGTACATTGATTCTAAAGAAAAGAAACAATTACAATTTTTGAGGGGGGGGGGGAATCTGAAACTAAAGGCTGTTTTAGGGGCATAGTGTCAAGAAGCACAAATTGAATTTCACTTAATGTTGAAAAGAGGTCATCATAGTTGTTTTCCTCTAATGCTCTATCGCGGTCAGCAAATCTACTCATGTGACACGAACTCGGTTCGGGTGCACATCGTCGTCATCCTCATCAGGTGTCTCATTGGTTTCGAGTGTCGGATTGATCATTATTTTTACTTAAATTCAATTAAGTGAATTAGAAATTGTTTTGATTGAATTACTGTAACACCTTCATACAAATGAGTCATTTTTGACTGGCTTTCACGTTGCCCTAAAAACTAATTACGTCGAAAATTTACCAAATATCCAAAGATTACTTGACCGAATAAAGTGGCATTAACTACCGAGGACCGAGGTAACCCGCGGAAAACCAGTGCAGTTTGGCAATTTTGCTCTGTTCATACCGATTTTCACCAAAATAAGCGGCTCACCGGATTTACGACCTCTGTATACTTTCTTACAAATTGGTCTTATTTCACAAAACAGTTTATTCCCAAAGCTGTCTAAAATAGCGTAATCTAAGCAATATATAGGGTGATCAGCGAATAAGCCCTGATTTCAAAATTAAATATCTCTACAACAAAAATCGATAGCGGTAAACTGTACGTTTATAAGCAAAACTGTAAAAATGGTGCACAAAAGTTTAGAAAATTTAGTTAGGAAAATCGTCAGCAGATGGCGCTCTGCGCTGAAAACTCTTCCTCTGAAAGGAGTCAAAAAAAGGGAAAAAGAAAAAGAAAAAAAAACAATAAGTGAAGCAGTCTTTGCAATCAGAATACAATTTTTTCAAAGTGTTCACTATTAGAAACAATGAAGTGGCGTAAACGAACAATGAAATTTGACATCACGTCACGGTTTTGAAAACTGCGACGTGTTGCCGTAGGACTGTGTTGTAATCGGTGAAATTCCAGCACCAAAAACACACTTTCTTCATTGGAATACATTTATTTCACTTTCTACGCTAGCCACTTTTCACTATCCAACAGTCGTAGTGATCGCTTTAGACTTCGAAGCACATTTTAAAGGCTATTGATAGGTCATTGCGATTAAAGCGCCATCTGTTGACGGTTTTCGTAACTAAATTTTCTAAACTTTTGTGCACCATTTTTACAGTTTTGCTAATAAACGTACCGTTTACCGCATAATTCTATCGATCTTTGTTGAACAGATATTTAATTTTGAAATCAGGGCTTATTCGCTGA
Source organism: Cheiracanthium punctorium (assembly GCA_038373885.1). Classification (NCBI taxonomy): domain Eukaryota; kingdom Metazoa; phylum Arthropoda; class Arachnida; order Araneae; family Cheiracanthiidae; genus Cheiracanthium; species Cheiracanthium punctorium. The sequence goes on along the minus strand of JAWZYV010012226.1, from coordinate 95,628 downwards.
TCACCCTGTATTAGTTACTATTTGTCAAGAAGGGTACAAACTTTCGGTCTCCGTACGCGATTGTTAGCTATTTCTCTGGATTAGCATGGGGTTTTAGAAAAGTATGTGCGCGGCTCAACGCACCACGATCTATACATCCTGCAAACATTCGAAGATCAAATGCGATAATAGCGTTCCCCACAAAAAGAAGAATGTCTATTGCATTTTTGTTAAGATGGGAACAAATTGGTAAAGCAAATAAAACAGTGTCAGTAATGGGCATTTCATTTAGTCACTGCCTTTAAAGGTTAATCTACGTGAACTGTTTTGTGTACGCTACCGATAAGTACTACGTCCATCACTTTATGTAAAAATCTGATGTGTCCAACACATGACTTCCTTGCACGTCTATTAAATCAAAAATATTTTCTACGCACTTCCTCTAAACTTATTTGTTTGAAAGAGATAAAATATCAATAATAGTAAAGTTTAGCGATTTCTAGCCAAATACTTCGATATCGCCAAACTGAGTTCAATTTGAAAGATTTCCTTCTGACACTTTATTTCGCAATATTTCACCAAAAGCCGACAAACTTGAGATAGTTTGCGAGATTTTGGGGATAGCCAAAGTAGTCATTGACCATAGACTTAAATGAATTGAATGCATCCATACACCTTAATGTATTTAAAGTCATTTGGCTCTGTAAATAAATTCCCAGTCGATTGCTGTCAAAAAAGATATTGAAAACAGTTAGATATTATAAAATAGCTCTAAATACAAAAGTTCAAAATTCTACGGGTTAAAGTTTTAGAGTTATACAAAATACGAAATAATTTTTGGCGCCAAATTTGGCGATATTTCGGCGAAACGCGTCAATGTCGACGACATTTTGCGAGATTTTAAGCATGGGCCAACAATGACAGATTATCGCCAAATTTGGCGATATTTCGCCAAAACTCGCCAAGAACGATGACAAATGGCGATACTTTGGGCATGGACCAAATGACTGACTATCGCCAAATTTGGCGACATTTCGGAAAAACTTGCCAAGGTAGAAGACAGACGGCGAGATTTTGGGCATGGACCAAACAATGACTGTCTACAATTGTATTATATTGAAGATGTCCAAAGACATTAAAGTACTGAAATTCTTTTCGGTGGTCCTGTAAATAAACTCTCCAGTAGATTGGAACCAAAAATCGAGATGCACAAGTAGATGTTACAACAATCTTATATATGAAATTTCATAATAGTTTTTGAGATTTGAGAGTTAAATATGCACACACGTACACCAAAAGTCGCCAAGCTTGGCGACTTTTGGCATAGTTCTTGAGGGAGGAACGTGACCGTGGTCGGGCCATTACCTAACTTATGTGGTAGGACGGTATTGTGCTTGAAATGGATGAATGCCCCTAAAATTGCCATTGACCGTAATGTATTGGGAATCTTTTGAGTGTTCCTGTAGCAGAACTGTAAATGATAAAGACACTTTTTAAATGGAGAAATTCATTTTCTAACTCTTTACAGCATATATCACTTCTGAGTCGTTCGAAATAGCCCAATACCTCTAAAAAACGCTTTGATGAATTTCGGCCCATAGAGCGTAATGTATTTCGAATCTTTTGGGCGGTTCTGTAGATAAACTATACAATCGAATGGAACCGAAAGGGGAGGCGCACAACTAGATGTTACAGCAATCCTAAATATAAAGTTTCAACATTCTACGCCTAATAGTTTTTGAGATATGCGAGTTTAATGAATTTCGGACCATTAAGCGTAATGTATTTCGAATCTTTTGGGCGGTCCTGTACATAAACTATCCATTCGATTGCGACCAAAAGGGGAGGTGCACAACTAGATCATAGAACAATCCTAAATATCAAATCTCAACTTTCTACGACCAATAGTTTTTGAGATATGCGAGTTACATACATACGTACGTACGTACGTACAGACGGCATGGAAAAACTGACCACAATAGACTAGCCGCTGGTCAAAATGAGTTGCAGACGCCTTAATATGATCGTGCATGCTAGCCTACGATGAGATGCATCGAAAAAATTCTTAAAATTAAATTTAGAGGTACTCAAAATCGGTTTTTTTGTCGAAATTTGGCCCCCAAAATTTTTCGGGATCACATTACTTCCTTATACTACGTACAAGGAAGTAAAAATGGCAGATATCGCGAAATATTTTAGTACCAGTCAATATACAGACAAATGTCTCATTTCATTTCTGTACATTTAATTAATTTGTTTATACTTACACCTGAGCCGTGATATAAAACTTTCGGGAGACCTGTCGTCCCAGATGTGTAACTGATGAAGACGGGATGGTTAAAAGACACCTGCTCGAAAATTATGTCGGGAACTGAACCATCAGTATTTCTGCCAGTAACTAGAAAGTCATCTAGAAAACAGCTATAAACAAGGATATTCATTAACGATCAAATATGTAGCAATATCATGTATGCCTATAATATCAAAAATCTATTTGGAATTTCAGTTACTTAATATTAAACTATCATGGGAGTGAGGAAAAGTTAACCCATTTTTAGATATATCATGTTCAAACTTAAACGGAGTAGGTTTTTTAAAGAAATCTTTATTGTTTTTCCTGATACGAAGACAGACATGGTGCTTAAAAGACACCCACTCGAACATTATTTCAGGCACTGAACTCTCAGAATTTCTGCTGCTACAAATGCTAACATTTTGCATCTTACACAGTAGCAAATGAAAAAAAGAAAAAAGAAAAAAAACCTCGAAAAATGAAAAATTGAGCAAATAATGTTTCATGAATATGCTTTATTTAAAGATCATAATGTCAGGATAAAATATAATATTGAGATTAAATCTCAATCAAGCTTTAACAGAATTAATAAATTAATTAAGTGGAGCACACAAAGGGACCCGCCCCCCTATCGCCTTTGATTTTTTTTCGATTGATTATTATCCTATATCTATAGTAAATAAAATAATTCCCAAAAAAGATAGCAATACTTTCAGTTCTAATAAATAAAAGAAGAAATTTTTTTCTCGTTTTCCTCAACTTTCAAAAACGAACTGAAAGCGAACATAAAACACCATCTTGTTCTCAAAACTGAACGACTATTACTTTACTTCCTATTGTACTGTGTAGATCTTAGGGAACTGGATGGGACGAGTTTTGGTGAATTCCATCTAATGAAAACGAGCTCTTTCAAACCACTGATTTTTGACAATCTGGAACATCCCTAAAAGTTGGACCACCCCGCCCCCCAGTCAAAATCCTGTGTGCGCCCCCGAATTAATTACATACAAAAATGAAAACAGTGGAAAGTACGATATTTAAAAAAACGCAAAATAAAATAATGGATAAACTACTTTTGTAACTAATATAAAACTAGACAACTCTAGTCAAATGACACGTAATTAGATGTGTATATACACGTACAAGGATCACTGCAATATTTAGCAAATCGAAAAAAATCAGCTATGAAGTATAGCATTAAAGGTAACAACTTCTGAATTTTATCATGGCCGTTTTAATGAACCAAATCCTAATAATTTTTTTCCCGCAGTTTAATTTTAAAAGTTGTCTCCTTAACAGCAGATGTGTAGAGTTTACAATAATCGCAAAATTAGTTTATCTATTACTTTATTTTATGTTTTGTTAAGTATAGTATTTTTTCACTGTTTTTCATTTTTCGGAGTAATTAATTTATTAATTATAATAAAATTTCACTAAAATTTAATCTCAGTACTTTATTTTATTGTACCAGTATGATCTTTTCACAAAACATATACATAGAAAGCACTTTCTACTTTTCGCACATAATGCCGTTTTTTTTTTTTTTTTTTTTTTTTTGTCCACCACTGTAGGACGTTGGGTACAAGTGTGATGCTAAAAGTTTCAGAAAAACTGTTCATCACTATAAGATATCCACTACTTACATCTAATGACATATTTTGAAAACAATAACCACATATTTTCTCAATATATACCTAACAGAGTTTAAACATGTTAAAATAACTGTAATGATACTTTGTATTTAAACATTTATAGGGAGACATCTAAGATGTTTTCCCAATTTAAAAAAAAACTGATTTTAAATTAAAAAATTAACTTAATAAAAATAAACATTTTGATTATTTGAATTTTTCCGAAAACATTTTCGTTCCAAACTTTCCCATTCCATATATTTTTGGGGGGGTGGTTTCCTATCTTATACTTTGTTCTTTGTTTAAACTCACCTATTTGGGATATCTTTGATGTCTTTTAATTCTGAGGCAGGCTTTGAAGCTACAATAATAGTTTTCTCGAGTGATGGGCATCCTAGAAAAAAAAAAAAAAAAAAGAAAAGAAAAGATTGTGCTATAATACAATTTTAACTTTTAAATATTCAAAATTTTCTTCAAATTATTCTAAATAAACATTCTTTTGATTATGGGAATCTGAAATTCACAGCCTATTTTCATCAGATTTATATGTGTTTAGATTCATTAAAAAGAAGAATTTAAATACTCGAGGACGGTTAGCATTGATAAAAATGTCTCCCTCACATAAAATATTACTTAAATGAAATTTTAAAAAATATTCTTTATCTAATTGATTTTTATATTTCATTTTTAAATAAATATTCAATAGAATGAAATTGGCGATGCAGTTTTCTTGCATTAACCTTTTCAAAATGTTACTTTAATACTGCACCATCTTTGCACTTAAGTTTATTGTTTACCCATAGCTGGTAGCTCACGTTTCTTAATGCGTCATTTGAATCTACTTACAGCCGTTCTGTAGATTCTTTCCGCAATTTAGTTTCTCATCAGAAGGAGAAAGAATTTCTGGAACAATCCTAAGAAACTGTAATCAGTTCTTAAATAGACTCCTGAACATGAGCCACTCTGGGCCGAAATTTCGGAGGGGGTCATTGGACTTTTTAGGTAGGTGACTGACTAACGGATGGATGGTTTCTGTAGGAGGTGATTTGGGCACTGGGCCTTTAACCCTTTGAGGCGCAACCCTTTCCCAATGCTGAAAAAAGGGCAGTCGTTGCCATCGCTCGACTTAACTACCAGCAAGATGGCGGACGATCGAAACGTTCATCGCGTGCCACAGATCTAGAGGCCCTTTTTTGACGACAGCTGGCATTGCCGGCATAGCCAGCTACCCTTTTTTCAGCATTGGGCAATCTATCCAGCGGTTGTCGCATTCTTCCATTTTTCAGCAGATGTCAGTGCTGTTAAAAATAATCGTGACAATTTTTGACGGGAAATGACGGGCTAAAAAGTAAAGGATTCTCGTGGAGCTATGTCACCCGCAACCACTTTTACAGAAATCAAATCTATTCTTCGTGACTGACAACAGTCAAAACGTCAGAGTTTGGTGTGCCCAGAGCGGGAACACTGTGCGTTAAAGGGTTAACTCCAGTAGGGTAAATCTTCGTAGTTTTTCATAGGTCTTGTAAATTGTTCAAAACGCAAATTGAACATATAGAATGGGGGGTACTCTCTTAAAATAAGGAGTTAACATTTAACCATAAAATATGCTGAATTAGCGGCAGCCTTTCTATAGAGAAATGTTGAACAATGATTTGGTACTTAAACTATGGTGACCAAATATCCTCAATTTTTGATGACGCTTTGAATACTAAAATCAAACATTTAGATACTAAGCGCACTATGACTGTTAAATGTTGTTACAATGAAATCATGAACCGCTTCTTCAAGAAAAAAAATTAAAATAGGATACTGTACAGTAGTTCTGTTTTTATTTGAATCTTCTTAAAAATTAACCAGCTACATGAAATTGGCGGAATTCGGTCACACTAGCTTAAACTCATCAGTGGAACCAAACTATGGTGAAAAATTTCTCTATAGAAAGGATGCCGCTAATTTATAGCGCCATTGTATGGTGAAACGTTGAACTATTTCTATTAACGCTGCATGAAGTTGAATTTGTGAAGTTCGGAAGAGGCTATGGCCCGCTCACTGAAGCCGCCTTTGCTCCTGAAACCCCGAAATTAGCGTGTGATTCACAAGTTTGAGTTATAATATTGTAAGTAAGAATTTACCCTTCGCGATTTCCTTCAATTTCGGAAGCATATCAATTTCTTCTTTGTTTTGTGGAAATCTGTCGACAGTAAATAAAATCTTAGGCATCACCAAAGAGAAACGACTCAGTACCGCCTACAGGAAAAAAAAATTGTTATTCTATCACGAAAATTCTGGAAACGTTAAATATATATATATATAGATAGATAGATAGATATATTACACACACACACACAAAAATGCATGAAATAAATTATAAGTGCCTCACCATGACCAAGTCGATAAGTGATAAGACACTGAACATGGTAGATGGCCGAAGTGGGAAAGTCCCACATTCGGGCCTACATGCAACTGACGGTCTAACGGTCTGGAGTTTTGAGCGGTTTTATCCAGATGTAACGCGAAAACGCGTTAGAACAGAATCCCTTAAAAGTTCCTCCGCTTCAGGCACCCCCTCCCCGTAGGCAGATGCCCTTTGTGTAGGCTTCCCATAACACAAAACACTCAGAACACTAAATACATTATAAACCATGACTTATAAGGAAGAAATATTTAAACATATATCAAACTAGCTGCGTACCCGTTCTTCCCACGGGAGAAAACGAATATTCCACGCTTGGAGGAGAGAATAATAGGAGGAGGCACCGGGAAAAGCGTAGCCTTGGGGGCGTGGCTCGGAGTTAAGGAGCCGTATGAAGCTCATACAATTTATCGAGCCTCAATTAATGGACAGAGAAAAATGAAATTTCAATAATTAGCAATTTTGTAATGAAAAAAATAAAGTAATGCTGGTTTTAAAACAGAAAATATGCCTAAATTTTCTCGCAAATTGGCTTCATTATTATTGTTTTGTTAACAAAATTTTAAATTTCGGTGGGGACCGGACCCCTGGTTCCCTGGGGTTGAGAACACCGTGGGAACAACACACGTGCCAGTTTAATTAAAATCTATAATATCTAACAAAAATATTTCTAAAATTGTACTGTTAATAACGATGAAAGGACACATCTAAACGATAATCAGATAATGCCTCTTCACATTAACTTGCCCAGATTTACAAGTTTTTCAGTTAAGTGTTATAAGAAAACAAAAATCATACCTTTGGACCCATTAACGGTAAAACTCCAACCCAGATGGCTCCAATACTGGTTGCAGCAATCATGGCAAAGATTGCCTCTTTTCTGTTCGACATGAAACCTAGAAACATTCAAAACGCTTACAAAGTTACTCCCCGAAATGGCGATTTAAAATCGAACAAATCCATGCATCTAGAGATTTATATAAACCTTATGAAGTTTATAAGAAAGTATTAGATAAAATACAAAACGAACATCATTTTCACATAGTACTGAATTGATATGGTAAGATATGAGTGTTCAGAGAGAATAATTCTTTATTAGTCATATGTATGGATTATGTGAATTTTTATTTAATAAGTTTTTATTTACTAATTTCGTGAATTTTCGATTTAATACTTGTGGCTTCGATAGTATATTTATAAGCTTAAATCATTTTAATTGTTTATTTATAGAGGGGAAAAGCAAGGTTTTTTTTTTAAAGCCATGAAAACAAACACATTTCAATGATATAATACCACTCAAAAAAGAAACATTTTGCTTAATGCATGCAGAGTACGCTACCCATGTATAACTTACAAGAAACGACATCGCCTTTCTTCACGCCTTGCTTTCGAAGTGCTGCTGCGTATAGCTTTACTTCGTCGAACATTTCAGAATAGGTTACTTCCTCTGTTTCTCTATCTTCCCCTGCAACATTAAACATGGATTGTTTCAGAACACGAAAGATAAGAAATAGAAAGTCTCGCAAATCAAACGTGTTGAATCATTATTTAATCAACAATATAGATGCAACGACACAGGGTGACTTAAAATACTTTTCAGCAACATTACACCGGTCAACAAAAAAAAAATTCTGTTCTCATACTTAGATTCTGATTCTAGACATTGAAAAACACTTAAATTTTCATTTTTAGTTCTTAAAGTTTGCTTTTGTCTGATTTACGTCGACAAGTATACTTTAATTTATTTCATAAACAATAGATGGCGGAACTTTGATTAACCCGAAAGTAAACTGTATTATTATTTGTAACTCTGAAGTGTTATTTGTAGTATTATTTGTAATATTATTACTTTTTTGTTTGTATTATTATTTGCTCATACGAACATAAAAGAAATACGAAAAATATTAACTTTTAGACATTAATTTCTTCTTATTTTACATTTATATGTTATTGTTTATCACAAATCTTGAATAAAAAAGACTTTCCAGCAAAAACTTTTCTGATCATAGTAACTTTCATAGTAACTTAGTAGTATCATAGTAACTTAGTATCATAGTAACTTAGAGTGGAATTATGGAAAAAATATATAAAAAGTGATTTTTGCCAAAAAATTAAAAAATTGTTTTAATTTCTAAAAAAGCAAACTTTCATTTAAAAAAATATTTTCCTTAGTTTTGGCGTAGGAGAAACTAAAATTTAACATGTAGAAGTCAGACCCAAAAATCGTGTTGACCAGTGTTATTTATGCAGAATAAATTACTTGACAGAAGGGGGAAAAAACATTCTGTTTTCAAAATTTAGAAAATAAATAAATATGCATATAAGTGACGTATATTTTTTAGAAAATTTATTGAAAGTGCAGAAAGAGCTATTTTTCTCTAATTATTGTTAAAAGTGTTTCACATAATATATTTGTTTAATTTATCTTCACTAAATTTCAACTTGAAACTTAAATCAGAACCTTTAGTAAAAAGAAACTATGCTTGCAGTTGCAACAGCGAAATTTGGAACGCTTTGACGGTAATGAAACTTTTGAGCTCGAATAGCAATTTCAAATATAAGAAGCTTTAAATATGCAGAAATAGTACTTTACCTGCTACAACGAGTGCTACATGATTATCCCTGTATTTAAGAAGGTTTTCTCCAAAATTCATCTTGGCACCAACGAACCATTCATAATATTCGCCTATCGGGACAGTCAGATCAACTACCTGCAAAAGACGGGCTACTGAACAGTGATGCTACATTGGAGGGATTTCCTTTCTCCCCCAGATTTAGGGAGATTTTTACCCTTCAAAGGGATTTTTAGGGGGAGAAATAGTTTAGGTGGGATAAAATAGGGAGTGCTTAGGAGAATTTTATTTTTTAATCTCTATGTGCCGACGGAACGTCAATGAGCAATGTTAAAACAACTGAATTTATAAAAGTACTAGCTGAAGGCCCCGTTCTTCACACGGAATGAATGGACTTTTTTTTATGTTACGGTTTGTTGAAATTACTATTTATCATAATAGATCCCAGACAGCAAATTTGCATCAAACTTGCAGCAAGTTTGATTTATCAAGTCAATAAACTTGAATTAAGCTTGAAAATTTCAAGCGTGTAAGCTTAATGCGAGCTTGAATCAAGTGTTCAAGTTTACACTTGCCCAACTTGCATTAACCTTGACATAGAAGCTTAATTCAAACTTAAAATATTTTCCTAAATACATGGGGCGCGCGCCGGTCGGAGAACTCGCCCCATATATTTTATTTTTCCACGCATTTTCTCCTCTATGCTGAAACCTCAAGTTATTTTAATCTGTTTCCGTTTAGCGTCCGCGACTGGGATCGATCTCGGGACATAAGGTGTGGGAAGCCAGCGTCCTAACCACCATACCAATCTCACTCGAGGTGATATGACTAAAATTTGAAGTGACGCCGTTTGTCACGCCTTATTTTGGCGAGATTGATCAGTATTCGCCGATGCCGATCTGTTTCTTTTATTTTTCCATGGGATGAATCAAAATTAAAATAATGTTATGTGTTATTTATAGACTCTACTAATAGGGAAATAAGCATAATATAAATTTAGAAGCAGCACACGTTTTAAAACTTTCAATATCGCAACACTCATGTTGGGCAATATTGGCCAAAATCGAGACAATCCATTTTGTAGTATATTTGTATTTTATTTTGAAGAATTTCAATATTTGGAACTATAGGATCTTCTTTTTTTTAATTCTATGGTCAAGTACATTTATGACTGATGATAAATTATTTCTTATGTGGATGTGGCTTTCCAAATGAAGCAGTAATCAAGTTGTATTCAAGCTTGACAGTTCAAATTACTTAAATTCTGCGAAAAAATATTTGCTGACTCATTTTTTTTTATCTCCAAGCTTGCTGAAAGCTTAAAATGAATAGAACTGTCAAGCTTGTATTAATGCGTCAAATTCAAAGAAATGTCAAGCTTGATTTAAGCGTATGTGCTGTCTGGGATATAGCAAAATGGATATCGCATAAATAGTATGTGTTCAATAATCATACATAAAGATGGCGATCGTTTGATTGGTGAAGAAGATGATTTGGCACAGAGGCATCTATTGTCAAAGTTATTGCAAAATGGATAGCATCAAAATGCTCCCATGTTCAAATATCTGTGTGTACATAGTTTCATCGAAACAGTTGAGCGGTATTTTCAGAGCAAGCGGTGGAACGGTACAGAAGGCGAGTTATAGCAATACGGATGCGGCAAAAATATTCTTCGCGTTCAAACATGTATGTATACGAATTTCCATGGCGATCAGTTGAACGGTCCTGAAGTTATTGGTTTGAAGCGACATCTAGTGGCAAGTTATAGCAAAACAGATTTCAGATTTTGCCAAACAAAGAGATTATTTTGTCCATTTTAAAAATTAACTTTGTTAAGTTACTGCGTAACATTTCAAATTATGTATTGATGAACGTAAGACAATGTACATACGAATTCATGCATGTACGATATATTTTTCCTGACCACGGATCCATTTTGACTGTGTTTGTGATGACGTCTGTACATACGTATATACGTAACTCGTATAACTTATCCGTACAGTGTTGATATTTTACATTTAGATTATTGCAACATCTAATTGTGTCTCTCCTTTTTCGATTGCAATAGACTGGATAGTTTACTACAGGGTCACCCTAAAGACAGTAAGGTCTATGGGCACCTTCAGTACATTAAAAAAAATGAACACCATCAATACATTAACAGTATGTAAACTGTTATTATTTGGAATATCAAAATATTTTCAAATGTCGTCAGTATTGCGAGTTTTTCTGAAATACTGCCAAATTTGTCGCCAAAAACAAATACGTAACTCTCATAACTCAAAAACAATCCAAGCTGTACCAATTTAAATAGTATTTAAATCCACCATGGTTCAGGCTCGTGAAAACATCAAACTGTGTAATCTCTAAGAACTATTTGGAATCGCTCAAACTGCGAATAGGACGTTAAATTGTGTTGCAGAGTTTGCGAATTTTTAGACAATTTTTAATCTATGACGTCACGTTCTGACCAGGGTGGTCAAATTTATTTATTTCGCGCAGTAGTTGAAGGAAAATAGGGAAAACGTATGGATTGTGATACGCTTTTAATATAGAGCATTTAGTTTGTATTTAAAATCTGAAAGTGTTTCAGGTTTTTCTTACTTTCTTAGAACGTTTAGAACGACTTAAAATGCATCGTTTAAGTTATTTTCCTAAAGAACTTAAATATTTTCATATATTATGTTCATAAAATAAGATCATGGGTACATGTATTTCGTGAACCATATAATGTATCGAATATTGTTGGAGAAAAATACATTCTTCAGTATCCTTTATTACCCAATAACATTGAAAATTTCATACTATATTTACAAACTGGAATATTTACCTGAGAAAATGGTTTGGAATAGATTACTCCAGACAGTTCCCATATCTCTCCCCAAAAATTCTCCACGTTTTCTGTAGACCATTTATGAAGATCCCAAAAGTCAGCTATCAGAAGAAATAATTAATTAATAGATTCGTCAAATGGTGTCCATAAGAAGAAATACATCAAACCTTTACTTAAGAAGCCAAATGACGTAAGAGATAGTGAAACTTCTGATAAATAGTATTACAACCAGGCATAACTGATTGTTTTTGTGATGAGTAAATTATATGCCACACTTCAAAAAAACAAGAATGATTATATATCTTATTTTGTCCCGATGTTATTATTAATTTTACTATTTCGATGTCAGTAGTCGGTCTTCAGAATAATCAAGGAAAAGGTATACAAGCTAGTCCCTAATCCACAGAAAATTCATTTTAAATATTTGAACTTACATATTTTAATGCGGTATTTATCTTCAATTTTTTTCATGAACATTTTTGTCAGTCTTCCAGAGTTTTCTTTCGGTTCCCATACAACTGGAACATTAGCGAAATTTCTGTGTTCTTCATCCTGAAATGTAAATGAAAGCTTAAGAAAGATTTATAGTGTCTTAATTTTCTTCATGTAGACCAGAGTTTTGTGGGGTTTGCTCAATGCGGGATGGTTACAAGTAAATTTCACAATAAACAGGGTTCTACAGCTAAAACAGGTGAACAGATTGCAACCAAATTTGGCATATATATGTTACGGTAAACGCCTGAAGTCTGGCAAATCCTATGTTTTACCGGTAAAACTTAGGATTTACCCAAGTGGCTTGGTAAATGTGCGAAGTTCCATTTCAGGCTTTTACCAAGTCTTTGAGGTAAAACCTAGGAGTTACCATCGCCTTCCGGTAAAAGTCCGAAATGAATGATTACTTACGATAGAATTTTCCATTCGCAGCTATATTGTACACAGTGTGTCTCAAAAAGGATAAAAACACACTATAATTTTTTTTAATTGATAGTATAAATTGTAAAAGTAATGGTAATGAGGAACGATTTAAGAATATGTCAATGAAACAATTACGCAGATGAGTAATCGATTACGTTTACGATTATTTTCTTTTTATGGTGGAGACAACGATTAGATTGAGTAATACCAAATATTAATTTTGTCGTCTACAATTAGATTACAATAATCAAACCAATTACAACTTTCTATCACGATCATGCATAGTCAGATAACGATTAAATTAAAATTGGAAAATAGTTTTTGTGAACATTCATGGCTTTTTAATTGGGCAATTTTTACGCAGAGGAGATAACTAATTATCAGTGAGCCAATAGCTCATCTGTCACGGAAGGTAATTCACAAAAAAATACAAAATAGGAGAAAATACAAGTGTCGATTTCAAATTAGAAGACATGACTTTTCGTTCGAATAAAATTAATTATGCTGTAAAATATATTTTAAATATCGAACAGTAGGGTCGGCTTTACTGTAAAGCGAGCCCAGAAGACCTCCTAGATCAGTGGTTCCCAACCGGGGGGCCGCGACCCCCAAGTGGGTCGCCATGCCTTTTTTCGGGGGTCGCCGCAGACCGCTTTTGTAGGAAATTAATAGTAAACTATTTTCACGTTTCTTTGGCATGAGACACCATTTCTCCCTTTTCCTTTGGAAAGAAAAAATCCTTATTCTCGTCAGCGCTTTTGTATCAAAGCTACAAAAACTGACGTCGGTGAATCTAGGAGTGTTAACTAATGCTTGAGAACATGTGCATTAAGACAGAAGAATCGGAAATAGGAATTGCAATTAATTTAAAGGGAGTAATTAGTAGCCACCTTGAAGCCCTTGAATCTGAAATTCAAAGATATTTCCCAGAGTTCGATGAACAAGAGATTGCACTCGTGCGAAATCCATTTCACACATCTCTAGATTTCCCCAATCTTCCTGAGGAAGTGCAGGGTGAATTTTTGAATTTGCAAAATGATTCCTCCGCAAGTGATTTATACCAAGAAGAACCGTTAACTCAGTTTGGTGTGCTGTGCGTTGCTCATATCCGATAATTTCTGAGCTTTCGTGTCAAATGTTTACGCCATTTGCATCCACACTTACCTGCTTGAAGTTCGATTTTCAACTCTTTTGCAGATTAAGACAAAAGCCAGTAATAAATTAGATGTCTAATATGACATGCGGTTGGCTTTGACCAATATTCAGCCAAGAATAGCCAAACTTGTCAGTCAAATTCAACCTCAATCATACTTTTAATAATCAGTATCTGTTAAAAAGATATCAATTCTAAATTTCAAGATATATTTTTTCATTATTAATTTTTCTATTGGTCAAACATGGCGGATAGGGAGGGGGGGGGCTCGCAAAAACTTTTGAAAAATCTAAAAGGTGTCGCGATTAAACAAAGGTTGGGAACCACTGTCCTAGATGATCAGTTATTTATAAGTGTTTGGTTTGAAGTTGCTTTTTTTTTTTTTTAATGCTTCCCAATTTCTATTTAAACATGAACTTATCCATTTTAGCTTAACACTAGCGGCAAAGGGAAGGGGAAGGGATAGTTTAACTCATCTTTGAATACACATTTAACCTCTTAAAGCAATGTCCTGCAATAATACAACAGCTGGGATTTTTTCCGTCTCTAGCGTTGCTTCCCTTCCCACAGATCTGGGAATGACTTGCTGGGCCCTGGCAGGACCGATGAGAGGAAACGACGCTGTCCACAGAAAGGGTAACTTTTGGCTTTACGTCTTTGTAACAATGTAAATGAACATGTTAAACCGGTGTTTAAGATTTTTTTCAGCATTTTGAATCGACTGCCAAAAGCAGGAGCCCCGATAAATTTAGCGAAGACTCCACACATAGTGAGTTTTTCCTGTTATCTTCATTTGACGTAAAAACTGAAACGGAGCGAATGTAATCCTGTAATCGTCTCAAGTGATTACGATTACGGGATGCTTTAGAACGGCATCATTTAGAAAATTACAATTCTTGATTACGATTACGCGGGAGTTAAGTGTTAAGGTTACGATTATACTGGATTATTTGTAAAACTAAATTTCTAGATTTTGATAGATAACGATTACGCAAAAAAGTTTAATTGATTACGATTACACGAAGTCTGAATGGAACTGTCTTACAATTATTTTTTAAAAAGTTGAAGGAATGCAATATTGTTTTTGTGTTACAGCAAGCCTGCACAATGGCCTAAGTGTGAGGTGCCTTGGGCGGAGGACTTTTTAAGGAATTCGAACGCGTATTCACTTTACATCTGGAGAAAATGCCCAAAATTCCAGACCGTTAGATCGACAGCTGCCTGGGAGGCCCGAACCGGTACCTTCACGGATCAGCCATCTACCATGTTGTGTCTTGACAGACATGTCTTGAAACTAGCTTTTTTTAATTGATAATAAAAACTATAAAAATAATGAAAATGAGGTATGATTTAATAATATGTTGGTGGAACTGTCTTACATTTATTTTTCGAAAAGTTACAAGACACAAATACAAATGCAATAGGGGAGAGGGCGGTACAATGGGTCAGGGGGTACTGTGGATCTTTGAAGATATTTGTGGTTCAGTGAATAGTTTTCAAATGAGGAAATTATTTAAAGTAGGTATCGAACAACTTTGTGGGAAAAGTTAAGCATCTCACTAGGATTGTGGCGGGAAGAAAAAGCCGCTTAGTTTTCTGATCATCTGCATGAAATTTGAAGAAATTAGAACTTTATGTTATTACACTTGAAATTTTCAAGTAAATATAAGTTATGTGGTATATTTATATAGTCTAAATTACCTTATTTTCTATTATGTTGTATTTAAATGAATATTTTAACGATTTGGAGTTTTGAGGAGAAGAATAATACATTGGTTCATATGGGGCACGATGAGTCGCCGAAAATGGGGTACAGTGTGTCGGTGACTCATTGTGTCCCATTTATATATTTATTTTTCTTTCAGTAAGTTTCTTATTTTTTAATGTTTGAATGATCTAAATTTATCTAAATAAGTCTCTCACATCCGCCACAGAATCTTCCGCTTATCAAAATTATGTAAAACAAAAAATGACACAACAGATGATAAAAGCCTTTTCCTAACTCTGGTGCAAAAGAGAGAAAAAAAAACTGAGAGGCAACCCAAAAAAATCAGAAATTCTTACAGATAGTGCTGTCAAAATCACAATCCAAAATGAGATGATTGAAAAAAAATGAAGAATGAAAGACCTAATGCCCAAAAGGTCTAATGAAGCAGGAGAGGAAAAAAAAATTACACCATTACAAGAATAACTCAACTGAAGAAGAGGAAGAATGAAAAGAATTTTCTAGTGAATCTGGCTTTAAGCTTTGGAAGATTTAGAAAATTTTAATGTCAACCTTGAAGATTTCGTATTGAACTTCAAGAAAAATTACTCATTTGTAGAAAAAAAATGAAAATGAAATCGAGGTGCGCTACATGAAAGGAATTCAGCAAGGTAATGCACTTATATTTTATGAGGCAGACATTTATGCAGCAGACAGTAAAGGTATTGTGCTAAAGTTGTAAAAACCATATGTATTGCAAGAAACAGAGAGAACAGTCGCAAAGTTGATTTTTGCTGTAGATTTTCAGTTATAACGTCCAGTATTTATTGTAAAATAATAGTTTATAAGCTTTGAGATATTTTAATACCTAACTTACTACTAAATATTGTCAGGCAATAAAAAAGTTTTAATTACTCACTTCCGAGTGAAAGAAAATTTTTTATTGTTTCTCGTTAGCTGACCCACTGTACCCCATTTGTTGACCTAGTGTGCCTCTTTATGGGGAACAGTGGGTCAACAAAAAGTACTTAAGAAAAATGGTTTTTTATTGTGCAAAAACTTTTATTAGAATTGAACTAAAATTAATTAAGATAGCCAACAGATCAGAAAACAATTAGTTTGATATTCTGTTTTTTAACCCATCTAAAAAACTAAACTAACGCACAATTCTCTCGTTAACTACTCAAGAGATTTCAATAGCTTTTTAACTTTTTTATCAATTGTTAAAATATATAAATTGATAGCTCAGAAAAAAAAATTATGGAATTTAAAAAATTAGAAAAATGCAATAAATTTTTCTTTAATAATACTTCTTTAATATTTCTGACTGATAAAAATATTGACTGTTATTTACAGTCGGCATTTTGAATTACAAGGTAGATCAGTTGATTTGTACAAACACACCTTAGTAGTGCACGTGTTTGAAGTCAGACAAGGTCAAATCACTCCTGTTAATGCAACCCTAGTAGCACAAATAGTTCAAAAAACGTTAAAATTACGTTGGAAACACGTTTTTTGGCGTTAAAAAACGTCTTTTAAACGTCTTTTGGACTAATTGTGCTACTAGGGCGTTGAATTAATTAGGAAACTGAAACCACCTACAAATGTGAAGGAAGTTCGGAGATTTTGGGGTTCCATCAATGTTTACAATACATTTATTGATAATTATGCAAAAGTTAAACGTCCTGTAAATGATTTGTTAAAGAAAAATGCTAAATACATGGGGTCAAGGCCCCTAGACCTCGCTTTTCGTACGAGATATTCGGCCCCTAATAACTCCTATTCGTAAAAAAGGCATAATTTCAATAGACAAAACCCTAAGATTGGATCAGATAGTATCTTACCTTGCAGCACATTGCTTGGTTCTTGCATGTTCCTTGGAACATAAAAATTTAAACTTCGCACTATTTTGAATTATCTAAAACGTATGAAACACTTTGCGTATTTGCCACCCATGGCGATTTACGTATACGTATCGTTAGTAATTAGGTTTAAGAAAACAGTACTCCATATGTTTTGTTTAATAAAGACTACGGAACTGCTACTAATGGCGACTTGATTGCCACCAATGGCGACTCTTCATTATTTCGCGATTTACATATGCTGATATCCGATAATTAATTATTGTTCATGTAAGGTTACCGGGAAAACCGTTATCTATATATTCACTAGCTGAAGGCCCTGTACTTCGCACGGGAATGAATGGATTTCTTTTATTTATATATTACGGTTTGCTGTAATTACTACTTATCATAATACACTCATGTCCATAAATTAAGGATAATGAAGTTCAGGCAAAGAAAGAGAAAGAAGCAAAACAAATTTGACTTATTTGTAAAGTCTATTTATTAAACAAAAGGTAAAGAGCAAAAAAGATGCTATATGTTTGACATAATTAATAAAAATTGCAAGTTTTACTCCCTTGACCAAATTTCAAAAAAGAACCTATTTACAAAAAACAGTATAACATGGTTAGTAGGATGGTTAATACGGAGTATGTCTCCCGGACGATGCAATACAGGCCTGACAACGCCTAGGCATGCTGAGTATCAAATGATCAATCTGATCTTGGGGAATATTACACCACTCATCAAGCAATGCACTCCGAAGTTCCGGTAGACAGGTGGGAGGGGGTTGACGGGCTGCAATTCGTCGGCCAAGCATATCCCACACATGCTCTATTGGATTCAAGTCCGGTGAGTATGCTGGCCAATGCATACGGGTGATATCCTCCGATTGAAGGCATTCGTCTACAATGTTTGCACGGTGAGGACGGGCGTTGTCATCCATAAACACAAATTCAGCACCCATGGCGCCCCGAAACAAACGTACATGTTGTTCCAGAATGACATCCCGATAGATGTGGCCTGTCATCGTTACACTCTGAACATGCAGGTCAGTTCTGGAACCAAGAATAATTCCTCCCCAAACGAGCCATTCTGCACCACCGTAACGGTGTCTTTCAATGGTGTTCTCTTGGTGTTAACGGGTACCTGGCGCTCTCCAGATGAATGTCCGGCGAGAATCAGACTCTAAACTAAACCTGGACTCGTCGGAAAACATCACACAAGACCACTGTTGTGGTGTCCACAATGCATGCTCTCTACTCCAGGTTAATCGCAGGCGACAGTGAGTTGCGGTAAGTGGAACACATCTGACAGGCCTACGAGCATATAGACCAATGTGCCCTAAGCGTCTGTACACGATCTGCCTTGAAACTGTCGTACCGGTAGCTGAAGAGAGCTGACGAGACAGGTCTGATGCTGTACTCCGTCTGTTTCTTTTGGCAGTAACTGCCAAATAGCGGTCCTCACTCGGCGTTGTAACTCGGGGGCGACCTGTGCTGTAACGTCTACTCACATTACCATCATCTTGGAATCGTTGCCAAAGCCTAGGGATGACACTCTGGGCGATTCCAAGTTCCTCGGATACTTCCAGCTGGGTACGTCCACATTCCAGTCGTTCGATAATTCTGCCACGTAAAACATCATCCAAATGCCTCCTTTGTGCCATAACTATGCGGTTTTTGCACTGAAAGGCTTTCACAGCGCTTGTGAACAATTTTACTTCTTTTCCACCATTCCTTATATACCCCTCTGTTACACTCTCGTCATTGTGACGTACCATCCACGCCATCTGGTGGTTTCCTGTAATTTGCATATTCTTCTTCAAGATGTGTATGATCATTCCACAGGTGAAATTTTTATTTTAGAGATCAATTTCTGTGTGATTCTGAATTATCCTTAATTTATGGACATGAGTGTAAATAGATATAGCAAAATGGATATCGCATTAATATTATCTGTGTTGATTGAAATTCTATATGCATGATTATTACCAGTGTTCAATAATCATGCATATAGAATTTCATAGCGATCGTTTGAACGGTGATGAAGATGATTCGGCGCAGCGCAATCTACTGTCAAAGTTATTGCAAAATGGATAGCATCAAAATATTCTCATGTTTAGATATCTACGTGTACCAACTTTCATAGGAAACAGTTTAACGGTCGAAATACGCTACAGCGCCATCAAAGAGCGAGTTATAGCAAAATGGTTAATGCGAAAATATTCTTCGCGTTAAAATATGTATGTATAGAAATTTTCAGAGAGGTCAGTTGTACGATCAAGAATTTGATTGCTGGATTGCTACCTAGAGGCGAGTTAAAGTAATAATGCGCTGTAGTGCTATCTAATGGTTAGCTACAGCCAAATGAATACTAAAAAAAATTCTCTCTGCTCAAATGTGTAAGTATACCAATTCTTAAAGTTAATCAGTCGAACGGTTTTGAAGTTGGTGGTTGGTGCGCTGCATCGGCATCTAGCTGCAAGTCATAGCAAAATGGATTGCGTAAAAGTATTCTCCGTGATCAAATATCTGTGTGTACCAATTTTCATCGAAATTAGTTGAACGGTATTTTCATAGCAAGCGGTTGAACGGCACAGAAGGCAAGTTATAGCAAAACAAATGCGGCGAAAATATTCTTCGAGTTCAAACTTCTATGTATACGAATTTCGTTGAACGGTCCTGAAGTTATTGGTTTGAAGTGACATTTAGTGCCAAGTTATAGCAAAATGGATAACGCCAAAATATCCTTCCGTGTTCAAGTATCTACCTCAGGGGCGTAGCGAAATTTTTTGCCATACAAAATGTATATTCTTCACTACATTATCACACACACGTATACATATATATGAGTTGTAGTAGTCGTAACCCTCCCCCATAAAAAATTTCTGGCTACGCCCCTGCTACCTATACTAGTTTTCATAGCGATCAGTTGAACAGTCTTTATATACTTTAGCGCCATCTAGCGGCAAGTTAAAGAAAGAATTTGATACGTTGCAGCGCAATCTAGTGGCAAGTTAAAGTTATGATGTGCTGCATCACAATGAAGGGGCGAGTTATAGCAAAATGGATAACACCAAAATATTCTCCGTGTTCAAGAATCTATTAATAAAAATTTTCATAGAGATCAATTGTCCGGTCAAGAAGTTGGTGCGCTGCATTGCCACCTAAAAACGAGTAAAAATAATAGTACGCTTCAGTGCCATCTAGTAGTGAGTAACAGCTAAATGGATAATTAGAATATATTGTCATGTTCAAATGTGTCAGTATAAACTTTCTTATGGCGATTGGTTGAACGATATAGAACTTGATGCGTTGCAGCGCCACCTTGCGGCAAGTTATAACAAAACGGGTGGTGCAAAAGTATTCTCCATGTTCAAATATCCATGTGTACCAAGTTTCATGAAAATCGCTTGAGCGGAATAGAATTCGACGTTCTGCAGCGCCATATACCGATAGATATATAGCAAAATGGATAGTGTAAAAATATTCTCCATGATCGAATATCCACAAATAACCGATTTTCATCAAAAACGGTTGAACGGTGTTTTCACAGCAAGCGGTCGAACGGAATAGAATTTGACGCTCTGCAGCGCCATCTAGCGGTAAGCTATAGCAAAATGGATAGTGTAAAAATATTCTCCGTGATCAATTATCCATACGTACCAATTTTCGTCAAAATAGGTTAAACGGTATTTTCATAGCAAGCGGTTGAATAGAATTCGACGTTCTGCAGCGTCACCTAGAGGCAAAACCGTTATCCATATTTTCATTTACATAATCGTTTGCAGATTGGCGTACTTAGCACCACGAATTATACCATCTCGTCGCGCTAGCAAATATCAAAAGTGTACTATGACTGCTATAATGGCATAGTTAACGCCGCCAAATATTTCTACTGGTAGCAAATAATCCAGCTGGACCAAACCGGCTTTAAAATAATCTGCATTTTAATTATTTTTCATTTTCAAGATATTAGTTATTCTGTTTTGGAAAAACGAATAATCGCTAATTCTAAACTCCTGTTGTCTAAGCGAACTTACTATTTGAAAATTGTCAACTTTGTGTAACACATTTCGAGTTACTTATTTCATATAGTTTTCATTTTGGCATAAAATAGGCGTAATTCTAACTGATGTTAGTAATTTCACGCGATTCTAGATACTTGGAAATGCTTTGTTGCAAACGAATGAATGATTTTATGCCAAATCTGGCAACGATTATGTTTATTTGGGTTATTGTTAATGGGTTATTGTTATTGTTATGGTTATTGTTAATATCTACTAAAATAATTCGATTTTCGAAATTTAAGTCAGCTTAGCAGGTTCCTCAGAATTTTTCGAATCTGTGGGCACCTTAGTCGAAATTCAAATCCCCACGGTTTAGGAGAAGATAGGCGAACAAGTTTTTGACAGCGGCCCTTACTTTTTTTTAGAATAGAGAGATATACATAATCCTTTGCAGATTGGCGTATTTAGCAGCACGAAATACTATATCATATCGTCGCGCTGGCAAATATCCTATCTGTACTATAACTGCTGTAATGTAATTGCATAGATAACACCTCCAAATATCTGTACTGGTAGCAAGTACCCACCCAGACAGCACATAAGCTTAAATCAAGCTTGACATTTCTTTCAATTTGACGTATTAATACAAGCTTGACAGTTCAATTCATTTTAAGCTTGCAGCAAGCTTGGAGAAGTCATTTGAACTGTCAAGCTTGAACACAACTTCATTACTGCTTGATTTGGAAAGGTACATCCACATAACAAATAATTTATCATCAGTCATAAATCTACTTGACTAAAATGACTTGAATTAAAAAAAGAGATTCTATATTTCCAAATATGGAAATTCTTCAAAATAAAATACAATTATACTACGAAATTGATTTCAAAATCAGTCGCTTGTCTCGATTTTGGCCAGTATTGCCCAACATGAGTGTCGCGATATTGAAAGTTTTTAAACGTGTGCTGCTTTTAAGTTTATATTATGCTTATTTCCCTATTAATAGAGTCTATAAATCACACATAACATTATTTTAATTTTGATTCATCCCATGGAAAAATAAAAGAAAAAAATCAGCATCGGGCACTTATCGATCTCGCCAGAAAACGGCGTGAGAACCATGACAGTCACTTCAAACTTTAGTCGTGCAAGCGCGAGGCAGATTGGCGGAACGGTTAGGACGCTGGCCTCCCAACCCTTAGGTCCTGGGTTCTATCCCAGCCGTGGACGCTTGATGGAAACAGATTAAATTAACTTGAAATTTTAGCATAGAGGGGAAAATGCGTGGAAAAATCAAATATGCGGGGCGAGTTCGCCGACGGGCGCCCCGAGTATTTAAGAATTTTTTTTTTTTTTTTAGAAAAATTTTTTGAGCTTGAAATTAAGCTTGCTATGTCAAACTTGATTCAAGCTTGCTATGTCAAGCTTAATGCAAGCTGGGCAAGTGTAAACTTGAACACTTGATTCAAGCTTGCATTAAGCTTACACGCTTGAAATTTTCAAGCTTAATTCAAGTTTATTGACTTGATAAATCAAGCTTGCTGCAAGTTTGATGCAAGTTTGCTGTGCTGTCTGGACAAGCTGAACCTAACTGGCTTTAAAATAATCTGCATTTTAATTATTTTCCATTTTCAAGATGCTGGGTTTCATTTTGAAACTCGCGGTTTAGTTTCACCCTGCTTGGAGAGGTACCATTTTTCCAGATCGTGCCTAAGGCCAAGATGTCGCTTTTTAAAACAGTTTTAATTAGTTATTCTGTTTTGGAAAAACGAATAATCGCTAATTCTAAACTCCTGTTGTCTAAGAGAACTTACTATTTGAAAATTATCAACTTTGTGTAACACACTTTGAGTTATTTATTTCATATACTTTTTGATTTGGCGTAAAATTGGTGTAATTCTACTTATCTTAACTGTCAATTTCACGCGATTCTACATACTTGGAACTGCTTTGTTACAAAGGCATGTACGGTTTTATGCTGGTGAGAATTGCCAAACCTGGCAACCATTATGTTTATTTTTTTCAGTTTTTTATTAATATCTTCTAAAATAATTCGATTTTCGAAATTTAAGTAAACTTATCAGTTTCCCCGAAATTTTCCGAATCCGTGGACACCTTCGTCGAAACTCAAATCCCAACGGTTTTGGAGGAGATATCAGAACAAGATGCTGATAGCGGCGGCGCCGGCAGCAGCGGCCGTTACTTTTTTTTAGAATAGAGATACTTAGTCAATAGATCGCGCCAGAAAAGTTTTTAACGGTGAAAATACATTTTAGTATGTAAACTTGTATTACAAATATATGATTCAAACTTACCAAGTCATGTATTTATAGACACTTCATAATGTGCATAGGAAGTATTTTTGTAACAACCTGATGCTTCTGGTGCTATCTTACACCCTATAGCACATCACTACAGAGCTCTTTGATCATACGAAAAAAACTATATTATTATCGTAGTATTAGAATATCTGGTTATACTTGATGTTTATTATTATTATTATTATTATTATTATTACTTTCACAGTTAAAAATTTGCCGTTCATGCTGACCATGCGGCATAGGTTTGGTTAAAATGTGTGAAATTTTTAAGAGGGGTGTTATGTCTCTGGTCTCTTAAATTAAGTATGATTGATTTTGTTAAACACTTGAACAGCTCAACAAATGTCGACGCGATTATGTTATGATATTTCAATTTCGCGAAAGATTCCAATCAGCTAAGAAAATTATGATATTTCGAGTGATGCCAAAATCAAAAAAAGCAATCAGGAAGAAGCAGATATTAAGACTGTAAAAACCATAGATTTTTTTTATAGACAAAGACAGCAGAGATTAGAGATTAAAGCTATATATTTCATGTTAGATCATTTAAAGTGTTATCAATTATTTTCAGAAAAAAGACATTCTCAATGCATAATATGTATGATGACAATTCGCCCTCGAAATATTTTATAAGCTAATCAGACAGAGTTTTAGAAAAAATTAAATTATAATATAAATCTGTTGTATGTTTTTTCGAAACTCTGTCATACTTAATTTATGACTGTAATCAGACCTCAATTATTAACTGCAACAGCTATTTAATATCATTAACAATTATCTACGTTTCCAAATTAAATTTTTATTCCAATGCAGAAAACTCCTATATAACACACACAAAATTCACAGGTCAACATAAATCTGGGGCCGCCCAGGTGGTGTAGTGGCTAGAGAGCCACTCTATCACGCCGTGTGTCCGGGTTCAAATCCCGGCTTGTGCATGGATGTTAACTTGTCCGCCCCTTCATAGGGGGTAATGCTGTCCGCCCACTGGGTGCTCCCATAATAAAATGGACAGTGACTCTGGGCCGGGGCCACGCGAGATGTTTCTACGTATAAAACTTACGTATAAAATTCCAATGTTTCTTAAATAATTTATCTGATACTTTACTAATTAGAATAATAATAATATAATTAATTTAAGAATTAGCATTTTCAAAGAAAAGTTGTATTCTTCAAAATATTCTGCTTCAGAAAAAAATGCTTGTTTACATTTTGCGAATATAATATTATTGCATTAGGCAAGTCACATTTCAGTCATTCTAAATACTTTTATTTATATCCAATTACTATAATAAAAAAAACAATTTCAACTCCGGTTTCTATAGTAATCCTATGGAGTGTACAGCGCCAGAAAGGATGTCTGCTGTGACGTCATGAAAAGTAAGGTTTCGGCCCGGTAGAGGAAACTTACTATCTCGCGTGGCCCCACTCGGGCCTTTATAGTGGCGAATGCTTGATGAGCAAGTGCCCGCCCATTGGAAAAAAAAAAACACAAATCTGGGGTTTGTAGAATAGCAATTTTTTCTTAGTAAATCAGTCCCGCAGATCACAAATATGACATTAGTTTTTTTGCTATCACCCACAGTTTTTCGCAAAACAAAAAAGGGGGAGAGCCTCTTAATAAAATTAATGTTAATTTTTATTAAGTGGCTCTCCCCCTTAATAAAAATTAGTGTAATATTTATTAAATAAAATACTTCTTAATAAAAGCAAAAATTAATTTCTTAGTAAAATGACATTAGTAAATGTAAAATAGAACACTGCACGAAAGTATTTGAAATATAAATATAGACGGCGCCACTTGTAGTGCTGATATTTGCCTGAGAAGGTGCCATTTTCTCCCGGGCATTTCTAGTGAGAACGTACGTTGTTCGTTTATTGATATCTTGCGTTTGTTTTGTATGTTTCTTATAGCAATATGGAATCAAGAGGTTGCATAAATAACCCGAACTCTTTTTGTTACATCTGTGATGAATACGTTGTCAAAAAAAAAAGGCAGCGGAACATAACCGATTTCGATAATAAGGCATTAAGAAACTTTGTGGACAGGAAAAGAAATGGGCCCCACATATAGTTTGTCACACATGTGTTGAACATTTAAGGAAATGAACTCTATGTAAAATAAAATATCTTCCTTTTGCTATTCCTATGGTATGGCAAGAGCCAGCTAATCATGAGGATTGCTATTTTTGTTGAACTTTTTTTTTTCCCAATTGCCGGCCTCTACCTAAGGCATTGGCCACTACAAGGCTGGAATTGTTGGTCTCTTTATTACGGGAGCACCTAGTAGGTGGACCAACGTCGCCCCCTATGAAGGGATGAGTATGACAATAACGTCCAGTCGGGGATCGAACCCCGGCCGCCGGGAGTTGAACCCGAAACCGGAGTACGGTGCTTTACCCACCATACAACTCTGTCGGCTATTGAACAAAGATAAACGGCTACAATAGCAAAAACAAAGCAATTGGGTTCCCAGAAATTATTCTAGCTATTAGAAATGTACTGCATGGGGTCCAGATTTAGCTGTGCCTCTACCTCCTACATCTCTTGATTTATCATCTGGTTCTTAAGAATTTAGCGGTGATGAAACCAAAATCTAGTACTCAAACCAAGCAACTGATGTTGAACCACAAAAATTCACGCCAGCTGAGTTAAACGATTTAGTACGCGCTTTAAATCTTTCGAAAAAAAGTTCTCACGTTTTAGGATCTGGATTTATGAATAAAAAAATTTACTTGCTTCAGGAACATTTTCTTGGTACAGAATTCTAGAAAAAGAATTTACCAAGTATTTTTCCGAAGGAAACTCACTTGTATACTGTACCGATTCCTGGAGTTATGATTTATTTCTGGAGTAGTATTCCTGGACTTATGATTTATTTATTTTCCACCCCTGATCATGATCAATCTCAGTGGAAACTATTTATTGATTCTAGTAAGAGAAGTTTAAATGTGTCTTACTTAATAATGGTAATGTTCTACCTTCCTGTAGCTCATTTAATAATTTTTAAAGAATCCTATGAGCAGGGCCGGACTGGACCGCTGAAACGGCCCGGGCGATTCCACCAGACCGGCCCCCAACTTCAGTTGTGCATCTAGGATATTAGTTTAACGGAGAGGGGATGCACAAATGCTGTTGAACTTTGTTATAAGGATGGCTCTCTTATAACGCTAAGATATTCTATACGTTCAATCTGAAAATATCTAAAATGCAGATGCTCGTTTACAACGTCACGGCGTCTTAAATGATGTGTTCCTTTCCTTTCAATGACATTAAAATCGAGCTCAACTGTATGTGGCATTATTCGAGAAATTTTATTTAATACCCAATATTTTTTGTTGAAGCTTTTTTCGGAATAATTTGAAGACAACTTTTGAAATATTTGATTCAGTGACATTTCTCTACTTTAAAAAAAGTTTCATTTTGATTTTTACCTTTGGCAGGGGTATGCTGGTTTGGAAGGGCATAAAACCAGGAAGAAAATGAAAAAAAAAGGCAAAAATTAAATTACTCAAATCTAGCATGTGATAATTATTAAATATTACATATTATAATGTTGTATATTTCTGTATAATATTTGATGAATTGTTACGGTTGCTCATATCAGTTTAATTGGGATATTTTAATTTAATCAGAATATTTTAGCTCACCCAACACAATTAAATTATTTTCACGTTCTTTAAATGCTCATTTTATATTTTTATCAGTAGATACTGAGAAAGTTGGGCAACGCAGGCCTCCCGCATGTGGGCTGTTGCCCACCGCGGGCCAAGTTTGACTTTTAACTTTGATATACCTCAGGTTGATAACCGCGGTGGGCCAATGTTCAGCTTTTAACTTAAAGATCTTATATACTTTATATACCAATCTTCAATGTTGAGACATTTTAAAGTTAAATATTGAAAAGAAAATCATGACGGTAAAGTAAAACTTGAATTAGAAAAGAAATGGTGTAATGACTTGATTTAATTTTCTACTATTTAAAGTACTTTCATACAAATTCACCATAACTAAATTCGTAATAGCTAAATAAAAAAGTAAACCATAATAGCAATTAAAAATAGTTAATGAACACTATGTGAATAAATTAATCCAAACATTGTAAATAGTATTCGGGATTTTAATCTTCAAGTAAAAGACCTTACAAAACTCAAAAACAGTACCAACTGCCTCAGACACTATACAAAATAATTCAGGTATCATAGCACATGTGTGCCATATAATGGAGTGAAGTTCTAAAAAATCAAGATTTAAAACTTCATTAAACTCAAAAGTACAAATAAAATTTGAAGAGGATATTTTGCCGTGTCATATTGTAGCATATTTATTACACTCGAAGCACAGAGGTGAATATTTAAATTAGAAACAAAAAGAAAAAAATTCTTTACGATTGAGAAAAGTTATTAAAATTTTAGAATATTCATTAATTTTTTTAATGAAATTTGTATCATTTAACTTAGTGTCAGAGTGCAAGCATGTTTACACACCTACATATTATTTTATCAAAACTTTAAATAGTCAGCTATTCTTTTTTCACGCTTGCAACAAAAATATTTATGCTTTCCCCTTTTTTTTTTTTTTTTTTGCCGGGACTGTTTTTCTTTCTTTCTTTCTTTCTTTTTTCCAGGTTTTCCCTACTAATGGCAAAAACGTGCCAAACTTGCATTTTTTTTTTCTTTCTTCGTTTGTAATGGCCGGGTCAGCAGCCTACTGGAGGCTTGACCACTACGAGGGCCGTAGATTATGGTCAAGGGGATGTCGTCTATTACAAACCAAAGTTGTCCCCTATGAGTGGCTTCCTAATTTTGGACCAGTTCCAGATGAAAGACTAGCACATGAAAGCGGCACTCCCATAGGTATTATTTTTACATGAAGGACATTGGGGCCACGAACAGATTTTACGTGTGCCAGCTTCCATTAGCGTACCTGGACCCATAGCAGCGCAGACGTGAGAGGTTTTCACACTCCCAAACACTGGCCAAACCGGTGCTATTTCATTTTCCATGTTCTTATGAGAACGGAGATTAGCGAACAGGCCCTTGCGGGACAAAAACTATCATGTACATTTAATTACTTTTATTTGAAGAATAAATCACGCAAAACTTTATTGTTTTTTGCATATTGTAATTCATTCATTCGTTTTACTAATATGACGAATGCTACATTATGCTTCAACTAAAATTAAATTAAGTTATAGCATAACTCCCCCCCCCCTCTCCCTCCCAAAAATAATTGTGAATTTAAAAGTCACCGTCTAGCAGAATGGTCGCCACTTATTTCGGTCCGTGGTTTATCCGGATAGCCGCTGATTCCGGTGAAAATCTGTAGGAGCAGAACAAAAGGGCCAAACTGCACTGTTTTTCCGCCGGTTACGCCGGTAGTGGGTGCCTCTTTATCCGGTCAAGTAATTTGAAGATTAGGTTAAATTTTCGACGTAATTAGCTTTTAGGGCGTCGTGAAAGCCGGTCAAAGATGACTCATATTTGTGTTTAGATGTTACAGTTATTCAATCCAAAAAAATTGTTAGTTCACTTAATAGAATTTTATTAAAATTAATGATCAATCCGACACCTTGAACCAATGAGACACCTGATGATGACGGCGATCTACACCTGAAGGGTATGTATCAAAAGAGTAGATTTGCTGAACTCTATAGACACTTTACGTAGATCGTTTTAGGAGATCAACGTAAATGGTTACCTCTTTTGAAGATTAAGTTAAATTCAGCTTGCGCTACATGACACTATGGCAGTAAAACAGCCTTAATTTCGAATTTTCCCACCAAGTTGTAATATTTTTTTTAAACAATAAATGTATATATGTATGTATTTTTTCAGTTGTTTCTTCTTTTTCTTAAATAAATAAGTATATAGTCAAACTATTGAGTAATATAGCAGAAGTGCTTGCTACGGCTGCGCCGATTACGCCAAATGGAATCTCTTGATACATGCTGATACAAAAAGCATATTTTTGAAGGTTTCTGCACCAAAAGAATCTCTTGGTATTTCCTGATACAAAAAGTATAATTTTTAACAAATTCTGCACCAAATCCGTGCCGTCCCAGGTTGCAAAAAAAGTAAATAAAACCAAAAATTACATACTAATATACCAATTTCCCGTTTTCATCAGAAAACTTCTCTGTTTCATATTAGAAAGCACGTGCAGTCCGAAACTGATAGTCTACATATTGTGATTTAATTTGCTAATTTTTTTCCTTCAAATTTTCTCACTTTTACTTTACCGCCGTTTATTTCGGAATCAAATTCGGTTATTCCCTTCAATTTCAATCCGTCCCGATGTGACCGGAATAAGCGGCGACCACTGTATTTTATTTTTCTCACTGCAATTTGGGCGTGCTATTTTTTTTAAAGCACATTTTCTTATTATGAAGATTGTTTTTAAGACAATTTTAAGGCATCATGGGTCCCGTCTGGGATGACTGAAATCTTTATAAAGGCCTATAAATAGTAATGTTTAGAGTTTGAGTTCTCTGTTGAAGTGAGATGCGGAGAAGTGAAGTGTTTCTGTTGAAGTGAGATGCGTGTAGTCGGCCCAACGATCACCGGCACCGAGCTCCAGCTTCCATTACATGTTGTTCTAAATGTGTATTTTGTATTTCTAATGTGTTCTACAAAGCTCATTGCAATTTTAATAATTATAAATATAGTTTTGATATGAGAACCATTATTCAGCATACAATATAGCTTGCACATGTTGTGTCGTAACATTGAGGGTCGCTTTCGTGTCTAGGCCATCCAGAGCACCGGCCCATGCGGCCCACATGACCATCGGCCCATCGGGCTCTCGCCCGACCGCCCGATGGCCCAGTCCGGCCCTGCCTATGAGAACCTTAGTTTTCTCCTCAGTAAAATAAAATATCAAGGATTTGAATGGCAAATTTGTAAGGATTTTAAAATTATATCTATACTAGCTGCTACCCGCGACTTCATCCGCGTCGGCTTTAGAATTAGGTCCCGACAGAAATGTAGCATGTATGAATTACAAATATTGTGGCGACAAAAGGAACTGCATTTAAATATTATTTGCTTTTTACTTGTTTCAAATGAAGTATAATGCATGTTAGTATACTTCATTTAAAATAAGAGAATATGCACAGAGTTACTAAATTTAGATTTTTTTCAGGCATTTGGCGAATAGAGACAGTTATGACAGTATTTGCGAACTGTTTTGTAAAAGAAATATTTATGCTATATGCATGAATTTTAGTCTATGTTAATCAGGAATAGAGCAGCTTTCTATTAGTGAAAAAGTTTGAGAATCGGTACTGTAGTTACAGAGATACCCAGAGAGCGTAATGTATTAGAATTATTTTGAGTGTTCCTGTAAAGGAACTATTTATGCTACATGCATGAATTTTAGCCTATAATACTCAAGAATAGTGTAGCTTACTATCAGTAAAAAAAGTTTAGGAATCGGTTCAGTACTTACAGAGATGCACATAGAGCGTAATGTAATTCTTATTAGCATCCCTGTAAAAGAGCTATCTGTGATATATGCATTAAAGGTAGCCTATAACACTTAGGATGCAACCAGTGTCTAAGAAGTTCTGCTCTCAAAACTGCAAGGGGGGAGGTGCCAGATTCAAACCCCGGTCGCGCCTGTCGACCTAGCCGCTCCCAGTTTTCCGTGGTTTTCTAAAAAACCTCGCATAAATACGGGCTAGGATCCCTTAGAAAATCCCCCACAGAGGAATTTTCCATATAGGCTTAGGACCCTAGTGCAGTCAATCGGTCTTAATCCAAAAACAAACAATGATACTCAGGAATAATGTAACTTTTAATCAGTGAAAAAAGTTTTAGAATCGGTTTAGTAGCTACAAAATTTCCATAGAGCGCAATGCATTAGAATTATTTTGAGTGTCTTTGTAAAAGAATTATTTATGCTATATGCTTGAAAGGCTGCCTGTATGTTAATCCAGGGCATAAGCTATTTTCATTACAAATTTTTTCAAATCCGTTCAACCATTTTTGTGTGATTCAGTCAAAAACATCCAAACACACAAACGTACACATTTATATTATTGGTAGGATTTGGAAATTTATGAACTTTAAGAAACACATCTGGATTTTTCTTCGTACTTAAGTATTATCCCAGCGGTCATTCCCGCCAAACTGTTTTATCGTCAAATGGGTTGCCAAACTGTTGCCAATCGTATTCAAAACCATTAATAATTTCATGTGCCCGGCATTTATTTCGGCAAAAAATCGCTTGTCTTGGCGGACCGCCGGGATAATACGTAAGTACTCTTTTCTTTACTTATGCTTTTTAATTTGGCGTAAAATCAACATAATTTCCATGTTTTCCAAATGCATGTGATTTTGCAAATAGAATTTCTGCTTTATTTCAAAAGCATAAATCATTTTGTGCGGGCGATAAAACGGCTTTTAATTAATAGTTTGAAAAGTAGTTAAAATTTCAAAATTTTGAGCCTCAGGTGCACTTTACCGAATTTATGGGCTCAATCATGCTCAAATTTTCACAGCTCTGCTTTCTGTAGATTTGTCTGGAGAACATTCATTTTTATTATTACAGATAGATTTGGCATAAAACTGGCTTAATTTCCGTGGTATTTAATGTTTTTCAGATGCACACGCGCTTATTTATTGAAGTAATAGCATTCTTGTTAGCTCAAAACATGAATCATTTGATACGGGCGAAACTCGCCAACCATGGCAATGTAAAAACGGTTTTTAATTAATAATTAAAAAAGTAATTAAAAATCTAAAATTCTAATTAGCCTATAACCAACTCCAGGGTCCCCTCTACATCTAAACCAAATTGCATCCTAATCGATTCAGCGGTTTAGGCGTGAAAGCGTCATAAATAAACAAACAAACAAACTCACTTTCGCATTATAATATTAGTTAGGATTTAAAATTATATCTATTATTTTAAAACTATATTAAAAGCATGGAAAAATGCTATGAAGTTGTTGGGCCAGCAAGGCGGTTATACCAAAATACCCTGTTTTTTATGCGAGTAGGATAGCCGATCTAAAGACCAACACTGGTTAAGGGAAGAATGACCCGCAAGAAAAGATTTAATTCCAGGATCAAAAAATGTGATTCGGCAGAACTTAGTTGCTACAAAAGAAGTCCTCTTGCCTGCCCTGCACATGAAATTAGGTTTAGTGAAACAATTCGTAAAAGCCTTAGATAAAACAGGGGATTGTTTTCGATGTTTAAATGAAGTTTTTCCACATGTATCGGAAGGTAAAATCAAAGAAGGTGTGTTCGTCGGCCCAGATATAAGACGGTTAATGAAGGACGAAAAATCTAAGGGAAAAATGAAATCAGTCCAGAAAGATGCATGGGTTAGTTTCCAAGACATCACTCAGAAATTTTTAGGAAACTACAAAGATCCCAACGATCGTTGAAAAATGCTCGAAAACTAGGTTGTAACATGAGTTTAAAACATGAGTTAGATTTTCTTCACCACCATATTGAATATTTTCATGAC
Source organism: Cheiracanthium punctorium (assembly GCA_038373885.1). Taxonomy (NCBI): domain Eukaryota; kingdom Metazoa; phylum Arthropoda; class Arachnida; order Araneae; family Cheiracanthiidae; genus Cheiracanthium; species Cheiracanthium punctorium. The sequence continues at coordinate 62,475 of JAWZYV010012226.1, read as the reverse complement.
AATCTTAGTGAAATGAGTTAAGAACAAAATGAGAGATTTCACTGGGGCATAAAAAGCATGGGAAAATGCTATGAAGGACATTGGAATGACAATATGTTGGCAGATTACCGCTAGGGGCTAAAAAGAGACACTAAACTAGCTTCGAAATCTAAAGGACACAAGCGTTCTTTTGATGATAAAGAAAAGTAATTATGCAGTATCTCTCTATTCTAAAAAAAAGTAAAGGCCGCTGTCGTCGCTGTTAGACTTTGTTTGTCTATCTTCTCCTAAACCGTGGGAATTTGAATTCCGAGAAACAAGTCCACGAATTTGGAAAATTCCGAGGAACCTGCTAAGCTGACTTAAATTTCGAAAATCCAATTATTTTAGAAGATATTAAAAAAAAAAAAAAGCTGAAAAAATAAAACGTAATGGTTGCCAGATTTGGCATAAAATCATTCATTCCTTTGCAACAAAGCAATTACAAGTATGTAGAATCGCGAGAAATTGACAAACATGAAGTAGAATTGCACCCATTTTACGCCAAATTAAAAAGTATATGAAATAAATAACTCAAAGTGCGTTACACAAAGTTGGCAATTTTCAAATAGTAAGTTCGCTTAGACAACTGGAGTTTAGAATGAGCGACTATCCATTTTTCCAAAACAGAATAACTAATTGTAACTGATTTTAAAAGCGCCATCTTGGCATTTGGAATGATCCGTCAAAATGGTATCTTCCAAAGCAAGGTGAATCTTAACTTTGAATTCCAGAATGTTAGAATCCAGTATCTTGAAAATGAAAAATAATTAAAATGCAGATTATTTTAAAGCCGGTTCGGTCCAGCTGAAATATTGGCTACCAGTAGACATATTTGGTGGTATTAACTATGCCATTATAGCAGTTATAGTACACTTTGGATATTTGCCAGCGCGGCGAAATGATATAATTCGTGGTGCTAAATACACCAATCTGCAAAGGATTATGTATATGAAAATATGGATAACAGTTTTGCGGGAACCTTACATGAGCAGTAATCATAAGTTGTGAGCACGTGTAAATCGCCAAATAATGAGTGGCAAGCCATGGGTGACAAGCTATCCTAGCTGTTCCGTAGTTTTTATCAAAGAAAACATAAGAAGAACTGTTTTCTTAGAGCTAATTATCAACTATACATATACGCAAGTCGCCAAATAATGAAAAATCGCCATGGGTGGCAAATTCGCAAGGTGTCCAATAGGTTTTACTTTATTAAAAATACAGCTGAAACAGATGTTCTGATTTTATTACGCTTTAGCTCCTAATTAATAAAACTTCTGAATGGCAACATTAATTATCATTGTGTTTCTGAGCAGTGCAAATAAGTTTTCCAGCAATTATACGGGGAGTCCGCACTCCAGGTGGAGTATAGCTCAGGACCCGTACAACACGGATTCCTATAACAAAATATCTACCGTGCTATGGACGGGGTTTTCTATACTGTGAAGTTTAAATTTTTATATACCAATGAACATGCAAGAACCAAGCAATGTGTAGCTCAGTAACATTCTATCTGATCCAATCTTCGGGTTTTGTCTGTTGAAATTATGTTTTTTTTTTTTTTACGAATAAGCCTTATTAGGGGCCGTATGCCTCATACGAAAAGCGAGCGTAGCGAGTCTGGGGGCCTTGGCCCCTAGTATATTAAAATATAATTTCTTATAAAACATGCACACACATTTATACATGTACATATGATTTTATTTATCTGATTTATTTTTTTTTATTTTTTTTTATTTTTTATGAATGTTGCGTAAATTGTATAGTATTCTCAAATTCCAATTTCTTAATTGTAGAAAATCCTGACGTGTTACATAAAAATGGATATTATTTTTTAAATAAGCATAGCAGATTTCTTATAATTTACATAAATTCATGAAAACCCAGACAAAAAGTTAAATTTTGTAGGCCTGTGTTATTTACATTTCAGTTTATATAGCACTTTCAAATTTTGATGAAAGATTACCTAAAAGGAACCTCTGCTTTAAAGGATTCCTCAACTTTATATAAAATTTCTTTAAAATCATATTGCTTACCATGCTTTCACTGTAGCTAGCAAATGAATGTCACAAATAACGCCTACTCGACTTGCTCGAACTAGTTAGTAAATGAAAATCAGTTATTGTGATGAAAACGAAAAAATTATCTTTATATTTTTATCATCTCTCAGAGCGATGTTTACAAATACATATGCTTTACAGCTCTTCAAGTAACAAAACACTTACATCTGATTACCGATAAAAAATTGTACTTCTATTTTAATATTTCAAGTTGCAAGAGGTTTAAATTAAGATAATGTTAGATAACCCATACTATCAAGTATACGTCAAGGATACATGAAATTTACACTGGATATTAAACAGCTGTTTCTCGATTATCAGGATCACTTACATAAAATTGATACATTATCAGATCCAGTGGGGGGGAGGGCACATGTGCACATGCCCCCACCCCAGACGAACTAAGTTTATCCCAGGGATGGGCAAACTACGGCCCGCCGGAAGATTTTATCCGGCCCGCGGATGGAATTTTAATTTGCTGGTACGACGGAAATTGAAAGAATATATATATTTATATATTATAAATCCATAAGAATTATGAAGATGGCTTGAAAAAAGTGCACTTTGAGTTCGAACGCAGATTTCAAGATTTCAGTGCCATTCAAACAGAATTGGATATTTTTTACCATGCCTTTCAACGTAAATTGTAAAGCAGTGAGGTCAGATTTGCAGGTTGAATGAATTGAATTGCAATCTAACAATCATCTCAAGCAGTTGTTTCTAAATATGCCAAAGTTAGAGTTTTACAAATCATTATCGAAAGTAAGTTTCCCAAATTTAATATATCACGCCCAGAAAATCAGTGCTATGTTTGCTTCATCTTATATATGTGAACAAGTGTTTTCAACTATGAACCTTAGAGAGAATTCTTTCAGAAGTAGACTGACAGATGAACATTTAGCCTCGTTCCTTAGAATCAGTGCATCTCACGTCGAACCTCAATATCAGGAACTTTTAAAAATGAAATCGCAATTTCATTCATCTCATTAACATATTTAAATTGTAATACTTGTATATCGTTTTTAAAATTTTAGAAAAATTATCTTGGCCCGCAACTTTTTTTTTTCGATTTTTGGCCCGCGACCGAAAAAGTTTGCCCATCCCTGGTTTATGCAATAGGAGATAGTCTTCTTTTTTTTTTTTTTTTTTTTTTTTTTGCAAATAAAAACACATTTATAAGAAAAAAGCGACAAAAAAACTATTCATTCCACAATTTTTCCTGGACCAGCCTAGATATAAAAAGTCCTAGTTTGAATACATTGCTTTTCTTATAGCTTTGCTCTTAAAAATAGCAGCAAGTATAACACAAAAGGAAAAAAAAGCAATTAAGTAAAGTTCTTTGTATTATCTTTTAAAATTTAAGTGTTTGGTTAGAGTTTAATTAATTTGAAACGAGAGTCTGAAATTCATGAACTCGGTTTATTGGTTCTGTTTTGGAAAAATGAATAGTCGCTAATTCTAAACTCCTGTTGTCTAAGCGAACTTACAATTTGAAAATTGCTAACTTTGTGTAACGCACTTTGAGTTATTTATTTCATATACTTTTTAATTTGGCGCAAAATGGGTGTAATTCTACTTCATGTCTGTCAATTTCACGTAATTCTACATACTTGTAATTGCTTTGTTGCAAAGGAATGAATGATTTTGTGCCAAATCTGGCAACGATTATGTTTTATTTTTTCAGTTTTTTTTATTAATATCTTCTAAAATAATTGGATTTTCGAAATTTAATTCAGCTTATCAGGTTCCTCGGAATTTTCCAAATCCGCGGACATGTTTCTCGAAATTCAAATTTCCACGGTTTAGGAGAAGATAGAGAAACAAGCTCTGACAGCGGCCTTTACTTTTTTTTAGAATAGAGAGATAATTAAGGGCAAATCAGTATTGTGTCACCAATTCTGAAATAAAATTGGGGGACATTTTATAAATTCAGAACTCTTCACAAAAAATCTTATATTTATTCAACTGAAGCTTTAACATTCATATGTGTGATGTATAAAGTTTGAGAATTATTGACTTAAACCACTTTTCAGTGGAACAATTAAAAGGTAAAAAAACATACATAACAGGTACTTATCAAACTGGGCATGTGTTTCAGCCAAAACACTGTGTGGAATAGTGGAATCCTGCTGAAGAAGGCTGAAAAATTTTTCGGTCGAAATGTCCGTTCAGTCTGGTAAGTGCCTGTTAAATGTATTGTTTTTTTTTTTTTTTTTTTTTTTTTTTTTTAACAAAGTTTTAATTGTTCCATATTTTAAACACCAGTTTCCTTTTAAATTCATGTGTTTTTTCTCACTTCTCAATGGCTTTTAGAGGGGGGGGGGGGGGGGGGATCACCATAGATGATTGCATTTCTGCAGTCATACAGAAATTACAAAAGAAATTTTTTTGCACTATCGCAATAAACGTGTGCATTAAATTCATGTATAGCAACTGACTTTCTCTGTTTAAATAGTGTATGTCCAACAGGTTTTATGGTGAAAGGGTGAAATTCTGTACATCACCTCATTAGTATATGGGGCAGGTTTTACTAATAAGGAATTTTTTGTAATCTCCTGCAAATTTTAAAAGTGTGATTTTTTGAAAATTAACAAGAGGAATTTTTTCTTACCATAATCTTTTTTTTTTCCCTACCTTATTTTGAACATTTTTAAAATTTACACTGCATATTTATCTCTAATGAATAAAGAATTAAAGGATGTAACCATCTTTCCAGGACATCCTGTATATATATATATATACAGGGTGTCCCAAAAAGTTGATAATAGGCTTTAGTTCCTTATCTATTAGATATAAGGGGGTAATGTACAGCTGCAGAAAAAAAAAGGCCCACTTGTACTTTTTTCGGCTGTCGTTTGTTGTATAGCAAAGTTACAGATACCAATTGTTTACAATTAAAGTACACTTAAATTTGCTATGCATAAAAACTGCATAAGGGGCCATCTACATATTAAAATTCGCAGCAACTTTTTTTTTCTCAATAGCAATCCCCATATTTCACTTTATACAGTACAGTCTTGCTTATCCGACATCGGGCGAAGAGACATCGAATAAAATTCATCGGTCGATTAAAAAAAGAATTACTGCAGGAAGCTACTGTCTACAGTGATAAAAAAATCAATGAACGGAGAGACATGATTGACAAATTGAGTTAAGGCTCTAGAGACTGCAATTCAATACATTGAGTAACAAGATACTACAGGAATTTACATAATGATGCTGCAAAGATGGGAAGAGTTGTCAGCAAAGAAACGGCACTCATCCGGAAAACAAACTACCATAAAAAATTTCTTTAAATCCTCACAGGACTGAAATTCAAGTGTAACATATAGCACTCGTAAATTCTGACAACAGATTATTCTGTAACTGTAAGTTCATTTTTTCAATTCATTTTCCCATTGTTTTCTTGTATTTGTAGAGCATGAATATGATATAACATAGTATTGTGCTATAACATATGTATTATGTTCCAAGATACAATGTAGCTTAACGTTTAAGAAGCTTTTTCTTTTCTTATCTTATCTTGTTTTCTTTTGGGACTTTCCCTTCTCCATTATCCGACATTTTCGCTTATCCGAAATCGTGCCGAGCCCTTTATGTTGGATAAGCGAGACTCTACTGTACTTCAAAAATTTAGCTCATTTTAACCCCGGATACCAATTTTCAATAAATTTTAACTAAAAATGGGTGAGTTATGAACTTCCAAAATACCCCTCCCCATATGTTAAAATATTTTTTCATACTTTAATTCATATCTCATATACTATCTATAACAAGAAGCTGATTTTTATTCGTACTATTAGAACTAAACGACCCAAACATAATTCGCTATTATTATGATTTTTAATAAAATATTAATATGAATTATTAAATTAATATTAAAAAAATTATGAATAGCGACCTAGCCAAATTTCGATGGAAATAGATGCAGAAAGCAATATTGCATGGCTATGGAAAATTTCAAATTTTTACGTTCAGTAGTTTAATTTATATTAAATAAAATGTGTTATTTTGACGAGTTAATGGACCATATTTATTAAATGACAATTTTTTGAAAATTGCTTAAAATAAATGTAAATTAGATTTTTTTGTGCAAAAACACAGTAAAAGATAGCGGTATTAAAAAATATCAAATTTTGAAGCAAATAAATTAAGAGATTTTTACAGTTTGACGGTGATTCTATAAAGCGTCTATTCTTACGTCCGCTACCATATCCCCCCCCCCCCCAAAATAAAATATTTTTCAGGTATAGAATTAGATGCAGTAAATATATGTCTTCTAATACAACGTCCTATTTCTGAAAAACTAACATCCTCAACATTCCAGGCATAAATTTGACCTTTTTAATACTGGAAACATTAGGTCTTTGGATTTCCCCATAGTTTATAAAACATGCAAAATCACGTTTTTCTGTCTAAATTATCATCTGACTATAAATTAAAATACCGCCAAAAGTCTTATAAGATTATTGCACCCTGCAGACGATAATATTAAAGGAAGAAAGTGAAATAAAAAACACAGTGATAATATTGGATCGGCAAAAAAGTAATTGTGTTTTTTATATGAAATTCAAACAGATAAATTTTCAATCATGAAACCATTCTTCTAGTTTGACCGTAGCTGAGTAACATTCACGCTTGTAGTCAGAAGAGCAGAGAGCAGCCTTTCACGCCTGCCAACATTTCACCTGTCTAAGACAACCATCAAGGGAAATACTCAATAATAATTTCAAAATTAGTTCAAAGATTTTCAAAATGAGCAGTCGTTTTGCATTTTTCCTTTAAATCATGTGTACGAACCAAGGAAGTTATAAACTCATAGGTCATTTGGACCACTGACTAAATATTCTAATTTCTACCGTTGATATTCTCAGTACAAAAAAATTTTAAGAGAGATGGAAACAATAGTTACCTTGAAAATAATATTTATTTCTTTTAACTCTCACGAGCGAAATGGATGAAAGGCGAAAAGTTCGGAACCTACAAATAGCATTTTTCAATTTGCAGAAAGTCCTTTAAGAACGCACACAAAATAATTGGCAATATCTCCGGAAATTATCGTAGAAAATTTATATTTAGGGTAATTTGAAGGTTTTCTTTCATTTAATAAAGTAAAAATACAGCGTTGCCATTGAGAAAAACGAAGTTCATGCAGTATTAAATATGAAGACTGCCCCGTATACACATTAAATTAATAGTAAATTAAAGTATGAATTATTTTCAAACGAATGGCATATATGACATTGCTGTATGATGAACAACGGCAAAATAAAGAGCAAGTGGACCTTTTTTTTTTTTTTTTTTTTCTCAAGCTGTACATTGAAAAAATGTTCAAAATGAGGTCAGAAAAAAGATTATGATGGAAAAAAATTTCTCATTAATTTTCAGAGAGTTACACTTTTTAAATTTCTATACCACCTTCCTATTAAAAAGAAGTGAAATGTGCCTCAGTTAGTGAAATGTGCCCTAAACACTAATGAGGTGAAAAACAAAATTTGTTAATTATATCATTAAAAGTTTTAGAGATATGAAGATAAATATAACGCTGACTTAAACCACTTTTCAGTGGCTTTCGAAGGGAAAAAAATCATGTCGAAGGATTGCATTTCAAGGATTGTACAGAAATTACAAAAGAATTTTTTTTCCCATGCTAGAAATAAATGTTTACATTCAAAATCATGTATAGCCTTCCATCATCTTTGTTTAAAGATATGTCTGAGACATTTTATAATATAAGGCTGAAATTTTACACATCACATCTTTAGTGTATGAGACACTAAAGATGTGATGTTCGACTTATTGCGATCTGTACTGAGATCATATAAAAATTTAAAAAGTATACTTTTTTAAATTAGTGGGAGGATTTTTTTTAACGGAGTCTTATTTCCGACCTTATTTTGAACATTTTTTAAATTTACATTACCCACTTATCTCCAATAGATAAAGAATCAAAGTCCATTACTACCTTTTTGGGACACCCTGTCTATATATAACAAACAAATTTTTGACTAGAAATTATTCCAGAAATCTTGAGACTGTTGTCAAAAAATTCAGGATGTATACTTCAAAAGCTAATGGTAAATAAAAACTAATACAACATTTTTTAAATAAACATTTATTCAAAAATAAACATAACATATATAAAACTACTTCTTTCGCTTGTACCTAAAATTGAACAAAGGAAAAAAAATAATTAGTGGCATACTACAAACAATAAAAATTATTTTTCATTAGAATAGTACATTATTTATGCACTAGACTATCTTAAACGAGCATGAAAACAAGAAACATGGAGATTGAAACACTATAAATACAGTGATTTCGCGATAAGTCGAATATCCAGTGGTGTCGAAGTTTTTATGCAGTCCTGGTCCAATCCATTAAAAGTCAATGTTAAAATTTCTATTTAAGTTGAGGTGGACACCTTTTAAGTCAAGTTTTCTCTCAGTTCTCAGCATAATTGCGAATTCTTTCGATGTTTTTCTTTTCACGAAATTTCCACTCCCTGTGCCTTCCTTCAATGTAAGAACTTTTAACCAATCAGAATTTATCTAGCCACCTGCTCGCGGTTGCACGTCGCAGAGGGTGGTTTGTATTCTTTCATTAGTATGTTAAACTTTGATTGCAGTTATTGTTTTTACAAGTTGTCAAAGGAAAAATTAAAAATTTTCAATTTGAAAGGAAAAGTAGATTTAATCATTGATTTTGAGAAAAATCCAAACTTAAGGAAAAGAGACATAACCGAAAAATACGGCATTCCTCCCAATGCAGTGTCAACCATTCTGAAGAATAAGGAGGAGATCCTTAAAAGGCATGAGTCTAAGGTGGATCCGAAATGCAAGTGACTAAAGTTATGTGCTTTCCTTGACATTGAAGCTGCGCTTTTGAAGTGGTTTGAATCACATAGAACCTAGGACAGCCAAATTCTTCTAAGTGGCATGATGCTACGTGAAAAAGCTATGGACTTTGTTAAATTGCTAAATGTGGATGGCTTTAACGCAAGTTTAGGATGTCTTGAAAAATTCAAAGCCCGACACAATATTGTTTTCAGAACTTTGCATGGTGAAGGTAAAGATGTGCCAAGTGTTGATATTCCTTGCCAACTGTACTACTCACAGTGAACTTTCAAACTTAAAATCAATTAAATTGGAATTCTTCCCTCCCAATACAATGATTAAACTACAGCCTGCAGATCAGGGAATCATCAAGTGCTTGAAGCATTTGTACAGAAAGCGATTAAGTAAGTCGAGCTGTAGATAATGCAGAAAATAGATTGGAAGACAAATGTGACATCTTGGAAGCAATTAAGACTGCTTTTGTGCGCCTGAAACCAGGACGTTAAACAACCTACAATTGTCAATTGCTTTAAGTGATGCGGTGTTTTTGCTAGTGAAAATGAGGAGGAAAATGATGAGGTCACAGTGAAAATGAGGATATTGACGAAGTCTCCAATACAGACTGGCACAAGTTTTTAGATATTGATGAACACGTCACCATCTGCGAAGGATTAAGTGATACCGCCACTGTCAGCAAAATTCAAGGGTTGGATGAAGGTAATTCTGATGACGACGGGGAAACAGACTATGTGCCCCTCACCCCCAAATAATCAAGAACTATGTGCAGCCATTGTGATTGTGCAGCGCCCCATTGAAAGTAGAGATAACATAGACAGAACCCTATTTGTATCTGTACAAAAAATAACCGATTTCATAAACAAACAACGTCATGGAAAACAATCAAAAATTACCAATTTTTTTCAGGTAATATAAGTATTGTCAGGGTGTCTACCGCTCCGGAAAACCCGTAAAGTCTGGAAAAAGCTGGGAAATTGGAAAATGGGTCCGGAAAGTCTGGAAAAAACCGGGAAATTGGATAATGGGTCCGGAAAATTCACCAAAAGAATCATTTTTTTTTTTTTTCGGTATCCCTTTTTTTTAACAGTTCCTATTTGTCAGTCTCGAAACCGAAAGCAACTGCAACGCATTTTTCGGACCACGAAAGCATCAAGCCATGTGTTTGCATAAGGAGGGAAAAATGGGAGCTCATCCATCGTGACGGGAGGGTAAAAAAGCTGTCGTCAGCGCGTGATCATCCGTCTGGTTTGCAATAGAATTTCATTCACTGATTATTTATTTTAACTCAGTGTTCTGGATTTGAAGTGTAGAAAGACGAATGTGGCTAAAATTTGTGCTAGAAGTATCGTGGACGGGATTAGTAGATGATCATACGCAGGGGCGTAGCCAGAAATTTTTCATGGGGGGGGTTACGACTACTACAACTCATATATATGTGTGCGTGTGTGTGATAATGTAGTGAAGAATATGCATTTTGTATGGCAAAAAATTTCTCATGGGGGGGGTTATGACCCCCCTAACCCCCCCGTGGCTACGCCCCTGATCATACGTGATTTATTCAATCATTTTATTTTCCATGTACGTATTTATTTTTATTGCTTAATATTTCTCAATATTTATGTATGCATGCTCGCATATAACACAAGCAATTGGCCCCGTTTTTTCTTAGAAAGTGTGTGCTCTTTCTTTGAGTTTCGTTTTATTTTTTTAATTTAAAATATTGGATAGTGTTCAATTTGGAGGACTTATCTCTTCATTAGAATGGTTGCTGAAAGTCCGTCGAAGAAGTCCTCCGGGGAGCCCGGGCCTCCCAGCAGATATTTTAAAACATTAATATTAACTCTAATAACAATAAGATTTAAAATCCCCCCCCCCCCCCCCCCGCCCGGAAATGGAAACTTATATACGCTTCTGGTCCTTCTACCTCCCAAAAGTCAGGAAATTGACTTTCAGAAATTTGGTAGACACCCTGATTGTGCGTGCACTTACTTTATGTTAAGTATGAAACTCTAGTTTCTTGTAGTACTAGTATACTAATTAAGATTAATGTAATAATAAAAAGTTAGTTAAGAAACAAAGATATTTATGTAGTATTATGCAATATAAGTCCAGAGTGTGCTGTGTATGTGTTTATTTTACAAATTTAAAATTATTCGATTAGTTGAATGTAAGATAACTCGAACTTTTTTGTCTGTCCCCAGGAATTCGACTTATTGCGAAATCACTGTACATGCAAAACCTTTTTAAGCAAATAAAGGTACAATGAGTTTATAGTAAAATAATCACCAAGTGACAGCAAATGCCTCCTAGAGCTGAAATTTTTAAATTATCATTCTTATTCAAGAATTATGTAAGGCAGCAAAAAAAAAAAAAAAAAAAAAAAAATGTGTACAAGAAAAACTGTAGAACATTTTCCATATGGGACAAGATGTAATTTTTATGTAAAACTAACTTTATTAGAAGAAACTACAAGTAAATCATTCAACTTCTAATCAGTGATTTAAATACTTCCATTGGCGTATACAGACTTTCTTTAAGCTTTTCATGCCCAAAGGCTAGATATTCCAGCCACATAATTGTGACATTTTTGCTGCTGATTTCAAAAATGTGAGATCATTAGTCAATTTTTTTACTCTTATTCACTAGATGATGATGTAATTTTCATAAAATGATGAAAGGTGACAAAAAGCTATGCAAATTTTTATCAATGTGACAGATATTTCATAGAAAGATTATTGATGTTTTATTAAATTGATGTAAGAAATTTAACTACCACTCCAGGAATCAGCAAGTAGAGGAAAAAGTGATAAAAATGCTTGCATTAGAAAGGGTTAAGAGTGTAATCTTTGTTAAAAGACAATTTTTGTATTGAAAATTTATAATTTATGGACTTACTGTTAAAAATTCTTCAACAAGGAGGGGTTAAACCCCCACACTCACCTATGTATGACACTGAATACACTCACTGCCAAAAGTTAAACACAAAGAGGAAAATGTTAATTGTCAGAAACCAATCTTAATTTGAAACGCTACAATTTGATGTAGAGGTACATAGATGGAGGCGAATTTGTTTTCTAACAGTTAATCATGCTTTAGTGTAGTAGTATTGTAAGGAGCGAGCTTTAAAAAGGTAAAGTGCAAAAAAAGGTTCAGCCGATAAAAATTGTTTAAAATTTCTGTATGATTAGTTTTTAAGTCAAACATGTCTTCATGACTTCCAGAAAATGAATGACAGACATTGAACAGTATTCAGCGGAATGTCTTTCAGATATTGCTCATTTCTTGTGTTTCAATATTCCGTCATTTCCAGATTATGAACACAATTCTAAACAGTTGTCCAATGACTTAGAGTCAGTCAAACAAAGGTTAAAGACCCCTCAACAGATTGATATATATCGCTATTGCAATCAAGCAAAACCAAATCCTATTGTTTTATTTAATGAGAAAATTAATTATTGCCTATAAAGGTGTATATATCAGTATAAATAAAGGTGAAATACAGTTAGAATATGTCGGGTGAAGATTGTACAATAGTTTTAGTCGGTGATTTTATTATAGGCTTCAATTACAAAGCAGTGTTTAAGGCAAAGATTATATGTAAAACAGTTTAGTTGGTGATTTTTTACTATCGATTTCAATTCTAAGGAAGTGTTTTATGGAATAAGGAAGAGAAATATGGCACACTCATCGATTATGATATACTTTCCAACTTAGTGGAACAAAGACAAACAGGGACAATGCATGAATTATGGTATGCTTTTAATATACAGCACTTTAGTACATATTTTCAATGTTTCAGATTTTCTTTTTTTATTATGATTCATTTGGATGAACAAATGCATTAGTAACACGAGTAACAAAGAAATTCGTACAACTGTTGATGTTTAACAAGTCTAACCATATAGCTGAACAGCTAACGGCAGCTTTTCAACTGTCATTGTCTACACTCTTGTCACCAGTTTCCCCTATACATTTACCCAAGTTATCTTGAGTAACCTGATCATAATATCAAATTAGGGGTAAAAAATGTTTTCTTTTTTATGATGTATGTGTATTCCTCTTTTTTCTAAAACCCTTAACAATGCTCCAGGGAGCCCTGGTTAAGAAATGCTGATGTACAGTATAATAAAAATCAATCAAATGAACAAAAAATGCATCCTCTTACCTGCTCTTTGACTTGAACTTCTTATTAGCCTGGTGTTTTTTCATTCTCATTTTCTTCAAATTCTCCATTTTTTCATGATGTGTAGCCCTAAATTAATAAAATAAAAGTCAGTATATTTTTATCAAATTTGCACTTTTATGTAAAAATCAAGTACAAATTCAAAATTACCATGGTGGTTTTTTCTCTCCCCTCTAACCCCCCCCCCCAAAAAAAAAGTAACGATAATAAAAATAAACATAAATATTCAGTTTATTATAAGCTATAAGTAAAATTTTCTTAGACAAACTTACAGAGTATTTAGGAAAAAGGACAAACAAAGGTTGGCTTTTAAAAGAAGGGACTGTTTTTACAGGAAGCAGTATGCCCATAGAATATTCAGTTTCAATATAAAAACAAAACAAAAAATAAATAAATAATATAAGCTAAGGGAGAAAAAAAGAAAATCTAGTGCTTGAGGTTTGATTGCTGCTAATTAGTGGCAATTGATATAAAAACTGCAAAAGGGGCTTATATAACCTTTCTGGATGTTTTGCACTACCTATTCTTCCAAAGAAAAAAAAACTGTAGTCCTTACAAGAGGGGACTCAAATATTTCTATGGACCTTCTTTCCTATCTATCTTTTATCATGTAATGTCGATCCTTATGAGATACAAAATCAAAAGAAAATAAAACAATGTACCTCTATATTTTGAAGTAAATAATATTACTTACTCATATCTAAATTTTTTCACAGATGTTCTGCTAGTGTCGGCCAATTCAGAATCAAATGATTTTCTTTTTTGTTGATCTGTAAAAAAATAGAATTAAAAAATTTGAAGCAACACATGCATATTTATATACATTAAATTCTAACACACTTTCAAGGAATGCTCACTACATATGATCATTTTTAAATAGAAAAAGGCTGAAAAGTTTAGGAAATTTGTAATAACTTTCTTAATCTTTTTATTTTCATGTTTTGTATACTAAGGCTGCAGAATGTCTTATATACTTGACTCCGAAGAACTGAAGTTCAAAATTTAGGACCCAAAATGAAATTTCATAGAAAATTTGTGTACTTCTACCTTTTTTTATTCTGTTGACTTTTCATAATGTTATAACTGTAACATTCTATCTACAGAGAGAACCAGAAAGTAAAGTTTCCCATACAGCCAACCGGGGGCAGTTGAATTGTAGAAAATTAGTGTGCATCAGAAAAAACACTCAAAATACTGGTGTTAAACAATAAAGTAAATAAAAAACTTTGTAAAAAACACACATAAGATGTTAAAGGTAAGAGGACACGCACGTTTCAGCCAAAAATTGTTTTGGCCTTCATCAGTCCAAGCCCTTCGTCGCAAGCAACACAGGGAACTGAAAAGAGATAAACAAGCAAGATGTTGCCACAAGGGGCAAAGAAAAGTCGAACAAAACCACGGAGAGGGGAGAAAAAAATATAGATAAAATATGGGAAAGGAAAGAAGCACAAAAATACAGAAATAAAAAAGGAATAAATAAATAAATAAATAAAAATAATAATTAAAAAAAAAGGAGCACACGAATACAAACACACACAAAAAAAAGAGAAAACAGAACAAAACAAAATAACAAAAAACAAATAAATATTGTGTTCTATTTGTTTTTTGTTATTTTGTTTTGTTCTGTTTTCTCTTTTTTGTGTGTGTGTTTGTATTCCTGTGTTCCTTTTTTTTTATTATTATTTTATTTATTTATTTATTTATTTATTTATTTATTTCTTTTCTGTATTTTTGTGCTTCTTTCCTTTCCCATATTTTATTTATATTTTTTTCTCCCCTCTCCGTGGTTTTGTTCGACTTTTCTTTGCCCCTTGTGGCAACATCTTGCTTGTTTATCTCTTTTCAGTTCCCTGTGTTGCTTGCAACGAAGGGCTTGGACTGATGAAGGCCAAAACAATTTTTGGCTGAAACGTACATATCCTCTTACCTTTAACATCTTATGTGTGTTTTTTACAAAGTTTTTTATTTACTTAATTAGTGTGCATGCTAGGTAGGTTATAAGTGTGGTTATTGTATGCACCAGATGGTTTTTCCTCGATTGTTTTCACATCATTGTTCATTCTCCCACCAATATGAGATCTGTGATAAAGCTATTGATACTGTGAAAAGCTAAACAGATTGCAAGCATGCCACAAAAAAGAAAAGGCAAGGGATACTTGGTGCTGGTGTTGTGTTAACCTGTAACAACACTTGCTCACATCATATGTCAGATTGCACAAAAGAAGGAAAAATAAGTCTTACATCTCAGGGAAAGTGTCTTTTTTCTCAACAGAAAGTGCTCTGTTTAATATAAATTTACCCTTCTTCTTTTGTAAATAAATAGGAACACTATATCCAGGAATATTTCAAGAATGAACAGCCAAACTTGACTTTCCCTCCCAATTGTTGCAGATGATTTTTGTTCTTCTTAATTATATTTCTCAAAATTCATTGATAAAAAGAAATCCTCACATAAATCCTCCTTGAATAGAGATTTTTCGACAGTGTAGAAATTTGGGGCAGCAAAATATTCTCTTTAGATTAAATAGAACACCTTTAATTAGAAAGTCAGCTGCTACATATGTAAGCTTGGCAGCTGAAGAAAAGAGGATTCTTGAAATACACATAATTTTTATTACTGTTATGCATGCATTATTCAAAATTATTCATCGCTATTTAACAGGAGAGTTGTGTCAAGATGCAATTTATCAAAATCTTGTGGCAGGATTTAAGATATGGTCACATTTTTCACATAATGCTGATATGAAATAAAGCAAGATGATTTTTTTTTTTTTCTTTTGTGAAAGCATTTGACAAAAAGAATTCTTCATGCTACAAGATAGCAGTTTTTCCTTTGCGGCTTTTTAGCATTTTTCTAAAGCTTTTTCTTCTCATTTTAGATTGCTAAAGAATTTTTGAACTCAGTTTAAACCCTGTCGTGTGGTTGATTTACAATGGTAATATTTTACAAATATGCTTTAAAATAATAGATAAAATTGATAAAATTTAAAATAGATAAAATTGTCATATTATATTTAGATGTAATTAAATTACATTTTAAAATAACCTATATAATATAATAAAGATATAAGCAGGGAAGAAAATGACATAATTTAAAAAGTACTTTTCTTTGGCTTGACTTTCATTCCAGAGTCTTCAGTTATAGCTTGGATTCTTTGTGGCTTTGCAGCTCTTTTGGCAGCCCTAGCTTGAAACTGTGCAGCCTTCTGCAATTCAACTTCAATGCGATCTTCAGTCTGAAAACATTAAAAATTATTAAACAACCTGAAATGCATTGTACAACTTTGATCAAAAAGTAAAGAAGTTATGGAATTAACATTAAATAAATACCCTATGATGCAGACTGTATATTTTAGCATTTAAAATACTGTTGCTACTTTTTGTCAATATCAATTTAAACTTAAATTACAATTACAATATTTTTAAAGTAGTTAAAGAAAATTGCAACTTAATTTTCAAAATAAAAGAGTAATGTTTGGTTTAAAATCGGAATAATTATTACAGTGTTAAAAACATTTTTAAAA
Source organism: Cheiracanthium punctorium (assembly GCA_038373885.1). NCBI lineage: Eukaryota > Metazoa > Arthropoda > Arachnida > Araneae > Cheiracanthiidae > Cheiracanthium > Cheiracanthium punctorium. The sequence continues at coordinate 45,836 of JAWZYV010012226.1, read as the reverse complement.
TACAAATTATGCTTAGTACATAAAATATTAAAACTAAATGTTCTGGACTATAAGCTTCTCTTATCAAAATAAATATTAATGTGACAGTTGAAATTGAATTTTGCTAATAGGTTTTTGGAGTATGTAAGAGGTAGGCATTTTATTAAAACTATCAAATAAAAATTTCCATATTCATAAGAAATTATACTTACAGTTGGTTTTCCTCCTCCTTTCTTTCTATTATTTTTACGATCACCTAAAGTTAAAGCTTCTGAAAAAGACAAAGAATAAATAAAATATTTGCTATCAATCAAAAAAAAAAAGAAAAGAAAAGTAGTTTCAGTTCATTTTAACTAAAGTTTATAAAAAAAATATAAGCATCCTTGCACATTATCTACTGTTTTAGAGCTTAAATGTGAGAAAAAATATAGACATTAATTTTAACAAGGTAACTTAAATCTTTTGATGTAAGACATATTTTAAATCCTTTGATAAAATCAAGAAAATTAAATGTTTTGTAATATTTATTAAACTAAGCAATAAGAATATTAGCATTAAACTACTGTGACAATAATAAAACATTTATTACATTATTTATTAACAAAAAAATAAATAAATAAAAAATTGCAGAGTCAGTAAAGCTACAACAAAATAAAGTTTAAAAAATAAAATGAAATAAAACTTTGTTTTATACTAAAAACTAACAAATGAGTAAGAATGATACATTTTGTGATTTTTTAAAAAGGCAGAAAATCTGCTAATATGACTAAAATTTAATATGCCATTCACATGCAACCAACTATATTTTCATATTAATGTTTCCACTAGTTGTTTATTTAAACGGTAATGAGTTCAAAAATCTTTTTCATTCATGTCATCTAAATCATTAACTCTCTACTCCCACCCAAATTTTGCATGTCTTTAATAGACTCAAAATTTTCAATATTTTCTGTCTTTAATAACACTGCAGTCTGCAAGCAGATTGAAGCCTTACAAGTTACAATGCATGCATTAAAATGTAAATATCTGGCAATCAGCTATATTCAGCCAGTAACATAAGTTGTAATTATCTGATTTGTCATGGTGCATAACCTTAAAAAAAATTTAAATCATTAGGTAATTTGTTTGCTAAGGTTTGATGCTGGTAATCCACAGGCAAAATGATTGGTGAATACTGATATTAAAATAATTAAAAATCCTTTTACATAGTGTCAAAAAAGAATTTTCTCCATGAAAAGTGAAACATTATAATTACTTTTTTCTTTTATCTTCTCAGGTACAGTTTGAAACCATGTTCTGTGAGGGGCTTCTGGTTGTTTCTTATCAGAAACCATTTTTTCAACTTTTTGCACATTTTTTTCGAGTAACTGCATTTCTTTTTCTTCTTTTTCTCGTCTCATAACTTGTGACAAATCCTCTTCAAGAGCTGTTAGCTTGGCAAAATATTTAGTAATTACTTCTAAAAAAATAAAATAAGAAGAAGAAAAAGTCAAAATGTCAGTATCTACATTTTTATTACTTTAAGTTGTTTTCATACTTTTTCAAAATGAAAATCCAGTCTGAAGACTTTCTAAAGATTTTTCTAGGTTTAAATACTCAGACCAGCAACAATGCATACTAAATTTATTATTAAAATATGTTGCACATAGTATTTAATATGGACTTTGAAATTCAGTATCCCCTTCTTTTTAATTATAGGCAGTTTTCTGATCATTTATAAACGTTCTACTCTTTTTAAAATTTACAGTTAATGATATCTATTTTTTAAAGAAAAGCAATCCCATTTATTAAACTAAATTAATTACTATGCAAATAGTACTCTTCACCTTTTAAATTATTTTTTATGGATGCTTAATGAAGTGAATCATGCAATTTTAATGACGTGTAAAAGAACAAATAACAATTATTTTCTATCAATGAATTTAAAAAGCAACTACTTTTAAAAGTTCTTAACTGTTTAGATGCTACATGGCAAGATAGTACTGCAATATTTAGTCTTGAAAATTGTGTTGTATTATGATGGGACATCAATATGAGTTGCAATATGTACTTGTCACGTCAGTTTGCATTTTGTTTATTATTAATCATATTATTGCAGCTAGAATGTGTTTTTATACATACAATGAAATCTTTGTATAGCGGTACTGGCTGCAATGATATTTTCTATGGGCCCGATGAAATTCCTATTTACTCAATGTATTTTCAACTGATCTATAGCAATATTCACTTTTTACAAGCCCCCTATCTAAAACAATAATTTGTACTTTAAAAAAAAAAAAATTGTAGTACCTATAACCTGATTTTTAAAATAAAAAACACTGCCCATAGTCCAGAATGTGTGATAATAAAAGATTGCAGAATGAGAATGTAAAAAGAATTTACTGAGCCTTTTCAGTCATGTAGCATCTTGTAACTCCAAGTTTTTTTATGATGGCAGAGCTGCCAACCCTTCTGGCAAATCTTCTGTTTTTCAAAAGAAAAACAGAAAATTTCCCAAAGTTTCAAGGGAGAAAAAAGGGAGATTTTAAATGTTATGTAAGACGGTGAGGGAGCAGAGTCTTATGAAGTATTTTTGCTTAAAATGGACTAATCTAACATGTATAAATTTAATTCCACCCCAGAAGTTCTCTTCAGATCTTTATAGAAGGAGTTGGTAATACAGCAAAATTTCAAAACTGTTGAAAAGTGCAAAATTCATCCAAAAAGTTAACAAGGAATATTTTGGCAAAATACTTGTATTTATTGAAAATCTGTAGCAATTTTAGTTGTTGATATCAAAATTATTATAATGACATGCAACAAACAAAAATATGTTTATTTATAAAAAAGGATGGGGAAACATTGCATATGAAATCTCTGACACACAGCGGGCAATATTTCAAGTTCACAAGGAAGATTTTGGCAAAATAATCAAACTTATCAAAAATATGAAGTAATTTTGATTATTGACTATAGACTAGCATTATTATAATGGCATGTAATAAAATAAAATATGATTATTCACAAAAAGTACAGGAAAAGATTGCATACGAAAGCAACGATAACACATGTTTTAACATTACGACCGTAAATATCGATAAATTTAAAAAAATAAAAATTTTAATAAAAAATGGGAAAAATTTATACTTCCAACATATAAATGGGAGTAAAGGGTAAAAAACAGGAGAGTTGGCAAGTATGTCATGGGCTAAAGCCTTTAATCCATAATGGTAGATTAAAGTCTTTAAACATCAATATTTTATCAATGTAATAAATTAAATGTAATGCATGTACAATTAGAACAGATGAACTCTGCAATTTTGTAGACCTAAACATTGCACATTTAACATATATCAAAGTTATTTGATGATAACAAAAACAAGAAAGATTAATAAAAGCAACTTGAAAACAACCTTCTTTCTTTATCCCAAAATAAAAGGGAAGAAAATATAATTTAAATTTTTTTCATTAGTTTTTAGGGATCGACCGATACCAAATTTTAACCAGCAAACTGATACCGATCCTTTACTATACATGAATTTTTAAACATTGCTGATACCGATGCTCTTAAGCTTTAGTAACAGCCGATACTGATACTTTACATGTTTTAATGGCATTAAATCTAACATCTCTATGTATTCTGGGCAGTTTTCACAATGAGAGTTCCCTGTTAGTCCTTTTGTTAAAATGAATTATGCCCTGCGAGCCCATACATAAAATTTTAGCCCCCATTAGCGAGCCCATAGAGAAAAAAAAAAAGAATACAGTTAAGTAATTCCACAGAATTTGTCTAACCAATGAATACAGTTAAGTAACTCCACAGAATTTATTGCCTTTTTTTCTGGTCCTATTAAAATAGTGCTGACAAATGGCTGAATGCATAAGATGCTGAACATTGGACAACATTTGTTGAGTAAGTAAGTCTGGGGTTCTGGCTGTTGATCTAACAGTGTAGAGTTTAGGGCGATTTTTTCCAGCAGAATCGTTTATTGCAAATAGATCCAGCGAGTTGTCTTACATTATGACTTTCTTCCCTCACATTCCAAAGATCCAAAGGTTTTATCAGTCCAATGGATTCAAAAGGTGAGGGGCATGTAGTGTTTTTTACATTGTTTTGTTTTTTTAGTCTAGAGTTGTAAAAGTTCAAGTGATTTTTTGTAACAGTTATTTTAGTTTTTACAAAGCATGTTATCTGTAACACAGTAATAAAGCAATGCCTAAAAGCAGTGGTGTAATCCTAAGGAAAAAATTCGGGGACCACTCATTTAACTTACTATCATATTTTAACATAAATATAATAGTGAGTTTAATTAACTATTCCTAAAATAATAAATTAATTAAATGATTAGTTTTTTATTACTTATTAACTAATTACTATTTATCACATTTTTGTATAATTAATGAGCCGCTGACCATGCCATTTCGAACAAGAGCAGCTTGGCACTCGAATTTTCTATCTATGATCTTGAACAATTGGTGCCAAATTGACAAAAATATTCTTTCAGAGACTGAATTCCTCAAAACCAAAAAAAAGAACGCAAAGCTTGCTTTGGAAAATTGAACGACCAGTCGGTTCATAAACAACAACCACGAGAAAATTGTTCGATTGAAGTCTCTCAACACCATAAAGATTCTAATATGTTGTTGTACCTGCATAATTTTTCTTCTTGAAGAGTTAAGTATTGGTTGAAAAGTATCAGTGCAAACGGACAAAAGTATCAGAAACAGATACTTTCCCGATACTTTTAGTATATAAAAGTACCGATACTGATACCAACAAAAAAGTTGGATATCGGAGCCGATATATCAGTTGATCCCTAGCAGTTTTATGAAGGATGCAGGTTTTCTGGGCCACTGGCACCTTTAAAGATGAAGAAAAATCCAATACCTCCTAGTCCATAATAGTTAATTTTATATGAAATGTTTAAATATTGTTGCATGGCATATGGACCTTATTTATCTATTTATTAATCTTTTAAAAAGATGGTGCCTCATAAAGTAGATATTAATAAAAATGACAGCCAAATGTGCAACAAAACTATTTATAAATTTTTTTAAAATACACATGAAATCAATAACAAATAAGAAAATAATGAGATCATAAAACTAATAACAAAAAATGCTATGATTGAGGCTGGAAGAATTTTAACAACTCGCTAATGTTGAGCTCCAATTTCTTTAACATGATTTGCAGATTTTACTGATTGATATTCTCTACCTTTTATTTGAAGCCAGAACTCTGGGTATACATGCTAGAATTTTGCATTGAGTTATTTAGTACTTGTGAGTTTTAGAAGTTCCTCTTCCAAATTTGATGATTTTTCAGCTTCTGCATTTGCAAAAGGATCTAAAACCCAACTTGGTATATTAATGTTTAAAATATTTTGAAAACGCTCAACAAAATCAAATGAAGAATGACTAAGATTTAGATGTTTTAATATTTATCCATAAAAACAGGTATTTTCAAGGTATTTTATTATATTATTTTCCTAAATAGATAGGTACAGCGACATCACCCCTCTTTTCCGCCTCAACAACCGCTATTTGTCTGAGTTTGCTACTGCCCCATGGAAAGCTGAAGCTCTCACTGGGTAGGGAGGTGTGGACATGATACCACTACTCTTTAGGAATGCATGGTGCAGACACAAAACTCACATTTGCCACTTAGAAAGTTAGTTCTTAGAAAAATACAAAAAAGTTATTAACAAACATGATATATGGTACATTTGAAAAATCACTCAAAATACTGGTGTTAAACGATAAAGTAATTAAAAAACTTTGTAAAAACACACATAAGATGTAATAGGTAAGAGGATACACACGTTTCGTTCAAAAATTGATTTGAACTTCATCAGTCCAAGCCCTTCGTCGCAAAGAACACAGGGAACTGAAAAGAGAGAACTTTTCAGTTCCCTGTGTTCTTTGCAACGAAGGGCTTGGACTGATGAAGTTCAAATCAATTTTGAACGAAACGTGCATATCCTCTTACCTATTACATCTTATGTGTGTTTTTTACAAAGTTTTTTAATTACTTTATATGGTACATTTATTGTGTGTATGTCTGTATGATAAATCTGTTGCTATAATGACTACTAGTACATAGTCCAAAAACCAGCAATAATTGCTAGTAAAGCTAGATTTTAAATTTAAATATGGAAAATATGAGTTTTTCGAAAGTAGAGAATGTAAGTTTTGCATCTACACCCTTCATATAATGATTTCAATGTACACAAGAAAGAATAAAATATATTATACCTGGAGGAATCACACGATGTTTCACTGGGTTTTTTGCTTTTTTTACTATTTCCTTTAGCATTTTAAATTCCTTCTCTCCAACCATTGATACTGACCTATATTTGTAATCAGATTAAAAAGAAAAGAAAAAAAAAAACTTATAACTCTCACAAACAAGTTTTAAACTGCAGTGCATGGAATGAATATGGCATTTTAAATTTTTTATTTCTATTAGTGTCATTTTGTTGCCTTTTAAAATAAAAAAATAAATAAATAAAAATTGAAGATCAATTGAAATATTCCTTTTTTTAATCTCCTTAACTTCCTCAACATTTGACAATAGCACTAAATTTGTAAAATATTCACAAAATCCAGTCATTAACTTTTTCTCTTCATAATGATTTTCTGATTGGCTGAAATTAATATAGGAAAGAGTTACTTTTACGAATTAATAAACAATGAATGTGATTAAGAAAATTTTATTTCCTTATGTGAAATAAAACATTTTAGAAAATGCAAATAAATGTAAAGTCAGATACTAAAGATCCTAGTTTTTTTTTTTTTTTTTTTTCCCTAGCAATCGAACTTTTCTTAGTGTCCAGTTTAGGAATATTCTTCTAAGACTGTATATAACAATAATATAAAAACTTCTCTTTTACTTTCCGTGCACACTTTCAAAGATACCTCAGTGATTAGTATTATGATTTACTTACTTTTTTAACAATTTTCTTAACTGATCAACAGCTATCTGACTTTCTAATAAAAATTTTATTATTATGCAGATTACATAAAATGGCTTACCTTCCAGTTCTTCCAGCTCGAGCAGTTCTTCCAACACGGTGAATATAGTGTTGCAGTGTACAAGGCAACGTAAAATTGATTACCTGCAAAAATAATTTTTACAAAAGTTACTATTTGAAATTTTACAATTTACAAAACATATATTAAATGAATTTCCCGGCCAGTGGGATGGATTGCATCCGTCCTTGATCCAGTCCATAACCAAAAAAAATTTTAAGCACAAGGGAGCGAAAAAAGCAAAGTTGTACACATAATAGTTACTTATTTACTTGATATTTTGTTCCAACAATCAAGACTTGTTTGCAAACATGAGTTCATTTTCACCTAACTACTGAACAGACATTTTTTACTGTTACGTCATTCTGTGATCGATTGGTTAAGGCTGTGAGTAGAAACTCATCATATTTCACCCACATAAATTCAAATACTACGGACTGCAAGTAGAATGCTTTTGTCTGCTTTTATTAAAATTGACGTGCTTGCTATAAAAAACTTCAAACTGTGCTTTTTTCTCTTTTTTTACAAGTTTTTTTTCTCAATTTTTTAGTCATGTTTGAATCTTATTAAATAACAGCAAAATAATTATTAAATTAGATAAACAATTATCAGACTTTTTTCTTTGTGTCCCTTTTCCATTTTTATCTGTGGTAAGAGCAGTAGTACCTACTGCTCTTACCACACTAATGTACCATTAGTTATGTTGTTTCAGTTTTAAATGGGTTTTGTTTGTGGGACAATGGTCGATTAGCTATGCGTGGACTCTAGGCTGATGGGTGGGGCGCCCTCTGTGGGGAGTCTTTCTAAGGAATCCTAACCCGTATTTATGTTACGTTTTGGAAGAAACCACAGAAAACTCTGAACGGTTAGGTCAGTGGATGCGATCTGGTTTTGAACCAGGCACCTTCCATCTCCCAGTTCAGAGTGCTATGCCACTGGTGGGGCATTTTTAAATGAAAATTCTGGTACAACTTATACTACAGCATAATTGACAGTGTTCAATTTTATAATATCAAAGGTAACATTTTTCACTAAATAATTTTTAGACTGGAAAGTATTAAATAAGATTAAATGAAAAAAGTCTTTAAAAAAATCAATCATTTTATTCAAAGATGGATTAAAAAATATATTTTTTAAAAATGAAAAAAAAAATATATATCTCTAACACCTACTACAATTCCATCCTAGCTCACTACTCAGCAGCAAAAGTACTAGAAAATTCATTAGATATCATTTCTTTTAAATGTAAAATAATACCTAATTTATAAAAGCTTCAGGTGTTAACACATCTTTTGGCCTTATATAGGATTAAATTATATATATGTTGGTGAGCTAGGTATGTTGCAATAAGCATTTGAGATTAAAAATTAAATCAAAAATTATTTTATATCTTTTGACCATTTTCAATTATAAAGCTTCTTTTATTATTATCAGGTTGTAACAAAAGTTTTCCACCAAATCTGCTTGAAAAACTAACTTCTACTCCTTAGATAACTGCCGAGTGGTTAATTACTGATCTTCTTCCACAAGTTCTTGCAGGCTGGCCTCATCAACATCAATAGACCAGCCAGAGCTCTCTGCTTCTTGAATGGCATAGTGCTTGTTTTTGAACTTTCGGTACCAAACCTGCACAGTATCACATGATACAACAATGGTACTTAAAGCTGTACACATAATTTGTTGATATTTTGTAGCTGACTTTTTGCAACAGAACTGGAAGTAAATGATGGTTCTAATCCGCTAGAGTGATAGTTTCATTTGAGACACCTTGTACTTAATGATAACTATATTTTTTTACAGATTTCACAAGACAGTGTTGTAAAGTAAGTCTCTTTCTTTCAAATGCCAAAACATGTTTGACAAAATATGAGCAAATATGCCAATGCGAACTGTGTACTGACGAGGTTTGCGGTGGTGGGAAACTTTTGTTACAAACTAATATTTATATTTATTTTTAGCCAATTAAAGAAAAAAAGATCAAAACAAATATACTTATTAAGCATCTAAACAACACTTAAGAAACATGCATAATACATAAACACAAACAATAAACAATTATGGTAGAGCTTCTCAAATTCAGACTTTTAAACTGTGAATTTTTTATAATCTTAAAATAATCCAGTTCTTTAACACAAATTGCTGTTGTTGTTGTTGCTAATTCTACTAGGTCTAGTCGAAGGCTAGACCTAGTGGAATTAGTCGTGAATCTTCAAAAAGTCGTAAACCAGAAGAGGAGTGGCTGTCAGATCCTCACGCAAAAGCCCCAAGCAGTTTAAAAGATGGGCAGGGGAAGTCTGAGCTGAAGTGCATTTAGTGCAATTCAGAAAGGTTTATTCACCATAGACATATTTAAGAGTCTAGATATGACCACTCCTAAGTCTGCTGATGGTGACTTGAGCCGATCTGTCACACTTAAGTGCTAGGGCACTGCTTTCTCTGAATACCAGGAGTACACAAATTGCAATTTAAACAAGACTTTATTAGATGCGTTAAAAAAAGTAACTTCTTTCTGTTGTATATTCTTCAATAAATGTGAGTTATTTTTCATTTACACTTTTTTTTCATTCAAAAGGGGAAGAAATTCTTTTGACAACTTTATCTGATAATTACGATTTTTTATAATTCATAATATAGGATTTCTATAATCCGGAATCAGTAAAGCATTTATGTAATTCAATTTTTAGAGCAATTTTAGGTACATTATTTCAAAATAAATGCTTGAAAGAAATGAGAACTGAGAAGTTTGAACTTGGAGAAGTAAAGTGGCAATTTCTTAATGAACTCTCATAAAACCTAAAAAAATGAAGTAAAATGTGGAGTCCCTAGGCTTAAAAAGCATGCAAACTCAGGCTAAAATATTGAGTCTGGGCACATCTGTAAAAGTAATAAGGTACCACCATAGGCTGATAATGAAACTTCTATAAAAAGTTCATAGTAACAATACAGTCAACTCCCGCTAATCCGCGACTCTATAATCCGCGAACGCCTGTAATCTGCGATATATTTCAAATGTAAACAAACAAGTTTGTTTACATTTTGAGCGGCATTTGACTGGTTGTATTACTATTATAGAAGTTATTTGATTGGCTGAATGTTATAAAGACATTTATTAATGATTTTCCACAGGTATTTGAAGTAAATAATTTCATATATTCGAGTATATTATCATGCAATTAAACACACAGGAACTTATATCCTAAGTTGCATGTGTTCAGTGAATGGATGTAAATAACGAACTCCGAAGCAATGCCCAATGCACCGTCCAATCACATCGCTCTACTCTTTTGTTGAATGAAACAAACAAGAACAAAACAAAAAAAAAAAATCAAGGAAAACGTTTGCTCTATGAGAAATGAGAGAGAGAAAAACTCGGGAGACAATCGAAAAGATTGACCGTTGTAATTAAAATTGGGTGAAAATATGTAACATGTTTAACTTTAAATGCAAACCGCGATTTGGCAGACGACACAACAGTTGCGCAATTTTCCGATTCTCCCCCTACCTCACCCTTTTGATCTTCTGTCTAGCGATTTATTATGCAACAAAAACTTTCTCCACATCACTGTAATTCTGCAGGAAGAAAGAAAGAAAAGCATAAAGAGACCACATGGCCTTTCTGTTTGTTTACATTTAACTGCCGGAGGAGCACATGCAGAAATAATGAATCATCAGCACTTGAAATGTAATGCACATGTGTGGGATAACATTCTTTTCCTCTTTAGAGCTTATATAGGCATAGAATATTTTTACATAACGAGAAACCGAAAATTACCTCACAAGATCTGAAATTAATGTAATACTGAGATATCAAATATACAAATGATGCACCGCATCCCCCCCCCCTTCACGAGCGACCAGTGAAATTCCTCCCTTTCAGATTGAGCTTGTTTGTTTTATAATAGATATATTTAGTTAAAAACGGTCTTTTAAAGAAATTAAAAACAACAACTGCCCTTAAAAAAAAAAAAAAATGTTTGTTGAAAAACTTCCGGATTTGGGGTCCCTTTAAACATTTTGCAAATGCAATCATTTGTCAGTGTCAGTGACCAAGAGTGACTGACAATTAGAAGGCTTCAGGACAAAATTTCTGAAGAAAAATTAAAATCTTTTAAACAAATTACAATCACTGCAATTTTTGAAAAAAATGAAAAATAAATAAAAATTTAGAGAAAATTTATTCTTTTAATTTTGTATTAGTAATTGTATTTAATATTAAAAATAGTGCTTTAGTTCAAGTGCATAAAAATTTTCTTTCATGTGTCCTTTAAATTCTCTGTAAATTTAATTGTATTTTTATTCAACAGCATATGCATTTTCTTTCATCATTTCCTATTTGTTTACAGTAAATTGACTATAATTTAAAGGGAAATTCTAAATGTAAAAATGTCAACAAAAAAATGACCTATAATCCGCAAAATCCTGTAATCCGCACATTCCTTGGTCCCAGTGAGTGCGGATTAGAGGGAGTTGACTGTACTTGAAATCAATACTTAACTGTTTTAACTCCAGGTATGTCAAGACCTCGAGCAGCAACATCTGTAGCTACAAGAACATCCACTTCTTCCTCTTTGAACTTCCGTAGAGATTCCAAACGCTGAGGCTGATTGAGATTTCCATGCAACTCAGCAACTTTAATGCCCATTAAGCCAAGCAGAATATACAGTCTATGCACTTGCATCTTTGTCTGGGCAAAAACCATAACATGATTTCGAAAATTTCTTTGTAATAAAGCTTTAGTTTTAAAAAGAAAAATGATATTAATATTGCAAACAAATATAGCATAGTAATATACAAGCAAAAATGGAAGATTTAATAAACAAAGTTTTCAAAGTCAAAATAATTCTTAGTAAACAAATAAATAGTTTCAAACACCTTTAAATCACTGGTTTAAAAAGTAAAGTAATTAATTTTCATAATATACTTATTCACTATAATTCAATTAAATTTATTTCATACATCAAATTTTTCCTCACACATAAGATGTAAATTGTACGAAAAAAAACCTGTCTTAAATGGAATAGTAAGTACCTACATTGATTTCTGATGAATAAAAGTATAAATTTACCAAACCAGGGATACACCTTTATTTAAGACAATTACCTTTATTTAAGAAATACTTTACTTAAGACAATGTTTTGTTTAATTAAGTTTCATGTACATCTTTATGTAATTTTCCTAAATCAAAATTTTTACAATTCCAAAAAGAAAAATATTTAAGGTAACACTTTTAAAATATTAAAGTAAATATTTTCAAATGTATATTTGCAAGTAAATTATTGAAAACTAAGTAAATTGAAATATATATTTTAGAATTGTGTGATGTATTAATATTTTACTATGCACAATGACTATTGAAATTTTTAATAATTTTTGAAACAGGTTACAAGAAACTCTATTGTATGGTGCAGATTTCGATCATTGATAATAATGGTGACAAAATGCAAATGCAGTATACTTTCAATAGCAAAGAAAAAAATTATTGATGCTGTTGATGAAGGAGGAAAGAAAAAACTTGAAGTAGCCAAAGACTTCGGTACCGCAAGGAGATGATTTTAAGAAGTTTTGCTGACCATCAAGGGAATAGAGAAAAAATGAGGAATGGAGACTTCCCCGAGATTGAAAAATGTTTAATGAAGTGAATTTCGCAGTGCCAGTCTCAAAGCATACCACTCAGAGGAAACATCCTGAGAAAAAAGACTGAGGATTTTGGAAAGTAGTTGGGACTTTAAGATAAGCAATGGCTGGTTTGGGAATTTTAAGAAAAGAAACATTAAGTTTTATAAAATTTGTGGCAAAACAAGACAGTGTAAGTGTCAAAGTCTGCAATGAATGGTTTAAAACATTGACTCCAATTTTTAAAGAGTATGATCTCAAAAACATTTTTAACACAGATGCATATCTGCCAACCTTACAAGAAAAAAATAAGGAACACAGCATGTGGTCATAAAATCAGAAATAAGGAACACAGTATGTGGTCATGAAATATGAGATAAAATATACAATTAAAAATCTTACATTAATGAAATTAAATTATCATGTGTAGAGAGATGATGTGCATATGTAATCATTAATTTGTAAAAATAAAATATACTTAACTTAGCTCAATTTCTACAATAGACTTAAATGTTTAATGTAATAAATACTTGAAAGAATAATAAGATAAATATCATTCAATTAAATTTATTGACTTATTTACAAGGATAAATGCTTTACCAAAAGCTAAATATGTACATGATTTTCCTTTTTTCTTTTAATTTTTAAAAATTCTTACACAGAAGCTGAAAAACGGAAGATTCTGGCTTAAAAACATATTTACGGAACAAAGTTCAAAAAACGGAATGAGTCCGTATAAAACGGAACACTTCGCAGCTATGCAGATGAAACTCAGCTATTCTTTAAATGCCTTCCTGATAAAACAATGGCTATTAAAGGTGAATCCTGTCATTGTGGAAAGAAGAGTAAACAATGAGTGACTTTGTTGTTTTGAGTTAACATGGATGCTTTCGAAAAATTGAAGCTCCTTATGATTGGAAAATTAAAAAAGCCTAGATGTTTTGCAGGACTTAAGTCATTTTCTATGGACTATGAAGCGAATATAAACGCTTGGATGATTGGTGAACTATTTGAAAACTGGCTAAAAGTATTAGACTGAAAAATGACTTGTCAAAATTGTAAGATTTTTCTTTTTATAGACAACTGCAAAGCACATCCCAGCACAATCATATTGCAGTAAAAGTCAGTAAGAATCTAGTTTATGCCACCAAAGACAACATCTAAGTTACAACCCTTAGACCAGGGAATTATCTAGAACTTAAGATGAAATATCAGCATGAATTGGTAAAGAAATGCATAGCTGAAATCGATGAAAGAACCAAATTTGTTGTGAACATACTGCGGCCAATGAGAATGACTGACTAAGCCTGTAATTGAGCTGAAGTGGAAAACATTTCAAACTGCTTTAAAAAGACAGGCTTCATAAAGGAAGTTCAAGTCTGCTGAGGAAAATCACATTGACCGTTGAATCAATCAATCAAGAACGGCTCCTTATTTCTAATGTCTTGCAAGTAGACCTATTGACAACATTCAAAGATTTTGTCGAAATTGACCAAAATATAGAAATATTGGAAGACCTAACAGATGCAGACATTGTAGAAGTGATATTGCTCTCGGAAGAAGAAGATGCTGATGAAAAGTGCGAACCTCCTCCGAAGATAACTGTTAAAGAGGCTTTAAATTCCATAAAAACAATGCATGCATTCATTGAATCCAGACCAGATATGATAATAGAGACAATTAGAGCTATCACAAATTTGGAAAATGCAATCGATTCCAAAAAAAAAAATGGAAATACCCACCAAACTTTTTTGGATAGATACTTTAAATAAAACAGAGCAAGTTTATTGATAACTTGAATTTTGATTCCCTTCCCTTTGAATTCGAGATAGCGAGAATTGAATGTATTTTCAATTTTTCTGCCAGTAAAAGTTTTTAGACTAACAATATTCTAATTAAAGTAAATTATAAAAGTATAGAAAATACAACAAATGCTGTTAAACATATTGATCTCTTGGAATAAACAAATGAGTGCATACAATTATGTGGAGATCACAATATACAATGGCACTAACTTTAAAGTTTTGATAAGGAATAGCTAGCTTGAAATGCTGAGTTTTCATTAAAAAATGCATTCACAAAACATATGACAGGGAGGGACCTATATAATAAATTAAATGCAAATACAAAAAGTACTTGAAATATTTTACCAGCAAGTATAGCTTCTCTATCTGCTTCCCTATTCGGTCGAATACGAATAAATTCTTGATGAAGGTTCATAGCAACTTCAGTATTACTGTTTATAAATATTTTGACTGGATTTTTCAGACATGATGCAGCCAAATCTTTGACCTGCGATCAAAATACTTTATTTAGCATAAAAGTAGACAGCTGTTTAAAGCTTTTATTATAGAATTGATCTATACTTATATTTTTAATGTGAATTTAAAATCTATTTCAATGAATTTTAGGAAAATGAGGAAATAGCAAGTGTACAAAAATTAAAAATAATATAGTCAGGTGAAAATCCCATTTAAAAATAAAGATCCCATTAAATACAATAAAAGAATATAGGTATAAACTACTTAAAATATTATGCGGAAGGAAGACTTTTCAGTTAACATCTGTGACCATAGTCATTGCTTGTACTGCCTTTCAGACCTCTCTAATTGATTCAGTCCTCTCTAATTGTTCTTTTCCACACAAGCACTATAAGGCACCATCTTTCGTCAATTAAAGTATGTGCTACATCAATAATGGGCTTCAAGGGTTAAATTATTTCTATTTCAACCCATATCGTGAAGTAATAAAAATAATTTCACCCCATGAAGCTGTTAATGATGTAGCACATGCTTTAATTCGCAATATTTTAAACTCATAGAGGTTTTTTTTATGCTAGCTGACTTTATCATTAAAGATTCCATGATTAGTTAATGATGAAAACACATTTTAAAAGTTTAGGGTTAACTAATTGTATGAAACCAGTAGCATAATTTTTTGTGTCAATATTTCTTTAGTATCTGCAACATGAGTGCCCAGAGTAATTTAGTGATATAGAAAATTTTTATGAAATTTTTCATTTTTTAGTTTACATATACATACAAAATATGTTTGAAACAAAACATACATTATCACATGCTTTAAAAGAAAATGTTATATATGTGACATTAGGGATATTCATAAAATGAAGTAATATGAAAAAAGGAAAATTCAAAAACATATAACCTCATCATTTAATGTAGCTGAAAATAGCATAGTCTGTCTGGAATAAGAACATTGCCGTATAATTTCTTTCATTTGTTCAGCAAAATATTCATCTAATATCCTAAATAAAATACATGAATTACATAAGCATCAAATTAAATTACAGAATTTTTCAAATTTAAATTTCAGAACTTATGCATAAATAAACTTAATTTTACTACCACAAAATTTCTACTTGATATAATGCACTTTTAAAAAAAAAGTTAACAATAATAATATAATAAAGTTAAAAATAGGTTCTAGGTTAAACTTAGACATAGGAAAACAAGCACTGAGGATTCCTTACTTGAATATACACCTCAGATGTAACTGGGGTTGATTTACTTTTGTAGCAAATATACTTAATCATGATGTTCAATCACTCAAAATCATTTAACTTATTAAAATACACTTAATTTCTTTTAAAAAATACATCAACATTAGGTGTTTTACAATATAATTGCTAGTCTCTTGGCATTAGTTAAATTATCTGTTATGATTTAATTAATTATGAATTAAAATAAATTATTTTTAGTTGTATTACTTTTATAAAGATAACACTGTTTTTTAAAACAAATACCATTAAAGCACACAATTAGTTAATAATTTGATTTTTAAAGTGGAGGAAACTTATGATTAAATTTATTTTTGCCATAAAAAAATAAGTTCACACATAAATAAAAGTATACTACCTATCAGCTTCATCAAGGATAAGAATTTCAATATAGTTAAGACTGAAACTTGGTGTGTTCTGGAGATGATCAATCAGCCTACCAGGAGTAGCAATAATAATGTCAGGTAATCTTCTTAATGCTAATTCCTGAGCTTTTAAATCCAACCCACCTAAAAAATTAAATTGAATCGGTTAATGTCCAGTTTAGTTTCAATTAGCTTTACAATGTACATTTCATCTTTATAAATACTTGTGCTATTTTGATGAAATTCATCAGCTTTTAAAATGCTTATTAATACAGTAGACTCTTGATTAACCAGGATCATATTATCTGAGTTGTGACTTATCTGGGATGGTCTGAATTTTTTATGTTGATGATGCATGGGAATTAGTATAAAGCACCACAGTTAAAAAAATCACGGAGGGCGATTTTATCAAATGAAGAAAATAAGATTCCTACAGAAGATGACAATAGTACTGAACTGCAAAGAAAAATCTTTGAAGATTTGAGAATGTAAGACTATTCTGTAAACTTCAGTACAACAATGGATTAACGAAGATTCGAAATTGAAATATTACGAAGCATGTGGTTCAGAAGAAACAAGGTATTTCATGGCATGTCCTTAAAGTGATGAAGAACTGTGTATTGTGTTTGGACAGAGAACTTTTCATGGGTTTCTAATGCCTATTCACATTACATCTGGAGAAAACTACCCAAAATTCCAGACTGTTAGATTAACTGCCATACGGTAGGCCAGAACTCAGGATCTTCACACTTCAGCCACCTACCATGTTCAGTGTCTTAACCACTTGGCCATAGTGAGGTGATGTGATGAAGGAACTCATGTAACTCAACAAAAATTGAATCATGGTGACTCATCAGTTCTAGAGGCTTCTTCTCTCGAAGAAGATGAAAGCCTGCTGCAAACATGATGGTTAGAAATTTGCGCAGTAAAATTCATTAAAGAGCAGATGAAAAAAATAATAAATTTCTATCATTTCATTGTTTACAAAACAGTGAGGAAAAATATGTTTTTATTTTTCTATTTTGGTAATGTACTAATTGTACATCTAAATAACACTAAAATTCAGATTAATTCTCTTTCTTTTGTATTAATTAAATTATTAAGGCATTTCCCGACCATCCTGGTCAATTGAGAGTCTACTGTAACTGTACAGATGCTGATGATAACTGTACTTTCTCTTCTCCTTCTCAATGTAATTATTACACTGTCTAAAGTATCTTAGGAATGTTTTGAAGAACTTTAATTAAATACAGATATATGTATGTATGTATATATATATTGTTTTTTCTTTAAATTGAAATGTGAGTACGGTGATACTTGATAATGGAGTACTCCATTTCAATTTTACACACCATCTCCACTTCATTGCAGCATGGGATCGAACCGTTAGGCTTACGCCCACGTGATCTCACTTGGCTTGTCCTCCCACTTCTCTCTAGCTTTGACAGCTCTGTTTTATACAATTTCTTGCCTCTGGATTATCAATTTTTATTTCACGTTTTCAGTTTTTCAGTACTTTTTTGTTATCATGTGCTACTACTTAATGATTTACTTGGGCTTCCATATTACGTAAGTTTAGCTATTTTATATTATATATATATATATATATATATTGCTAACAAAATGTGTAAAATTTTCATGGAAATTATGTTTTTATTCAACCATAAAATATTATTTTTTTTTTTTTGTAATCAATACACCATGTATTTATGAAAACATCAATAAATCATTAATATATACATTATATGCCTGTAGGCTCTTTTTCGTGTAACATTTTCTTACAAAGTGAGAAAAATCAATTCTAATTCATAAGTTTTTTATAAAATGCTAAAAGTAATAAATGTTTTTTCATTCACAAACCAAATTCATAAGCCAAAGAATAAGACTGAAAATTAACAATTTATTTTAAGATTGAAATCTTTTTTACACATAATAATGTCTTGTTAGACTTAGAAATAATGTAACAATGTTCATATGCTGCTTTGAAACAATATTTGAAGGAATTCATTCATATGGAAATTAACTTTGAAATTGAAAAAGTAGGTTAAAGAACAAATAATCAATATATAGAAAAGCATTAATGAAAAGTTTTAGGGCGAGCAGTAAAAGTGGAACTTAAATGGTCTTTTTGAGACCTGCTATAAATTATGCCGTTTTTAAGAACAAACATAGTGTGAACCCTAACAAATGCTAATACATTAAAGCCTTTCTTAACACCAGCAATTGTATTAGCTTGTGCAGAATAACAATACTCTTTTCTCATAATCACAACACCTTAACTCTAGACAAACATATTCAGTAACGCCACTCTCAGATATGAAATACTTTCATTTAAGCTAAGTATCCACTGAAAAAAGGTGTAAAATATTCATAAAAAGGAAGTCTGGTCAAGAATTTTCATGCAAACAGTATACCGATATCTTAAAGAGAGGGTCCTTTAATCGAGGGTCAAGTGGCATGTCTCCCTCCGAGTGCAAGGCACACAACAGCCCATTTGTCCTGAAGCCAAACACACCAAAAATGGGGACCTGCTCTGTTAACTGGTGTGTCAAGATTCAGCACACAGAGTGATTCACGGGAAGTTTTCATGAGCAGAGAACGAGAAGCTCTTTATCATTCCTCCTGTATAAGCTATATCGACCAAATTTGTGTCAGAAGAATCCTTGTCAAAGATGGCATCCTATTGGGCAGTTTTATACCAGTGATCAGCTTTTATTTGGGCTGTCATCACACAGCGCTACAGATATGACTCGCTTGAAGGCTATGTGAGGTTTTCTCGGGGTGAGGCAGGCTTAAACTCCCTTTTTATTGATGGGATTAAATGTGAGGCCATACAAGAGATCACATTGTTGATTTTCTTGAATCAGAGAATGTTCACTTCATGAACTGGACTTCAGATCTCAATTCTATACAACATGTTTGGGATGGCCTAAGAAAGTGATTTCTTGGCATTTTGTATCTTCCATGATCCCATAGGTGTTAAAAGCCTTGCACTTTTTGTTGCCCTTATTAACAGTACGACAGCTCGCTGTAAGACTTATATAGCAGCAGACAATGGCCGCAATTGATATAACAGAGACTTTTCTGAAGATATGATGGACCCTGATTTGATCATTTTTGATGCAACCTGTATATTAACTAACAGCTCACCTCTTTTTGTTGTTGTTATGCTGCTATATGCTTGCTCCTATGATAATATATCTCTATGATAAATTTTGTTACAATAAACTGAATATTTCTTCAGTTATGACAGATTTTATGTTGGTAACATATTTTGGACAACAGCATACATATATATATGTGTGTGTGTATATGTATATATATATAAATGTGTGTATGTGTATCAGTAGAACCTTGCGATAATGATATTCGATACAACAATAAATCCCTGTATAACGTTGAAATTTTGCTGCTCTCTTGGAATTCTAATACAATATAATCTCCACTTGATGTAACAATTTATCTCTCTAGAATGATAGTTTTATTATGTCCCTTAAGTACCGTTGCATCGAGGTTTTACTGTATGTATATATATATATATATATATATATGTATATGCATTTATGTATAGATATATATATATTCAACTCACCAGCAGATAATGCAATTTCTATTTTTGTGAACTGGGCCAACTGTTTAGAAACTTGATAAACTTGCACTGCAAGTTCTCTGGTTGGAAGAATAACCAAAACTCTAGTCACCGGTTGATCTTTTGGCTTGAAAAGTAATCTTTCTAAAACTGGGAGCATGAAAGCAGCAGTTTTACCTAAAAGCAAATTGAATATTTAAATAGTTTTAAAGTTCAGATTTTCATTACATATTAAAGAAAGCAAACATTATTTTGCATTCAAAGAAATAATATATCGTAAAATTAAAAATAGCAACTTTTCATTCATAATTACAAAAACACATTGGAAAAAAAACTGAAGGGTCCTGCAGTGGCCTAGACACTAAGCTTGGTTTCCATAACACTGAAAGTGAAGCAGTGCCAACCTTGGTCACCATTTGTGAATGCAACAACCTCTCCCAGGTGGACTACTGTGGGACCAGGTATGTTAATGGGAGCTGGTGCACATAAAAGCTCCTGAATGCCCTCTGCTGAAATGATACTTCTGCGAGTTCTAGGTCTCTCATCGGGAATTGGTTCAAAACTAGGAAACCTTGAGCTAATTCCACTGGGGCTCAATAAAATGGAAGGCACTTAATTTTGCTCACAGCTGTCCTAGATGGAGCATGTGATACCACTACTTGGTTAGCCATTAAAAATAACTACATAAGAATTGAAGTTATAATTTTTATGAAAGTAATTCTCCATCAATCATTTTTTAAATTTATAAATAAACCTTAAAATTTAGATTTATTTCAATGCCCAATAACATAAATCACCAAAATTTATTAAAGTCAGAAATTAATTATTCTGGCTTATATCTGAAAAAACTCAAATGTACAAAATTTTATTTGCATATCATTTTATCCCATTCATAATAACTGACAGCAGCAAAATGTTAAAGCATGTACTACCCTAAACTCCAGCTTTAAACAACAAATGCATGACATGCGGAAAAAGTTTTTTTTTTTTTTTTTTTTAATTAGTTCCTTTATTTTGTACAAGGAAGTAAAAATACATCTCAGAAGATTCAGTCC
Organism: Cheiracanthium punctorium; assembly: GCA_038373885.1. Classification (NCBI taxonomy): domain Eukaryota; kingdom Metazoa; phylum Arthropoda; class Arachnida; order Araneae; family Cheiracanthiidae; genus Cheiracanthium; species Cheiracanthium punctorium. The sequence goes on along the minus strand of JAWZYV010012226.1, from coordinate 24,707 downwards.
AGTCTAGCAAATCAGAAAATTAAAAATAAATAAATAAAGCTAACACATGAGAAACTTGAGTTAAATAACACAAAATAACGTTACCAGTTCCTGTTGCAGCACAGCCATAGATATCTCTTCCCATTAATGCAATTGGAATGGTGGCTGCTTGTATAGGCGTTGGGTTCAAGAAATTCATCGCTGTGATTGCCTTCAAAAAATGCATACATTAAATATTATTCCTATTTTGTTAAAAGATAATACTCTGCAAACACAAAATAATTTTGGAATTTTAAAGCAAGATCAGTTCATTAAACATGATATCATATACAGTGAAACATGCTAAGTTGACCACCCAGTGGTTCCATGTTTTCATGTTCAACTTAGATAGATGATCAACTTATCAAGGGTTCATCTTATTATTTTCTCATCTAAGTACTTATACAGTACATGTAGTTAACTACAAAATTAAATAAAATATGAAATCAAAATGATAAAAATGGGAATATTACTTATTGTGTTTAAACATTAATTATATGTACATATAACTGTATTATGCATTAATCTATGATAATAAAAATGAATGTTTGTAAATCTGTCTGTCTGTATGTGTGCGGTCTCCAGACAAACCTACTGCACGCAGAACTCTGAAAATTTGAATATATAAGCCCATGAGTCCAATAATGTGCACCTGAGAATCAGAATTTTAAAATTTTAATTACTTTTTTAATTATTAATTAAAAACCGTTTTCAGGATGCCATGCTCGGCGAGTTTCGCCAGCATGATACTGTGAAACAAAATCGCATGCATTGGAAAACATGAAATGGCACGGAAATTTAGTCAGTTTTGCGCCAATCTATATCAATAAAAATGAATGTCTGAAAATCTGCATGCATGCGATGTCCAGAAAAAACTACTGGACGCAGAACTCTGAAAATTCGAACATATGAGCCCATTCCTTCGGTAATGCACACCTGATACTCAGAATTTTGAAATTTTAATTACTTTTTTAATTATTAATTAAAAACCGATTTTAGATCGTCATGTTTGGCGAACTTTGGCCTCATGAAAAGATTTAGCTTGAAGTGAGTGGTAACCGCAAAAGTAAAAAACCGTTTTTTACGTTGCCATGCTTGGCAAGTTTCGCCCGAATGCTACTATAAAACAAATCGTTTGCATTTGAGAAGCATGAAATGGCACGAAAATTTCATCAGGTTTACGCCAAATCTATCTATCTCTATAATAATAAAAATGAATGTTTGTAAATCTGTCTGTGTGCGGTCTCCAGACAAATCTACTACACACAGAACTCTGAAAATTTGAATATATAATCCCATGAATGCCGATAATGTGCACCTGAGAATCAGAATTTTAAAATTTTAATTACTTTTTTTAATTATTAATTAAAAACCGTTCTAAAACGGAAATTTTCTTACCCTGTGTTACGAATTTTGGGAGCAACCCGCTGTTCTGGGGTTTAAAATAGTTTAAAATTCGTATTCTATGCGTTAAATAGTTAAATTTTGCTTTTTGTTGCATTGATATGTAATGTTCTGGAAATCTCGGGTCCTATGGGTCGTAGGTCTTCGAAAACCTAATTTTAGGAACTTATTTTTAGCGCCAAATTTGGCGATATTTCTTTATTTGGCGTGTTTTTCCTAATGGGGCCTTTTCATGAATTTTAAAGCAAATTACATGTTTATTTTTCTTCATTTATATCTATTCCTTTTACAATACCTGGCCAATTTTTTTAAAAAATTACTTAAAAACTGTGGTTTAAAAAATTATTTTGTTAAAAATTGTTCTGCCATTCGAATACTATGCGAAACTCCCGTTCCGTTTTTTCAAATGGGAGAAATGTGTGACGTCACAGCAGTGAGTTGTTTTTAGTGGTGCATTTGTAAGTACGTACCTGAAACTCTGGAACCATTATCTGCACATTCTGTTATATAATTGTGGCCTAGAGTACTAATCTGGAGTTGCAATTTACATGTCAGATTTTGTAAATCGCATAATTTAAGGGGTTCACGGGCAACGCCGTGCGGGTCTGCTAGTTATTAGATATTGTCATAGTATGTATAGTTACTATGTGTACTACATAGAGTAGTAAGCTGAACAGAAACAAGTTAATTTAATTATGAAACTCAATTTATTACTGCATTAATACATTTTGCATTGTGTACATATGTATTAAGGGTTTTGTATTTCACACACTATTTGATTGTCCCACATGTGTTCGGTGACACTTCATTTATTTCAGAGTGTAATGCAACTTATAAATCATACTCTTAAATTTTTTCGAGTCCCATGAACAATTTCAGAGTATACACCACTATCAGGAGGTGAAAATAATAGTATTAGCAGCCTCACCAGCATAAAAAAGTAGCATTTTTTCTGTAGTTTTTTTTTAAAATGCATTATTCGCATTACAGCATAAAAAAAAAACCTGATGTGGACACCACATGACTTGCTTGTAAATCCATTAAATTATTTTAAAAAAATGATGCACTTCAAACTTGTTTATTTAAAATTACAATATGATATTTCAATAATATTTGTGATTTCTAGCCAAATATAAGCTATCATAAAGCTGGATTCAGTTATGGAAATTTATTTTTGGTGCCAGTGCCAAATTTGGTGGTATTTTGCCAAAAACTTAGCAACAGCTTATAAGATTATGTGCATAGGTTAAACAACAATAATAGTAATAATGATTTTAAAAAAAAAACTGTTGTGTCCTGATCAGCAAATTAGTTGCCTAGATTAAAAGAAAAGTAGCTAAATATTTGAAAATAGTGCGAAAATTGCATTTTTTTACTAAAAAAGCAGCCAAAGTTGCCTTATCTTTAATTAAGTAACAAAAGACCTTTCTAGTTCCTAGTGTACACCCTGAAATTAGTTTATTTTAATTTGTGTACCAAGACCATGAGAGAGAATTTATTTCTTTGAACTACACCCTTACAGTTCTAATAAATTAAGAACTCTGCAAATCACACAAAAAAAAAATTTAAAAAATTGTGCATTACAATCAGTTTAGGTAGTACAAATGATGCATCCTTTTTTGGCTGCAAAAAAAGTTCCAACTTTCACACAAGCATAAAAGAAAGAGAACTAAAAAGTAAACAAAGAATGAAGGAAAAATACCTGCTATTGAAAAGAAGGAAAAAGTTAAAGAAATAGAAAATAAAAGCTGAAAAAGGGGGCAGAAAAAAAATAGCAAAAAAAGATGAAAGATAGTAAATTTAAAAGTAAACATGAATAAATAAAACGAAATGAGCAAAAATATAGAACAATAACAAATAACCATAATAAATAAGAAAAAAATAGAACATTAAAAAAAAAAAAATGGCACGATGATAGAAATAACTCGGAACTTAAGAAAGGAAGACCTTTCGTACCACTCAAAACAACCGTACAGTATTTCTTTTTTTTTTTTTTTTTTATGTGAGTTATTTGCAAAGTTCTATAAATATTTTCTTTTTTTTAACACCAGATTTTTTAATGTTCTTAAAAAACTTTAAAGTGTTAAAATAATCTTTGAATTATAGGAGAAGCTTCATAAAATATAGCTTTTAGGGGTCATGTCTTTTAAGTGTTAAACTTTACTGCACATCAAAATGTCAAGGGCAGCAAATACTGGATGTGATGGAATGTATGATCATGCTTACGAAATTTAAAATACATAAATTTCAAAATAATTTAGACATGGTGAAAACAGCCCCTGGCCTAACTAACTCATCAATGGGGAACTAATAGCTTTTAAATAATTCAAATACCTTTTGCAGAGGTCTAGACAAATTCATTTGCTGGAATGTCATTGATGGGTCATATTCAATCTCTTCTCCTTTAATACTGTCTTCAATCTGAAAGATACATAAATATAATATGAGAGTATATAATTCAAATGATACCTTTAATAAAACAACTGACTTTAAAAAATGCTAAATTTTTATAAGATTAACTGATATTTTCAAAAAATATTTGCAATAAAATAAATGTAATTATTATATTAATTAATGGGAAAATATACCGAAATACAAAAATATTTAACTTACATTAATGACTTTATCCTCCATTTGCATTAACTCACTAAGTTTCTTCTTTTTTTTCTTCTTCTTTTTTAATTTAACAATATCTGAAGGTTTAAATAAAATTATATTATCAGTATGTACAAATATAGCATCATTTAATGATATTAAGAAGACTTACACTATATAAACCAAGGTTGGAAAAAAACCCGGTTTATTTGAAAAAAAAAAACAAAAAACCAGGTTTTTTTGCTTTAAACAGAGTTTTTTGGTTTAAACCAGGTTGGGTTTTTTTTTTTTTTTTTTTTTTTTTTTTAATCCTTTATAATTACCTGTTACATACTTATAAATAAAAGTATTTGTAAAATGTTCAGATAACAATTAATATTCCTTCTGAAAGTAATTAAAACAAAATAAATAAACAAGTGTTGCTATACTTATGTGGATATTGAAATCATTCAATTTTAATATTTTATTTAGAGATACTATTTTTTATATTTAGTATATAATATAATACAATATTAACTGTTTAATACATTTTACATGGAATCTTGCACTTAGATTCATCAGTAATAATGGTGATAAGTTGTTCAAAATGATATTTTTAAGGTTTAAAAATAAGTTGTTAAAACACAAAACCTCTATTTTAGAAACAAATTAAAAATGCAGTCTATAATTAAAGTTTAATTAATAATTTTTAATAATGATAAAACAATAAGATGTCTATTAGATTGATATAAAAACTTATTGTTGATACTTATAAGGATAAGTTTAAAAGATATCAGAACATATTCTATCTGTAGTATTCGGAATTTTAAATTATTCTTTTAAAAAAACCATTTGGTTTAAACCGTGGTTTTTAAACCATGCCAACCCTGATATAAAAAATATAACTTTTAAAATATAACCAAACCAGTACAAAGGGTGTTCACATATTTTTGTAATGATTTTGCAAAGATATATATAGAAATAAATATAAGACTTTTATTTTTTAATGAGTTCAATCTGATAGCCCTTTCTTTGAAATATCATATTACACCTTGATTTCCAAGATAAAAGTCCTTTTCTTAAAACATGAAGGCTGATATTGTTCCACTCCTCCTTCACAATCTTCCAGAGCCCACCCAATGTTTTGGGATGACGGTTATAAAGAGCTTGTTTTAAAAGTCCAAATGCACAGTAATCCATAGGTGACACATCAGGGGACTTGGGTGGGATGCATTTAAACAAAATAGTTTCAATTACAGTTTCATTGCTTACATCTTCCTGCCAAGACTCATAATTATCAGCAGATAACTTCTCTATTTGGGTAATTAAATTTGATGAAGCTTCCATTTTGAAAAGTGGGGATACAACACAATTTACAAGAAAAGATAAAAAACACTACAGGCCCGCCCTCTTATAATTTTACGGCACTTAAAATCTGTTTGTATACGTTAAAAACACTTTAAAAACAGAACACATTATAAATGAATTCAACATATTCAAAACACATTTAAACTTGGGCAAGGAGGCCCATAACCAGAATATTAAGGTAACAAACAAAAAAGTTAAATTAAAAGTCATTGATTGAAGTAAATAGTCACTTAATTTTTGTCTGAAAATAAAGTCTAAGAGTTCAAGTTCATGTCATTTAAAGCACAGCAGAAGATTTTGGTTTAAAAGGTACCTACTTTGCTTTTATACAAAGAAAGACAAAGTAGGTACCTTTTCTGTGGTTTATTGGAACAAATGATGACAGATGATATTACACACGGCACATGAGATGATGACACAACATATTAAACAGCATCCATTGCATAGCACAAAAAAAACAAGCTTTTTATAATAAGTCGTCACTGGCGATCTTTCAGATTTAAAAACACAACACACTGAATCATCTGGATCAGCACAGATTGCACGGATCCCTGATCCGGTTCTATTGAATCACATCAGTCGACCAACACGGCCCATGGTTAAATCTCTTATTACACACACATCACTGCAACAGCGGCTGAGGTAGGAGCTCTCACCAGGGGCGGCCCTAGGGCCGGATAAACCGGACCCCTGTCCGGGGCGGCAAATTTTAGGGGCGGCATTTTGGCTCGAAATCGAAAAATGCATTTCGTATTAGTAAAAGAATTGTTAAAAAATGTACCGAAGAATATCATTCTGCATAACTTTACTAGCTGATGTACCCATCCGTCATTGATGGGTTTTTACTAACCGCGCGAAATTTCGTTAGCACTGTAGTAGTACAAAAAATGGAATTAACATACTGGCAGAAATATAGAAAGCAAAGTGTATTGTTCAAAGATTACAGGTTAGAGAGTAACAAATTACTGAGACAAACTGTCAAATAGAGAAAATATTTTAAATTCAAAATTAACGTTTTCTTTTAGTGGATGAACATCCTACATCAAGAAGTCATTTAAAGTTGCAAAAGAAGATGCTAGTAATGAATATTAAACTGAAAAGAGAATATCTGGAAAATTCTTTGTAATAACAAGTAGTCGATATTTAACACTGCAACGTCCGATTGAATTATATTTTGATGATTTTACTTGATGCGCGAAAAACTTTATCAAAGTTTACGTCATATTTCAAAATTAATTCAAATTTGTAGAAAATTAAAAACCTGCACTTTTAATTTACTAAACGCTTACTATTTAACAAAATTTCATTTCATTCCCTTTTGTTTGACCACTAGTTGTTTTCACGAAGTGGTCACACAAAATTTTCTCAAAATAATATATATAAATATCAATGTTATTTAACTCAAGCTCATCGATAGTAACTGAATTTTGTACTATTAACTTTAGAAATTTTAATATTATGCCTGTAAAATTTTTGCACGATTTTCTCAAAATTAATAAAATAATAATAATTAAAAAAAGAAATCGACGTAATTTGTTTAAGTCGAACAGGCACCTATTGTATTACCTCCAGACGCCTTAAAGTGACGCCCTCCCCCTCTCTCCCCGCCCCCTAAAAATGAAAAGAAAAAATACAATGCAATTTTTACAAACCCTTTCAATTTATTCAAATCTTTTAAAAATGTCGATGATGCTTTGTTACCCATCATATGCCCTAATTTCATTCTGTTCTCTTAATCCGTTTTTGATGGATGCCAGAACAAACTTTTAAAGCGATTTTTACAAAATCTCAAAGTCTACGAATTATTTAAAACAATTTTGGTATCTATTGTTTCAATTAACTTACCATTCAATATAATTCCAAATTTCAGTCTATTCCATTGAGCCATTTTTTAACAATGGGCGAACATACATTTACACACAATTTTCAAACAACACTTTTAAATCTCAAACGTTTAAACGAATTAGAAATATTTCAGCAACTACAGTTTAAATTAAGATGTCACTTTTGGTGTTGCTATAAATTTCATTTCATTCGCCCCCCCCCTCCTAAAATGAGCTAGTCATAGGGTTTGATTATGACAAACCGGGGGGAGGAGCAGTTGAACTCCATGGTCTCCTTGTCTTGCCCCCCCCCTAATGAAAATCCTGGCTACGCCCTTGTTCAGTTGTTTATATGTGATGTGCAAACAAATATTTACACATTTTGCATAGATTTATCAAGATTTCCAGTAGGATTCAAATTACAGTTTGTTAGGGGATGGTGGACATTAAAAAGTTTTTTTTTTTATTTAATAAGATAGGATTATGAAATTTTGTATTTTAATGTATTAAACTAAAAGCATTATAAACAACTGAAAAAATTAAAATAAATTTTAAAAATATTAGTAATTAATTAAAAATTAATAAATTTTTCAGTTGCGAAAAAATGCTCCATGCGTTTTAATTTTAACTTTTTTTAGTAATTTTGTTTTATAATAGCATAAAAATGTATTTAAAAAATTTCTGTGTATCGGTTTTTGATTCGAACGAGTAGTTAATTTTTTAGAAATATTTTCATGGATATATATCAAACTTCCCCGAAATTTTTCAGTTTTCGTAAATAAAAGCAAAATTCTATAATCGAAATTTTGACCCTATTTAAAAAGTATACACAGATTTATTGTAATATATGAGAAGAATGTTTGTAGTAAATTTTGTACAATTCCGACCAAAATGAAGTCGCATGGAGCATTTTGAAGGCAAGAAAATCACAAAAAACTTGATTTGGAGAAAATACAGTTTAAAGTGTCATTTTCCATTTACCTTTAATACCGTCTCTTCTGAATAATTTTATTTATGATTTTACCTTAACAAAATATTTTTAAAATAATTTCATTCGAATATTAGCTTATTTTGTAAAATGTTCAATAAAAATTGTGACGTGTTTATTGACGCGTTTGTTTGCATTTTTGTAGACATTTAACTGTCCCTTTTAATTTTTTCAAACCCTAATATCTTATTAAAAAATTGCCGTAGACATACACGGTTTTTTCTCCATGGTTCAGCTTAACTGTAGAATATTAGTATGTAAAAAAGAAAAAACACATTTTTGGTGCCAATTTTGATGATTTGGGTGTCCACCATCTCCTTAATGAAATTCAACAAGCCAAATACTATCCTATGTTTCTAGATTACATTCCTGATGCCTAAAAAATTGAATAGATCGCATTCTTGGTAAGGTATAAAGGTATTGACAAATCTAATGAGGCTAGGATTATTTAACTCTCTCAAACAGTTCATGTTCCTATGCTCTATTATTATTTGGTACAAAATCTTCAATTACGTGAATCCATTAAGAAAGCTATTGCAGCCAAAAGACAACGATTCACCGCCTGCTCTAGAACTCTTAAGAAACTGTAAAGATTTTTTGAAAGGATCTTCGATTGGATGTGATTTTAAATGAAATGTTCTGTTATGCAAGAGAACTGACCGACGAGATAGTATTCTGGCTAACACTGAATTTAAGCAGCCACGTAACACATTAATTTTGATTGCGAATCAGAGATGATCTGGTGAAAGATCCTAAATTAAAATTTAAGATAGTTTTATTTTTTTACAGTAAACAAAGCGATTAATACCTTAGAGTGCAGATTTAATTTAATAAGTACCCAATGTAATTATTTTAAATTTTTGCACGGCATAAATGAGTTTAAAGACACTCACAAAAAGTGCTAATTAAACATTGTAACTCAGTGCAAGAGTGTTAACACTGTTTATAGTGTAAACAATTGGAGTTAATACTGACTGATGGGGAATCGGGGAATATAAACGCGCTTGATCTAGTAAATGAAATAGTGTCAGTTGCGGCCTTATTAGGCAAAAAGGAAAGACCAATTGAAATTTTAAAGCTAATTTCAACGGTAGATTTTACACCACATCTTGCTATTGCTTCGAGAATTTCGCTTTCTTTGCCGATAATTGTGGCAAGTGCAGAGAAGAGTTTCTCAAAATAAAAGTTAACTAAACATTTCTTATGTTCCACAACTCTACATTAGCTATCGAACATGAATTAGTTAAAAAATAGATTTAAGAGGAAAAATCAGTAATTTTCCCGAATTAAAAGTCAGAAAAAAAACTCTATTTTTTTCTCTTTCTTTTGGTTTTTAGCTTAATGTGTGTTTTTTAATAAATATGCTTTTCCTTATGCTGTGTTATGTTTAAAGAGGTATTCCTGTTTTATAGGCATGAAAACAGTATCTGTGAACAATTTATTTCTTTTAATAGTAATTTTACTGTGGGAGGCGGCATTTTATATTTTTGTCCAGGGCGGCAAAACTGTGAGGGCCGGCCCTGCTCTCACAGACTGAAAAGTAACTTGTGATGCCTTTTTATATCTGCCAGTTAGTGCGGGACTATGATAGATATTTGCTTAGAAAAATAAAGAGTTCACATTTTATGCAAATTAGAAACAACGCCATCTATCGGCGAGAAATATAAACTTTTTTTTATTACGGCAGTCATATTACAAGAAATGTGACTATGTTTACACCGTCATTTTTAAATGTTAACAAACTTACGTTTTCACTTAGAAAACTTTTAAAACAAGTTTACAAAAGGTTTGTTTTTCACTTTAGCAAATTTAGAAATAAAAATGTCATGGAAATAAAAGGTAAGTCAAAAATAGCGTTTTTTTTCTAACATTGCTATAAAAGCATGTTTCTTTAGTTTTTTTAAAGTATAACTTATTTAAATCATCTCACCTTGTTTTTCCTCTTCTTCTGACAGTGACAATGCAATGTCTTCCACTTCCTTTTCATCATCTTCATCTACAGATTTGTCATCTGCATCAGCTTTCTCTTCAGAAACATTTTCTTCAGATACAGGTTGCTCATCATTTGGTTTAACAGCTTCTTGTTTTTTCTAAACAAAATTTTTAATAAATCAAAAATCACACAAAGGCATGCAATAAATTTGAAGGTCAAATCGAAGATCTAGAAAAAAAAGGGGGGGAGGGAGATTTTTTTAAGGTAGATAAAGGGCACTTAAAATAAAGAAATAAAATAAGACAAACTACTAATAAAGATTTCGGCATATTAATTTATGTTAAAACCTTACAATTTATTAGTTAAATGCAGAATAATAATGTTATGTATTTTCAGGGTGATCTGCCTTTCTGAGGTTTAGTTTTGTCTAAAATTCAAACTCTACAGATCAAATACTTAAATTTTGCATTTTGTTGCAGCAAAATTGGTTAACTAGAATGCAAGATGGGCCCTTTAAATTTTCCATAGGATAGCATTAGAGTTGATAGCCAAATATTGAGAGTAATATATAGAGTTCCTGCCAAGTATTGAGAATATTTCTTAGTAGTTTAGGAAATTTATTTTTGGCAATATTTCACCAAAAAGGCACCAAGCTTGGTAACATTAAGCACAATTTTATAAATGGGGTCTATAGTGTTTGTTTTTCCTGCATAGCATTAATATTACACAATTAATAAGGAACATTCTCAATACTGAATTGCCTCAAAATTACTAGAAATCTTGCCAAAGTTAAAATATAAGCAGCTCACCCACTATTAGTTAGTTTTGAATTATCTATTCTTGTAGACCATCTTCACTGCTGAGAACCATAGAGCTCTGCCTTGTAATAGACTATTACGAGTGCTGTTCTTTCACTGTTTTGCAAAGCTGTATTTCTAAATCTGTTCTTGAAATCTATGTTGTTGGGTGCAGTGAAACATTTAAGAGCTCTGCTTCAGTACTTCACAGAGTTTTTAGCTGGTAGAACAATTTTATTTTGGGAAAATCACAGTATTTCAGAAAGTCACTTTGATCAAGTGGCTGTCATAGAATGACTTACTGGTGAATTCTTGTGAACTGTGCAAGACTGCTCTCCAAGTTTTTAGAATTAATGAAATTCTAGAAACTTGGAGTTCAGTTTTGTCCTGAAAGTTTGACTTGTTACTGAAACTTTTTACATATACCAGACTTTCAAGCTTATGAATCTGACAATAAGCGGAGTTTCTGCAACACTGGTGTCAGAAGTGCGGCTGTAATTTTCCATTTAATGACTTTGACAAAAAAGATTTAAAAAATTCAGAGAGTACAAATTCAGAGATGTGAACAAGAACTGATATTTTTACTCAAGATTCTTTTATACATTTTTAAAATTCTATTTTAAGTTAACATTTTTCTAATTTTATTTTTAATTAAGGTTCCTTTAGTTTAAATGGCAAACTGGATTTCATTAATTTTATTTTTTAATTCATATAGAATTCAAATGAAAAAATAATATCTGAATGTTTATACCACCTACACAAGTAAGGTTATTTAAACTAGTACTTGTCCACCTGCTTTAAAATTAGTTTTGCTGTTCTTCATCTCTTCATCTTTCATGGGGACCACCTAATTTTGGTTGAGTAAGAAGGGAAATGCAAAAGTAAACTGAGCAGCCAGATATCTAAAACCAGGGATCAATGCAGGTAAAATTTCGGTCCATTTTATGGTCCCTTCATAAAATTACAAGAAATTAAAATGGCCCCTTCACAAAATTACAAGCAAATAAAATGGCCCCTTCACAAAACTATAATGGATTAAAACAGCCCCCTCCACAAAAATAGAATCAATTAAAACAGCCATTCATTGGCATTTCACTGTACATTTTAATTTGTTTTTTTAAATTATTTTAAGAAAAAAAAGTAACTTTTATAAAAATTGATGTAAAAATCCACAAAAGTAATGTTGAAATTCACAAAAATAGATAGTATAATTTACAAAAATAAACAGTTTTTACAAAAATAGGACACCAGAAAGAATTCCTGGATCAACCCCTGAAAACTCATATTTGTGAATTTAATACTACACTCTGGTAATACATTTTTGCAAAAAAATAGTAGTCACATTTCTTTCCAAATGGGGCAGCGACAATTCATTATAAAAGGCTTTTGCTTCTGAGGAAAGGGACACTTTTCTCAGCATTTAACTGATCCTTTCCCTGTATGTTCTTTTAAAGAAGGACTTATGTTACCATTTTTCACGATAAGTCTTCCTTGATGTTTACTTATTTTATTTTGTTAAAATTTAAAAAAAAAAAACTGCTTCTAAATTGGTAAAAAATATTTTTGAATGAATCAGAATAATTTTGAGAAAAATTACAAATGAATTAATTTTTATGATAACTTTATTACTGTTGTAAAATTCTAAAAAAGTAGTTAAAGAAAATTACCACCTTCTGTTTCTTTTGCTCTCTAATCTGTGCGATTATTTCATCTAGAGTATTTGCTTTTCGCTTCACATATTTAGTCACATCATTCCACATATTATTTTGGAAATTATCATCATCTTGAAAGGTGAAATTTGATGAAAATTCTAATTTTTCCTCATCTTTTTCATCCTGTAAAGAGATCATTTATTATGAGCAAAATGTACACAAAAGGAATATATAACTATGATATAAAGGGTAACATTGAATTCATGAGACAAACATTAAGAGTGGATAAAATACATATGAAGAAGCACTTTTAATGCAGAAATAAAAGGTGCATTGTGTGTCAGCATGATGGGTTTCCAGCCCTTTTTCGCAATAATGCACTTAATTACCTCAATGCCCCATTTTGTCCAGGATAGACTAGTCGAGTGGACCAGTTGCTGAATAAAGTTCCGCTGACTGCAACCACAGAAGAGTAAGAACTGGAGTTCTCACTGTCAGTGGAACTTTATTTAACTAAAACGGTGTTAACATTTTTTGCCCAAAATGTGCATCATGATCGATAAGTACCGCAAATTGATAAGCAGATCAATATCAATTTCAATTGAATTATCCAATGTCCAATTTCAATTGAATTATAGAAATTCTGAAATTTGGAAGTCCAAATTTAGTAAATTCTACTGTATGTACTTTACATATCCTTCAAGTTTGGCCCATGAATTCAGAGGCACCTGTAGGTGCATGTAAATTCGAAGTATATTCGTACAAATACAATAAAACCTAACTAAAATCACTCTACCAAACCAAAATCTCACCAAAAGAAACTCCAAGCCTATACTGCCAACACTGCTTATCAAGAATTGCTTGAATGTCTGGGGTCCTCCAACAACCCCCTTTGATATGTTAAGGGTTAAGATATGAAATAATTATAACTTTGTAAATTAACACACGGACCAAAATGTGTGTCCTGCTCGATAAGTGAATGTTGTGTGTGTTAATTTACCAATTATTGTGTGTGTGACCTCATCCATCCAGCCTTTCAAGTGTGCACGCATTAAAACTCCGCATGCACAAAATTTTATATACAGAAATTTTAATCGAATTTTTGACATTTAAGGAAGATGAAATACAGCTGCCCTAGGTTAACACTAAAGGTTAAATGCCGTTTCTACAGAGAAGAATTAAGGGAGCAAAATTATAGTTACATTTACAACGAAAACATCTAAACGAAAATGGTAACCCTACTGATTTTGCAGATAGTTTTGGATTGTGTGTGCAGATAGTTTTTTATTATCTTACTATGCTCAACAGTTTTTTTGTGATCAGACACAGATTTCAATTTTAAATAGGTTTTACTGTGAAATAATTAAAACTTTGTAAATTAACACACGGACCAAAATGTGTGTCCTAAACGTGAAAAGAACGTTTTGGGCAGCCATCCCTATCTGGGTTCGAATTTTTAAAAATCGCTTCTTAAATGACACCTTGAGCACAAAAGCTGTAAGCAGCGGCAGATCCAGAAAAAAATTCTGGAGGGGGCACAAGACAATTTTTATCACATTTCCTTATAGAATGACTTGAATTTACAAAATAAGTCAATCTTCTATAGTGTAAACTTCATTCGTCTGGGGGGGGGCACGTGCCCCTGTGCCCCCCCTTTGGATCCGCCAATGGCTGTAAGTTCCTAAAATTTCATATCTCCGGTATATTTGACTGGGCGGCGATCGTCAGTCAGTCAAGACATCTTCCCTTAAGTAGAGAGATTGAAATCTTTCAAATTAATTAAACTGTTAGTTAATGTAATACATACTTCAAACTGACGTTTCGATTTTTTTTTTTTTTTGGCCACTTAAATAATTTTAAAGTAACTTAAAAGTGACTGCTATTTCGCTTTACTCATTGCCGGATCAAAAAGTTAAAGAAAAAGATTGAAGCAAATTTAGGACTATATTCCGTACACGGTGCTTTGTTTACAAATCATTGGCGAACAATCTGACGCGAGAGTGAGCGATGCACCGCCAACTGCCGGTGGTAGTTGTGACTGGCAACCATAAAGAATACGTGTTTCGTCAGGTTTGGGAATTTGAAATTGTTTCCGTTATTGATGGAAGGGAATGAAATGTGTTATGTTAATATATGAAAAGAATTTGTGTATGTTTGTTAGAAATATAGTACGTTATAAGCTGGTGGGTGTTGGGGACATTTCTGAGCGGTTATTTTTTTTAAAAATAGAGGTAAGTGCTCTTTTTTAACGAATCTTTGCAATGTTTATGGTTTTTAATGTGAATTTTAAATTGATATTTGAAGTGTTTATGTTTTCGTAAGTGCTATTTACGTGCTATTCTAATCATACTGACTTTATAAGAGGTGTACAACTAGGTTGTTTTATCCACCGATGTTTATTTGAGTTGAAAACGGGCCAGTTTTTGCCCCGTTTACATTAGCTGTACAACTAGGTTGCTTAGTTCACTGTTGTTTTTTTTTAGTTTAAAACGGTCCACTGGTTGCGTAGTTTACATAGCTGTACAACTAGGTTGCTGAATCCACTGGGGTTTTTTTTAGTAAAAAACGGTTCATTGGTTGCATAATTTACATAGCTGTACAGCTAGGTTGCTGAATCCACTGAGGTTTTTTTAGTAAAAAACGGTCCACTGGTTGCATAGTTTACATAGCTGTACAGCTAGGTTGCTGAATCCACTGAGGTTTTTTTAGTTAAAAACGGGCCACTGGTTGCCTAGTTTAGATAGCTGTACAGCTAGGTTGCTGAATCCACTGAGGTTTTTTTAGTTTAAAACGGACCACAGGTTGCGTAGTTTAGATAGCTGTACAACTAGGTTGCTGAATCCACTGAGGGTTTTTTAGTTAAAAACGGGTTACTGGTTGCCTAGTTTAGATAGCTGTACAGCTAGGTTGCTGAATCCACTGAGGTTTTTTTAGTTATAAACGGTCCACTGGTTGCTCATTTTTAGTGGAATATATGTGCAATTTTAATGTGCTGATCGTGAAATATGGTTGGCGACAGTCGCTGGAGCTTGGCGGCCGCCAAGCTCCAGCGACTGTCGCCATGTTTACATGGGGTGCGCATAGGCGTAATCTGGGGGGGGCAAGGGGGGCAATTGCCCCTGTAGTTGTAAAAGTTGCCCCCCTAGTCTAAAAAGTCAGGGGGCAAAGTTATGATTTTGAACACAAATCATGCATTTAGAACCCAAATATACTATCAGATTCTAAAAAAAAAAAGAAAAAAAAAAAATCCCCTGCAAAAATCAACAAAAGAATAGAGTCACAGAAGCTTTTCAACTCAACAGGAACGATGGCAGATTCTACCAAATGACCAAGCTAGATAATTTCTCAGGAAAGCAAAAATCAAGGGGCAGCGATTTTAAACTTGTCTGAAATCAATTGTTCAGCGTTAGAAAAAAAGACCTGTTGCTGTAAAAAGTGAGCAAAAAGAGGTCATTTTCACAGGCGATGACGCAATTAGAGTTTATGTCATCCGGGGCAAACCATAATTAGTGTCGTGTGCATGGGCGCCCATAGTATTTTCCAAGGGGGCAAACTTCAAAAATTTTTTCTAGAGGGGGGCAAATTTTAAACTTTTAACAAATTTAGTTCTGTTTTTGCCATTTGTTAACATTATGTGACATTAACCTAGAACTTTAGGGGGGGCAAGTTCCCTACCTTGCCCCCCCCCTTATGGGCGTCCATGGTCGTGTGCCCCCTCGCATGGAGCCGCGCCCCATCCCAAGAAACTATAACTGATTTTGGCATTCCTTTTAGAATGTCTCCCGGTGCTTGTCTCCGCTTATCCCCCCTTTAGTTGCCGCCCTGTCACAGATTGGGGCCAGTTTCTCATTTATATTTTAGTGAACCTAATTTTGGTGTTTGAAGGTCAGTAGCAGAGAGACAACAACGTTATCGTGTGATCGTGCACAACTTACTTGACGGACGACTAATTGCGTATTCAAATGCGACGCAGTTTAAGAGAACAAGAAACGGTCTGCCATTTTATTATTTATATCTGCTGCCAAGGGAAACTAGGGGCACGTGCCCCAGACTTGGTAGAGGGCTCCAAAATAAGTTATACGGTTCCATGGGAGGAGGCCGTTCTATTTGGTTCGTCGTGAGAGATAAACTCTAGTTGCAGTACTATCTAAGTCAGTATTTCGATACCTTTAACCCTTTTAGATTTTCATGCATTAGAAAAATATAGCAACAAATCACCTCATTACTTCCTGCTAACAGCGTTGCTCCCAGCAATACTGAGAAGCAATGTTCGACACAGAAGGGGAACCTTCACAGCTATTGTTTATAACGATCTGCTGATGTGCGTACATGGGCACCCATAGTAATTTTCCTAGAGGGGGGGGGGGCAAACTTCAAAAAAATTTTCTAGAGGGGGGGGGCAAATTTCAAACTTTTTTAGTTCTGTTTTTGCCATTGTTAACATCATGAGATATTAACCTAGAACTTTAGGGGGGCAAGTTCCCTACCTTGCCCCCCTTATGGGCGCCCATGTGTGCATATAATTCTATTTTCTAGCATTTCAAAAAAGTCTAGCTAAGATAATATCTCAGAATATTAGTTTCTTTAGTACATAGTATATGTGCATTCACCTAATTTATATACCCCCTCCCTTTTTTTTTTTTCGTGAAAACGTCTTCAACTCAAAACCTTACATAATTTATCAGGGGTCGGTCCAGGAATATTTTCGAGGGTCCAATTTTTGTAAAAACTGCATATTTTTGTGAATTTCAATGCTTAATTTTGTGAATTTCAGCACTTATTTTTGTGAATTTTCAAACCAAATTTTAATAAAAGTCACTTTTTCTTTTTGTTAATTGATGAAACACATTAAAATGTAGGGTAAAATGCCAATGAAGGACATTTTTAATGACTGTATTTTTGTGACGGGGTTCCATTTAAATCGATTGTAATTTTGTGAAAGAGCCACAAAACGGACCCAATTTTTGTTTGTATCGATCCCTGTCTCCCGCATATGCCGAGCTTTTGGTTAATGAAATCACGCTAAAAGTCGTTCCAGCTCCTCAAATTATTAAATATCTTTTTCCACATTACTTTTCTAAGCATATTTACAATACCCCCCCCCCAAATAAATAAATAAATAAAAATAAAAGATAAAATAAAAAATAAATAAATAAAAATAACGTACTGGACTCTTAAAAATTTAAAATTTTCTGTCCGAGTCGAGGAAAAACACGAACATTGAGCTCAGAATGCTGTAAATTTAACAGGTTGCTAACATTAAATAAAGTGCCACGGGAAGAGAGGTTACAGAAAATAGAAAATGTGCAGTGCAATCAGTTTCATTGTAATGTATTTCAAACCTCGCAAGAGAGAGGCTTTTTAACAAGGCATAAAATAATCGGTTTTTTTTTTTTTTTTTTTTTTGACCTACAAACTAAACTTAAGAACATGTCATCACTAAATGACCATTAAGATTCTGTGAAAAATTGGAGTGATTTAAATGCCGAACGCGGCCCTTTTATCTCCCGTTAACTCAAAAATCAGCCACATCTGTGTTCACTTAAATAGACTAGGACCAGTTTTTCCCGCAAGCATATCGACTTTGTGAGAGAAGGGAGCTTTAAAAATTTTTGTATGTAACATGATGTTTTATATTTCAAGTCTGTTGTTAATCTTTCGCTACCTGGTTGGGGGGAAAATACCGACAAAGAACTCGGGAGATGTCCAAGAGGGTTGGAGGGATTATTGAATGAGCTGCAAAGAATGGATTACAAAGAGCTAAGCTAAATAGGTAAATGATGTCTGTGTGTCAAGTTTGGTTAAGTTAAATGAATTTTACCAGCCGAATATCTGTATCTTGCAGTGAAATATTAACTTGTTTTGTGTATGAGTACAGGTAAGTAGTTTTCGTAATTTTTGTGTCAAATCGGTAAATTTTAAATAAAGATTGAGTATTAGTCTGGAGAAAATACTACAATGTACTGATCATTTGGTTTTTTTGTCAGGAATTCGTTAAGGAGAAGACATCCATTATAGTTGCGTTTTGAGGGGGAAAATGTAGTTTTGTTTAAATTAAAAATGATGCCTCTTCTTACATATTGGAAAAACCCTTTGAAAATCAAAGTCGGCCGCTTCAGTTTTTGACCGTCAAATGTTTCTTGACAGTCAAGTCCTGCTAATGTCCAGTGGCTGTGGAGTTTTTTTTTTTTTTTTTTGTAGTGAACACATAGATTTGCAATTTCCAATCCTTCCAATGAACTTTGTTTTGGACGTACACACAGACTCTACCGCTAAAAGCTGATTCGGTCCCCAGTGGTACCAGTGGCTGTGGAGTTGGTTTTATAAAAGGGGAAAAAAGTAATCCCTTTTATCTATTTTATTAATTATATTTTTGCACTATTTACTTTTTGTTTTCAAGAGTTAAAAATAACTGATCTCAAATTTCATCCGTTTAAGTACAGTATTTTTTCCATTGTTATAGAAGAAATATTTTATGATTTATTAATGACTATGTCATTTTATCTCTCGCCCCCTTTATTGAAAATTGTCCGAAAAATGTGTCCCAAAAATGCGACATAAAAGTAAGAATAAATTGTTGAGTAATGAATTGTTTATTTTTTTTATATATGTCTTATCCTCCTGAATTCTGTATCCCTCAATAAACACTTATCTATTTAACTGTAACTGTGCTTGCGCACGCATTCTTTTTACTTCTTCTATACCTTTTTCACTTAGCGTAAATACGGGTTAAGACCCCTTAGAAAGACCTCCACGGAGGGCACCCCACCCATAGGCCTAGAGCCCACGCGTAGCTAATCTGCCGTAATCCCACAAACACAAACAAATATACTTTTTCCCTTCTTGATGTTACCTTGTTATGTGATGTGCCTGTTTCTTCCGTTCTAATAATATGTTATGTTAAAATCCCACGTTTACTATGTTTGTGCCATAACTCTGCTAACATTTCTAAAAGGTTATGGACACCAGATGGATTAATTTATTTATCTGCTGATTTTTAACGTTCGTTTCAAGGCTGCATCATTCATCCTCAAAATGGCGACTGGAACTTGGCGAATTGAAACGCTGAATAAAGATAATTACGAAACATGGAAAATGCAAATGAAAGCGCTTTTAATAAAGAATGATGCCTGGATTTATGCATCAGGTTCAAAGCCAAACCTGAGTTTTGGAAAATGACGAAAAATCGCAAGAAGAGTTCGATACGTGGGTCTCCAAATGGACGAAAAAGCAAAAGCAGATATAATTCTATGTAAATCGCCATCTGAACTCGAACAAATAAAAAATTGTGACACTTCATCAGATGTGTTGAAAAAACTGGGAGAAATCTATCAGTCTAAAGGACCTGCTCGTAAAGCTGCGTGATGAAATCTTTAATTCAATATAAAATACCCGACTCGTCTAATGGAATTCTCGACCATTTGAGAAAATTCTTCGACATAGGGGACAGACTTTCAGAAATGGATATCTAAATAGACGACGACTTGCTGACTGTAATGCTGTTATATAGCCTCCCTTCTACTTTCGACAATTTCCGATGTGCTATGGAATCAAGAGATGAGCTTCCGAAGCCAGAAATACTCAGAATCAAATGCCAGGCGTAACGATGACAGACAAGCAGAAGACTCAGGTGCTTTCGTGGCTGCTCCTAGAAAACATGCGTCTAAAAATAAAAATTATGGAAAATACTCGGGCCAGCCGACTCATAAAATTAAGGATACATCAAGAATAACTTGTAAAAGGTATAAACGCATCGAGCACTGGGCTACCGAATGTGAAAGTGGGAAAAAGAATAATTTTTAAACATAAGCCTAACAGCACGGATTCTTATCCACTCGGATGACTCGCCAATAGAGTTACCATGCGAAATACAGCAACCCTACGCGCCTAAAGCTCTCTCAACAATATCCAATAACGAAAAGCAAAATTTTTGGTGTGTTAAGATAGATACTAAAAATTATATAAGTTACTTCAGTTATCATCGACCCACTTTTGCATTTGCAAGGAAAGACCAGGAAACCCTCCTACTTCCAGTCAATGAAATAAATGTAAAGGAAGAATATAAGAAAAAGAAAAAGGGGTGAGAGATAAAATGACATAGTCCATTAATATCGTTTTAATATGGCAATAATGAAACTAAAAAATTAGGGGGTTCAGGGGGGTCTCCCTTGACATATATATATATATATATATAAGTGAAACCTCTCTGAGCGGCCACCCACCGTACCGAGAATATTTGGCCGCTCGGAGGGGGTGGCCGCTCTCAAGAGTTTTATTTACTATTATAAGATAATTGCTATAATGCGTAATATAAACAAGTCTGGCACATATTCCTTATTTAAAATGAAATATAAAACTTATCTAAGGAGAAAATAGTACTTTATTTAATGCTTTCTTACATTTTTTTGAAAAAATGATACAATTTGTGTCCGTTTTAAGTTTTTACTTTTCTTTGAAACAACCATTTTTTCTAGTTTGTTTTTTACTTTAAAAATCGGATCTCTAACTGGTTAGTTTGTAACCGCTTCGGAATTTTCGATAATTTCATCGATTTTCCCTAAAGTCGCTTGTGTTGAAAGTTTAGCTTGCTCGCCATTACAAACATCGAGAAATTCCTCGTCAGACACGGAATTAGCCCCTGAAAGGGGGACAAAAATTCATTTGTAGGACAATTTCAATACCTGATTGTCAAAGTGATTACCCATCTTAAGAGTGTGGGGAGAATACAAAAGAGATATAACAGATTCAATTCCATGTATTCCTGGGACTTATATTCGACATAAACCTGACCTTGAGTTTTTCCGCTCAAAATTACAGCATGGAGTGAGTAAAATTTCCTGAAAAATGAGATGGGCGATGAGGTGACCGTTTAAGGGGTCGGGTGGCCGCTGATAGAGGTTATTCTAACATCAAGTCTACGAGTCAAAAAATCCGTGCCATGAAAAATTGGCCGTTTAGAGGGGTGACCGCTCGGAGAGGTTTCACTATATATATATATATATATATGCATGTGTGTGTACGGGCACGCATACAATGGATTTCATTTAAAATGACTTTTGCCCCCCCCCCCCCCCAGTTTCGAAGCC
Organism: Cheiracanthium punctorium; assembly: GCA_038373885.1. NCBI lineage: Eukaryota > Metazoa > Arthropoda > Arachnida > Araneae > Cheiracanthiidae > Cheiracanthium > Cheiracanthium punctorium. Next base: position 3,064 of record JAWZYV010012226.1, on the reverse strand, counting down.
CAAGTTACGCCCATGGGGGTGCGCACAGGCTTGTATGATTTTACCCAAATTTAATGTTATAAAATTATGAATGTAATAATTTGAGCAAAGGAAAATAGTGTGACCAAGATTTCCTGACTTCAGTCTGTTTATGAATACGAAATTGGAGAGTATCGTTACTGTTTGGAGAGCAGGGACATCTTCCATAGATATTCAATACGAATGCAGTCCCTTTCTCTATCCTCCGTCTACAATTACTGACCACTGGCCCCACACAATGACAGATTTTTAGAGTCATTACGGACTTTCTACTCTTTTTTAAGGAATGCGTGTTTCTCGAATCATGTTTTCCTTTTATGATGAAAAAAAAAAATAAGTATGGAAAAAATCATTCTTTTTCTAAAATATTTCAATTTTGAGAATAAATGTTGGAGTATGCATATGTCCCTTTACCCCTCTCTGGGTAAGCCAATGTTGCTGGTATTTCGTTCTGCTGTAAGAATTGGGTTTGGCTCAGCAGTGTAGCAAGTGTTATTGGGTGCCTAGAATGTCCCTTTAGTGTGCTACTCTTTTCTTCCTAAGTTTGCTGTTTTTCACTCCCTTCATCCTCATTTAGGCCTTGTTACTTTTGATGTGTTGTTTACGTTTCGGCATTCTGCTGCATCATATTTATGGTGTTTAGCTTCCGCCGTCCTCACCACTGATTCGAATACACATACCTAGAGTTTTGCAAACTTTTGCTCGGATTGTAAGATAGAAGCAAATGTTTATGGATCGTTTCACTGATGATTTAAATGCTTTAGTGAGAAATAGTGAAATAATGATAGAGGCTGAGAAAAATATAACATTTAGTTGGGTTTTTTATGTAAAGACGAACGTTTTTCTACATTTATACTAATGGTAGCAAATCAATAAATAGAAAAGCAATATTTCGATATTCTGAAAGCCCTGGCAGTATTTTTCTAACCTAAAAATTACCCTTTACAAATGAAGACTTCAATGAGATATGGTGTTCAAAGTTTTAAACGCAATTATTGATATTTTAAAGGCAGAAATGTGAAAATGTTTACGAAGAAATGAACTGCTAACTAACTTTTGCAATTGATAGTGTTCAGGCGTGAACTAAGTTAAAACCTTGGACTTGCAAATTTGTCACAATCGTCTATAAAGGACTATGTGAGGATTTACCTGCTTCAGTTTAAAAACTGGCTAAAACTACCTAATTAATTCCAGCCGCTGAAACATGGCTTCTCTTGTATGAAGAGAATCCAAAACTAATCTAAGAAATACAGAAAGAAACTCAAAAAATCTTATGATGATTTCATTACAAGGCTAAATTTAAAAGAAGCCAATGAGGTCTTTCCGAAGTAAAAAACGTTTTCAACTTACTTCCATTGTTATGTTATATCACGTATATCTGATTTAAAAAATACAAAAAACTTACTTCACTATTTTCATCCTCGGAACTTTCCACAACATCACCTTCTTCAATTGTCCGAATAAGTCCATATTCATTCAAAAATTTTGGACATTTTAAAAACTATTTCAATTTGAATGAACACAGACAGATTAGTAGACGTAGTTTGATCTACGTAAAAATTCTGATTTCTATTATGTTAAAATCTTATTTGATGCCAAAGCACATGCAAACTTTGGGACACTGATGTAAACACGACCAAATATTGCCATATTTTACTTACTAATCATATGCATTTCATCCAAACTCAGGGCGTGTTCAGGATCCCTAGTCAACATCTCCAGTTAAACACTGACGTCTCACGTAAACATCCTAGACCGGGGCCATCGCTAAGCAACGGGCCTGCTTATGAGTTGCCATCCCTAAAAAATGAGTTTATCATTGAGAGCCTGTTTTTCCCCAGTCAACAGCATTCTACTTTATTATTCTAAGTATTATAAATGTTATATTTATTTTAAAACATTTTTTTTATTTTTTGTCGTACTAAAGATGAAGAACTTTAGATGTAGGTAATTCGTTTTGGTGAATCTTGCGCCATTTTCTTTCATGAAAATGTATTCCTAAAATTCAAACATTTTGCTCTGAATGTAAAGGTAAGTGAACGCTTATAATGTATTTAGAAATTCTAAATATATGTATGTAAATAAATCATGTTTGGTGAATAATTACTCATGTGTTATTTATAAATAAATTATTTTAATCAGAAATCGTATTACTTGAGTAGATTTTATTTTGTAAATAACCATGACATTGTGATACTATTTAGACAATTTAATTTTGCCAGTGAAAAATGTCTATTTATCAGTTATATATAGCCTTGATTATGTGATTAAGACTTACATCTGGTTACAGTGCAGAATACAGTAAATTATAAATTATGAATTTTTGCCCGTTTAATACAGAACCTTCAAATGTAGTTAATAATTTGTACAAGCGTTCATTATGCTTGCTCAATACCTAAGTTCGATTGAGAAAGCGACAAAAAGAATAAATAACGACATGGAATGTCTTTATTAAAGAATAATTAATTCAGCGGGATCGCGCTATAGAGCGTATTTTCTCACTTTTCTCCAATATTACAGGACTATCCGAAACACTGAAATGGCGCTTTTAATACACATACATTTGTTAAAGATTAATGTTGAAATTGTTTATAATACTTAGGAAAATTACCGACTACGTTCATGGAAATATTCATTTATCAAAATGTCATATGTGTACTTTAGTTATTTTAAAAGTATACTAAATATCCACTTGTGAAACTAAAATACGGCCTCAATCCAGGGAGAATCATGAGAGTAAAGCGTCTATCTTTGTTTTTCATATCAAATTAGCTGGTCAATCTAATTTTCTTTATGTAAATATGTTATCATAGCAACACGAAATTAATGATTGCAGTTCGTACTTGACATTAGAGTAACACATTTTACTGCTTAAAAACTACATTTAAAATAACGCTTTGAACGCTCTGGGAAGACTTCAGAATATGCTCTGATGATATACGTGAAGAATGGAGCCTCCGTAGGCCTCGTTGGACTGGCTCATCCAAACTACACGCGCAGGCATTTACTGATATGTGAAGGCCCCGCCTAGACCAACTAATGTGAG